>OX104070.1:54774706-54841026 GCA_944474145.2 Dicrocoelium dendriticum | reverse complement strand
TGCAGAGACAGATGGGGATCTGCTTGACGGCCGTCACACGCAGCCTTTGAGGTTCTGGAACAATTATTATATGTTTTGCTACCGTAGTAGGATACGCACCTGCGACCACGGCCAGACGCAGGTGGGTTTTTGGCGGGTTTGCACCAATTGGACCAGGGGCTGCCTGGCTTGAGGCGGGCAGTACCAAACCATTGAACACCCGGAGGTGTCCTCCCACCGTCAGAGACAATGCGTGGCCCTCGTGCTCTACGCCAATCGAGCGTTGAGCTTATAACCCGTAAACCTGTTGTCCCCATGGCTAGGTTTTACGGGAAGAGGGCCATCGACCACTTCCTAACCTCCGGAGAGGATAGACCAGTATACTGTCAGGGTGCCCAATTCTGACAGGAGAACGACTCGGGTACTCAGCCAAAGCCTTCGATTAAATGAACACCCGAAAGGCAGCGGGTCTAGCACATGGTCAGTTAGCCGACTCATGCGGATTGATGTCCTGGATCTTAGCAGGGAGAAGGGCGAAACCTAACTCCTACCCAGCGGTCGCCAGGTGGAGGCGCCCAGGACATGAGACTATGGCGCATCAGTAACAGCAGTGGGTAGACCATCTGTCAGGATTTAGCTACCACGAGCCTCAGCGCACCAAAGGCTCTCCCGCCACATATATATATATATATATACGTATATATCCACATATATATTTTAGAATAAGGCATAAAGTTACGCCCTTTTATATCCAGTTTACATATGTATCTGGGCATATGAAGACGTTCCAAATTATGCTTATTTGCGTAGCACTTCGCAGCAAGGTTCACCTACCAACACAGCTTTTGCACTTGTAAATATTCCCGTTCACTAACACCAATAAAAATGCTGTTCGCTGCATGCTCATTTCCAATGATGCATTTATATACACAGCAATGAAGTAATATAAAAGGTCTCTTATTCGTAATTCCTTATCAATTTTTAACATCTTCTTTTACATTTTATCAACCATGCACATAGTAATGCCTTTGTCATACCAGTTAGTCCTTTTCCATTTCTGCAGATTTACCGAATTACATTTACTTCCAACTTACCTTCAAAGCATAATCCGTAAGTTTCACACTACTTTATTATGTATATTCGTTCAATAAGAAATCTTCAGGTATCTAAGTTGGCTTTCAATGTTCCATTTAATGTCTTCCGTGTAAATTATCAGTGCAAATAACATGCCGTGTGGATTTCTCAAACCTTTATCCACTGGATTGTAAAAAGTAAATTTTGTTTATAATAGACAGTTAGTTTGTCTCAATACATGCATTTCAAAGTATTCACTAACCAATAAATGTTATATTCCTTGAACACATTTCCCGCACATTCGCATCTGTTGATTTTTCGCCACCTTTTGACCTTCCTTATTTTACTCAATTTGCCTCAGTACAATGTTTATAGATCACATCCCACGCAACACTATTAAACGGTTTATAATAATTTATACCAGTCATTCATGGCACTCAGATGGCAAATTATTTACGCCGTAAGACGGATGTACCAGCTGGCACCAAAGAAATTGAAATTTAATTGCTATAGTGCAATCACACGGTTCCTTATTCCAACTTGGTTGTTTTCGCCAAAAGTGGAAAAATGATTAACCACCGTAACCCACTTTAACCGTTCACTTTATTGATTCCAATCCACCTGTCAGCATATTAACAACGACGTTAACGTAATACTAAACACACATATGCGTTGGAAGGCACAAAACTTTCACCTATCAACATCTAACCTTGTGTACTGCAATCACACTGCCAAAAGATCATTGATCGCGGTTATCGGATCCGACGCTCCGGCCCTGTGTGCTGTGCATGCACCGGTCCCTAGCTAGAACGTTCAAGGAGTCGTTCCTTTATAGCTAGATAACTGGGAATAGTTTACTGTACCAATAAAGATTCCCTGCAACGCGATCTGTCTTTTCAAATTTCTCTCCGGGCTCCCGGTATAGGCGACTCACTAACATGAGTCGCTACGAAACGGTATTCCACAAGGGGCCGCACAGCTACATTGAAAGAAGCAAGGTCTCAACTTACTCATCAAGTGAGATTCCAAAAGTCGCTCGAAACACTCCTCAGTTAGCGCGTCGACTACATGTTTTCGCAAGTCGTTTCATTCATGTACAGCAGGTTGTGTGAAGCCATCCTTTGCACAGGGCGCACTGAACAGAAATTAAACGGAAAGTGATGCGTTTGCCACAGTCGCTGCACTTGTGTGACACGCGAGTTGCTGGTTTGAGATAAAAATCATTAAAAATCCGGAGAGAAGAAGATGGCACGGAACGCTAATAGGTTGTTGACTGTACAACCTGTTGTTGGTTCAAGTTCAAGATCTAGTACAAGCGGGACTACAAAGAGTGGATTAGCCCATGAGCGTATCTTCTTCAGCGGGTCCTTGAACCAGTAGGTAGCGAACTTTGAAATACTGATGGACCTAAAAGAAATAACGCATCACGCCCTGTCCAACCAACTGATGCCTGCGTATCCTGCCCTAGCAGTCCCTGCTGGGCCAGTTACCTGAAGTAAGAAAGAAATTAAACCCAGAAGGCAAAACGAAATTGGAACGAGCTAAGCGCGTGGAATACCAAGATATTTGAGACATTACGAAAAAACTGGTAATTGTGGGTGAGTCAGTTAAGCAACAGCACGGGTTGCCACCCAAGAGTATCGAGATGGCGCGCAAACTCCTTAACCGTAAGTTTCCTAACCCCGTGACCTGGCGGCGAATACCGGAGATCTATAACTCGGCGCGACAGACGAGTTTCCGTCCTAATCCTACCAGACCAAGGTTTATGCAGTTTCAGTGGGTGACCGCAGAGATTAGGTAACATTCTGGACTAAATAGTCTTGACAAGTAAGGGCCGAACTTCTCCGTCAAAATGCGATAAGTGAGAATCAGGTCCCCTTTATCCTTTGGTAATGCATCGAGTACATCCCCAAACTGAACAAGCGTTCAGGCTACGTCTGTCCCCGTAGACTCGGCACTAACTGGGTGTCCACTTGTAACACCCTCTCCAAGTCCATTTTGTCTCGGTTAAGACATGGTGGACAAGTCTGGATACAATATTCCAGGTGGGGTCGGACGAATGCCGAAAATAGCTTCACAAACAAACTGGCCATCAGGATCCTGAAAGAGCGGCGGATAAACCACATCATATGAAACCACTGACAAACAGCCTTTTTACAGTTGTCCCCCGAATGAAGTGTTGATGCGTGTACGACTTCTAAATCAACCTGCAGAGTTACAACAAGGAGTACACCACCGCCGACAACATATCGGGTGGGATGATTAGCAGCCCTGATTCGGGGCATTTGCTTTTATCTATTGGCTTAAACCATAAGGTTGCCCATTCGCAGAGGCTATCCAGGGCACGTTAAGTTTCGTCAGGACGCCCCGCGATATTCATAATCATCCATAACATAAGGTCATCAGCAAATAATAGTGCTGACACCCCTTGCTCTCCCGGCAAGTCATTTGCTCAGATAGAGAACAGCAAGCGCCCCAATACCGAGGCCTACGGGACGTCACTTAGGACAGCTTGCCTGAGTAAAAGACTACGCCTCATCCGTACGCACTGTTCCATCCCCTCAAAGAAGGCAAACACCCATTGAAGCGCGCGACCAGATATATCGTAAGATCGCAACTTTACTGAGAGTCAAAAATGAGGTAAAGTGTCAAAGGTTTAGAAAATTCAGCAGTAATAAGTCTACAGCGTGGCCACTTTCTAACGCTTCGGTCCAGCCTTCACGAGCTACAAGTAGGTTAGTCTGACATGAAAATCCCTTGCGGAATCCATGTTGCGCAACACTGAGATGGTTGAATCTGTTCAGGTGGTTCTCCACTGAATCCCTTATCAGCTTTTCAAACAACTTGACTAATACGCTTATGAAACTGACAGACCGGCATTTCGCGGGTAGAGCGTTGTCACCGCCCTTAAAACTCGGACGGATGGTTGCCTTCTTCCATTTCGAAGGCAGGATGCAACAGTTTAGTGATAACGAAAATACACATTGAGAGGACTACTCAGCTCAGTAGCCCATTCATGCAACCGTTTGGCCTAATTGAATCAGGACCGGAAGCTTTAGAGGGATTAAGGCCTTGAAGTAGCTCGAAGAACTGAGTCTCCTTTATGTAACCCTCTTTTCCTCATTAGTGGAACATGGGAGTGGAAACCTCCGTAAGGCCTGCCTTAAAGTTATCCCAGGCTAACTGGACAGGGTCAGCCATCGAGACAAAGCAGTTCATAACTGAAGCCTTAGCTCGCATTACACTAAAGTCTGCCCGCCAACTATTCGGAAGAAATTCAGCAGCGGTCCCTGGTTGCACTTGAAGTGACCTGGAGGTTCCCCCGTATGATTGTGTAAACCATACTAAAATAAATTATTGTTTTGTTTTATGTGTATTAGGAAATTAGGCGGTCTGCCTGTTAGAATGTTGTTCAACTTCGTTTGAAACACGAACACGAAATCCGCTTTTTGGGCGCGCGACTCGTCTGCGAACGTCGCACGGTACACGCACTCCACTCCCAACCAAATCCTTCCTAGCTAACTCTCCCCTGGTGCCCCAGTTTTACCATTGGGTAGCTCTTTTTCCGTTCAGTAAACTTGTTCCCTAGCATAACACTTGTGTGTTCTACCCATTGCTTTTGGTTGGCCGTCTAGTCTCGTACTGTATATATAGGGCACGATCAGTGCGTTATAAATGGTGACTCAGAAAAACATAATTCTTTTGGTTAGTTTGATATCAATATTTCTTTCCAGGTTTGGTAACTTATTCTGTCCACCCTTCTAGTTTACTTGGTATTAGTTGGTTTCATTTTCACAAGCGCCGCATTGTTCAACATGAAGGTCCTTCACCGCGTTCCTGACGATCAGGTTAGTGGGTTCTGTTTCCCTATCCCGCCTTTCCGACAGACTAAGCATTGGCCATGGTTTACTCAGCTAGAAGCTGTTTTTCGATCCATGGCGTTAGGCCTGACAGTGTCAAATCTCGCTGCCTTGTCTCAGCGCTTCCTCCGCAAATCCTCGATTACCGCGACGACTTTTGGAACTTTCCGACTATCAATGGAGTAAGGTTGAGCTTACGGCCGTAGTCTTAATGCTATTCGGCATATCAGATCATGCTCGCGGTACGCAGTTTCTTAACGAAAGCTAGCTAGGTGATCGAAAGCCTTCTAGGTTGCTGCCCAAGATGCGGGCTCCAGCTGAGCCTCTCCTGTTGGCGACACTTTCCTTAGAGAGCTGTAGCTACGGCGCCTGCCACGTGACCTACGTTACCACGGTATTCAACGGATGCGCCTATTTCTCGGCCCGCCGACATTGTCGACCGTAACTGACCATCCAAACGTCCAATTATCTCAGGTTCAGTCTACTTCCAGAACGGCGGTAGCAGAACTACGGGCGAAAATAGAGGCACTTAACAACCGACTAGAGAAGCTAACACATTCCGGATCCAACCGCCGAAATCGTTCCAGTAGTCGCACTCGTCCTAGATCACGTTCAAAATCTCCCCTAGTTCAAGTAATTGTTGGTATCACGAGTGACTTGGTCCTCAGGACAGATCCTGACGCCTGCTCTATTCCTTCAAGGGCGGCACGCAATGAAGCCGGCCAGCCAGAAAGTCGGGCGATGGACATTGCTGGCTGCCCAAAACGCCTTTACTTTGTCACCGGTCGCAGTAAGGGAGTACGCTATCTCCTTAACACCGGTGCAGAAGTCAGCCTTATCCAACGTTCTTCTACGGATGTTACTGAAGAGGCGACTGGTTCGTTACGCGCAGCAAACGGCACCATACTTCGCGTGTATGGTCAACCCTCTCGTCCGTTTTAGTTAAACCTACGACTATTTAAGTGGATTTTCTCGTCACAGATGTCCAGACGCCAATCGTAGGCATTGAGTTTCTGCAGCACTTCGATTTGTTTGTTGTCGCGAAGCAACGCCATCTGATCCATCGTCAAACAGACCGGGAAGTTTTAGTTATTTGACCGACACTGACTCAATCAACCATGTATACTCCAAACAATGGAGCGGTCGGGTGCTTATTACGAAGTTCCCACAAGTCTTCCGTGCAATGACCCCATTTTCATCCGCCAATGAAGCCGCATAACCTCACATCGTTACCAAAGGTCCGCCTATATTCGCCCAAGCCAGGCAAAGGGGCCCTGACAAGCCAAAAGTTGCCAGCGTGGGACTCCAGCACATGCTTTAAATAGGCATCCTTTGTCCGCCTAAAAGCCCGTAAACGTCGCCGCTCCATCTGTTGCCCAAAATGTCAGGAGACTGGCGCCCATGTGTTGATTACTGCGCGCGCAATGACATTACTGTTCCAGACCGCTATCCTGTTTCACACATTCAGTACCCGCGGCAAGCCTGCGCGGTATCCGGGTGTTCCCGAACCTTGATCTGGTTCGCGCGTAGCACCAGATTCCAGTCGCTGAGGAAGCCATACAGAAGACTGCCGTTATCACAATGTTTTGGCTAATAAAATTTTTGCGTATGCCCTTCGGACTTCGCAACGCAGCCCAGACTTTGCAACGGTTAATCGATTCAGTCACTAGAGGTCTAGATTTCCTCTATCCATACATCGAGGATATCCTAGTTGCCAGTGCATCTAAAAACAACAAGCAGAACGTCTCAACATTCTTTTTGATATGCTGGCCACTAACCGCATCACTGTCAACCCTGACAAAGGCGTATTTTAGCAGTCTTTCGCCTAATGTCTTGGTCATAATATTCATCAGTATGGCATACGGCCTCTAGACGAGGTAGTCCGAGCAATCAGGGACATTCCGGTCCGGACTACGTTAGTTGCTATTCGCCGTTTCAGCCGCATGCTCAACTATTCTTGTCGTCATCTTCCACAATGTGCCAATTTGCTAAGTCCACTAACCGACCTACTTCGTGGACGTAAAAACGGTCAGGTGGAATGGACTGCTGCTGCTGCCGAAGCTTTCAGAGCCAGCAAAGAGGCCTTTGCAAAAGCCGTTATGCTTCGTCATTTGGATCCAAGCGCTACGCTAAGCTTTGCTGTTGACGCTTCGGACACTGCAATTGGCTTCGTCCTACAGCAACGTACAAATGGATGCTGGAAACCTCCTGCTTGCTACACTAGACGCCTACAACCTTCCGAAGTTAAGTACAGCACGTTCAGTCGCGAATTGCTGGCCGTTAACTCTACCGTTCGACATTTCCGACATGTCCTTGAGGGCAACGCCTTGATTATCTTCACCGATCATAAGCCGCTTATCTACCTATTCCGAAATCAATCAGCTCGACACCCACCAAGTGAGGTCTGTCAGCTGCATTTCATTAGCCAATTCTCGACTGGTATCCTGCAACTTTCTGGTCAACAAAATGTCGTCGCTGACGTTCTCACAAGGGTAGCTGCGACCGGCCCTACCGAGCATGCAATCGATTTGCCTGCTATGGCCGCCGCACAATCAAACAGCCGAACATTTTTGAAACTTTGTACTTCTTCGTTGTACATATCCCCACATTCTTTGCCGTCCTCTGAGTACACAATTTTATGCGACACATCTACCGGACGACCTCGACCAGTCTTTCCAGAAACGTTTCGCCGGAGCGTTTTCAGCACCCTCCACAATATTGCCCTCACAGGAAATAAAGCGGCTGCTAAGCTTATCTCTCAGAGATAGGTTTGACTGGGGTTGCAACACGATCGTACGCGCTGGGCACGCAGCTTTCTCGCCTGTCAGCAAGCAAACTTTAGCGGCATGGGTCCGCTTCGCCTGATTGCTTTCCGTCAGTTTCAGCGCGATTTGCCCATGTCCACCTCGACATAGTGGGACCTCTGGCACAGTCCAAAGTAATGGTCTATATTTTGACCACGATCGTTCGTTACACCCGTTGGCCCGAAGCCGTTCCCATCCCTGACTTAGCTGCGGAAACCGTAACGCGCCTTCGGCGAGCGCAGGGTTGCTTCACACGGCCGTCCAGCCACAATGACGACAGCCGCGGTCCGCAATTCGAAAGTTCGACCATTAACGATCTTCTTAAACTCAATGGATGCCCCCGCACTCGCACGACTGCTTACCATCCGCAGGCAAAAGGCATGGCGGAAGCATTCCACCGACAGCTGAAAGCCTTACTTAACGCCGTAATTGCACTGATTTGGACTGAAGTCTGCCTATTATCCTCCTTGGGATCCGATCAGCCTAAAGGCTGATCTACACACCTCCAGCGCCGTGTTACTATATGCAAACCTCAACAAACTAAGCAGATAGTCTACACCAACGACGGTGGGAAGCGTTTTTTGCCTTATATGAAGAACATATCCGAAATGGCAGCAGGACTATTCAAACAACATCACCTCATCGTAGCACACAAACCACAATGAGAAAAATTGTCAAAATCGAAAGGGGAACTAAAAGCTTCTGAGCAACGTGATGTTGTATATTGACTGAGTTGTAGAATGTACGTAACCACTGGGTTGACTAAACAGGTAGCAACTTAGCGACGCGACTACAACTGCACAAAAGCGCATGCAAAAGGCATTATGCAACATGAGTGGTCTCCGTACGAGTGGAAAAACAGAACACAGCTTTGATTGGGCCCAAACGGAAGTCCTTGCACGAGGTGAAACAAGAAGAGAAAAGGAGTTCCTGGAAGCATGGTTAACAACAAAGGATTTAATCAACATGAATGTCTACCTTGACCCTGTTTCCCAACTCTTCCGGCGAACAGAACGTAGAGAAAGTACGAGGGACCACTTTAACAGGAACTACCCGAGCCAGGGCTTTCTCCACAGGGAAATGGGTAGTGATCAAGAGACACATCTCAAAGCCGTCACTTTCAAAAGTCACCTGCATGCCGAGGACGGATAGACAATTCAAATGCTGATCATGCCTGGTTTGGTATCTCGACATATTCGAGAATATACTATTTAGTTATAGATTACACTCGTCATCTAAAAGCACTGGTGCTGCCGCCTCGCATGGCGGTGAGAGGTTTGCAAACCAATTTCCCAGCTCGGCGATCGAATATGCAAGTGAAGTATCAACCCGAGCTACCAGTTTTCCGACACTTTTGATATGATCACCACGTTTACCTAGCGCTTTCTATTTCGATAGTCCCAGAATTCCCCATTTCCACGCGAATTATGCTCCTCAGCTAGTCACGAGCGCGCGTCACCACAAGCTTCACGACGTTCGAGAACAATGAGGTAAAACTTTTGTTTCACAAGGCCTGCAGCGCTGTCCGTTTGTTTTTCTCCCCTTCAATGCTCTTCGCAGACAGCTGGAGCGATTTTACGTAAGTCCGTACAAAATTCTGCAACGTACGGACGGCGTCTCTAGCAACGACCGTCATGACAAACGAGAAGCGATTACGCTTGACCATCTCAAATTTGCTCACTTGGAACCTGAGCTCGCTGAAGACTCTTACACGTCTTATGATGAAACCATCCAGCCTATGCTGGAGGAATCGCCTTCTTTCAACATTCTTGAACTTAAGCGTCACCCTCTAGCCAAGCCGTCCAAGTCAACTCTGCCACTTCCCATCAAAGCAACCACCACGTCTTCAGCAGTTCCTTCAACTTTGCGATCCAATGGAACGTCTAAGACGACGCCCTTCTCTGATCCGAACCAGTCGACTAGGTCAGGTAGGCGCGTTCATTGGCCAACGCGATTAAGAAAGGAATGTTACTTCCACTTTTCTTTCCTTGCTTTCCTTTTCCCTTTTGACCAACAACGTAGGAAAACCCGAAAATTCGGCAAAAGATTTCAAAAAGGTCAAACAACCGATAAAAGTGTTTGAAACCCTAAACGAACACAAAACGTTTTGAAAACCCAAAAAAGAGAAGATATTGAAAACACATAAAAGGAGCTGCGTTATACCTGACGCCTACCTCCTCCGGCAAGCGTCATTCTAACTTTCGCCCTCGTCTCCATTGTTACTGCCTCTGTTTCCGTTCGCCTTCCAGGTATGATACGAAAGGGAGGACGAGCCTGAAGCGAACATTTGAGATTCACCAACTTGCAAAGAATGACACTTATGAAGTCCCCCATTATGTGTTTTTGACACCTTTAGGGAGGACACGTGTCGGAGCTTGCTAGGGTCAAATCGCTTTGTGCTCCACCAGCAGCTGCATCAAGTTTTACTATCTTGTCTCCCAGAAGACTGGCTTGAGACGGACAGTCCTCACGTCGATCGAAGGGACACCCACGGTTTCTCTTCAAGGAGGGGCCGGGTAGTGAATGGCGATTCCACGTGTGACTATGTAAACCATTCTAAAATATATTACAATTATAGCTTCCTTTTATATTATCGTATTAAGCGTTTTCTCTGTGGGAATATTGTTCTCGATTGTTTGAAACACAAACGCGATATTCGTGTTCCTTAGCTTAACATTTGTGTGTGCTATCCATTGCTTTTGGTTGGCCGTCTAGTCTCGTACTAGGTACACAGGGCACGATCAGCGTGCTATACCTTGAAAAGACACACAGAAAGGATATGCATGCGTGATTGCTGGACCCTAGATGTGCGCCGTAGGTAACGTCAGGCAGGAAGTCGAGGAGCTTAGCGAAAACAGGTCTAAAGTAAATGACATTTTGTTGTCCAGGTACATAGTGGGGAAGTTCACGAGCTAGTGCAAAGGCACCTGGATAGTCCGCTCGATAAATTCTGCACCGAATGTTCATGGCGTCGAATTGCAAAAAAGATCGGCCCAACAGACTTCCGGGAAGTTGAAATCCATTAGAAATAAACACTTATTTGCCGACTGATCACGAATAAAGTCAATTACCCTCCTAGAAGAACTTTCAGAACTTCGGTGTATAACTACCACTGTAGACTGGGTAGAGGAAGTGCGGCAAACAGCCGCTAAGGTTTTAACAGTCTGGTCCGGCGATTGGAATGTGCAGTTCGTCCACACATCTAAGTTACAGCTCACATAGAGTATAACGCCTCCGCCTTGGCAACCAACGGAAGGATAAGTTCCAAGCAGCGTGTAGCCAGGTAAACCTACCTCACCGTCCGTGATATCCGGAAACAACCGCGTTTCAGTGAAAGCAAGTATGTCTGGACGAGATTTGTCTACAAGTAGACCCAAAACGTGCACCTTGTTACTTAAGCTATGCACCTTGTTAAGTAGTACCTCAAGGAAGGCGGCACGACCATCCACGGGTTGTTTGCCATCAGCATATGTTCTGATAGGGCAGAAAATATCTTCTGGCTGACCATCTGAAAACCCACCAGACGTGGGCATTGCTCACCAGCCGCCCGTCTAGCTTTGAGGTCTGGGAGTTCCCACTTTAACTTTAACCTATCTGCCAGTGGAAGGTCTGGCTGAATGCTGACACTACTACCCTTAAGTATGTATGCAAACCGCAGTAAGGATTTGATTTCCTGCGGGGTTAAAAGGACCACGCGAAGTGGTCAAGTTCGCGGCGTTGCCTTACCGATAAGAAATTCCTCAATCTGGTCAGGTTTCTGACGATGAACCCAAGGAGGCCAGGTGGAAGCAGCTCGCCGACACACAGGTTGAGCCACTTGATGTCCCTAAGCTACGTTCCCCTGGGTGAGCAGCTGCAGATGCAGTAACATTACGGAATATAACGTTAGTATCCGTAAGAGAGTCAGCACGACGGGGAGTGTTTAAGCCACGTGCCTTGGATTCTTTGTATGATCCTCTAGGCAATAAGTTGGCCGTGTAGGTTGTAAAGCTGAACCATTAAAATGGAAGATGTACATGGTAAATACGTTTATGTGGCGATATAGATGGATAACAGATTTAACTGATTTGTTGTTCAAGTGGATAGCTATTAGTAAGAAATGGCTGTGGCACGAAGCATAAGTACACGTTCAAGTGCAAGCGAGACAGCGAAGATTAATTATCCCGTGAGTGTTCCATCTTCAGTTTGTAGTTGAACCAGGAGTTGGCAGGTTTTGAACTACTGATGGAAGTAAAAGAAAGACCGCATCACACCTAGTTCAACCAATTAATGCCCACGTAGCCTGCCCTCGCAGGCCCTGCTGCTCCGGTTAAATGCAACACGAAACGGAAGAAGTAAATGCAGAAGGCACAAAGAGAGAGTGGAACGAGCTAAGCAATAGAATGCCAATATATTAGTGTCTTTACAAAGGAACTGAAAAGTGAGTGAGTCAGTTATGAAATAGAGAAGCTTTGGTGCTGCCACCTAAGAGCAACGAACTGGAGCGCAACCTCCTTAATCGTAGGTTCCATGACCACGTGACCTGGCGGCGCATTCCAGCGCGATATAATTTAGGGCGACAGGTAAGCTTTTTCATATACTTCTCAGCCCGTCGTTTATGAAGTTTCAGTGGGTGAGCTCGGAGATTGGGTAACGTAGCGGGACTAAATAGCCCTGACAAGTCCGGGCCGACCTTATCAGCCAAAATACGATAAGTGAGAATTAAACCTCATCTGTTTCTTTGGAGTGCACTGAGTACTCCCCAAACTGAGCAAGCGTTCATGGTACGTCTGTCCACGTAGACCCTGCACTAACCGAGTGCCCACTCGTACCACCCTCGCCAAATCCATTATGTCTCAGTTGAGACATGGTGGAGAAGCCTGGATGCACCATTCCAGGTGAGGTAGGACGAATGTCAAGAATAGACTCCCAGACAAATTAGCCGTCATGATTCCGGAAAGGCTGCGGACAAACCACATCATACAAAACCACTGACAAGTGGTCTTCTTCCAATTGTCGCCAGAATGAAGTGCTGAGGAGCGTTACACCCCTAACTCAAGCTGTAGTGAACTGGTGATCTTCCTGTGTCTCTGTGTGAAAAAATTATTTTAAGTTAATATTCTTCTTTACGTAGACAACTTCGGAAGCTTGCCTGTTCGCATGAAGATAACATTTTTGGGTCACCCAGGGTAATCGCATACACACCTTTCCGATAATTCTGCCACAAAGAGCGTTGCTGTGTAGCGGCTGTGACTATACTTTTCCCTAGCTAAAACCATTTTTACGGTGCCTTCAAGTAGCGAAATTTTACGCTTCGACAGTAAACGTATATCTCGCCCTTATGTTCGTCTTTTCAAGACTTGACATGGGGCGGGACGAAGCAGACAATATAGCGACCGAACAATTCTGCTAGTAACCTGTTGAATGTCAGCAGTGTTCACCACCGCCCGACAACCTATCCGGTGGGAGGATTAGCAACTGCCATTCGACGAACAGAGCACTTGACCCTATTTATGGGCATCAACCATTAGGCAGCTCATTCTCAGCACATATCCAAGGTTTCTTGAATAGCTTCAGGAGCCCCGGCATATCCACAATATTCCAGAGCTTAAGGTCGCCAGTAAACATTAGTAGGGCGTTTGCCGAGCCGTAGCTCTTGGTCTCTTTGCTTTCGACTACCCTGACCCGAATGATAAGGGGTGGGAAGGCTTATCGGTCTGCTGACACCTCTCTGAGCACATCGTTGGCTTTCTTACTTCCCCTCAATAGAGCGATTACCTGTTAGCACTCTGTTTGCATCACTTATTCAATTGGACGGATATCTCTTCTGAAGTGGCTCTAATCTACCCTCAGTTGACCAGTCCCTTGTTTCTGACTGCTCCCCGACATCTGAGAAGTTATCGCCCAAGATTCTACATTCCAAACACTCTGTTCCCCTCATCCCGAGACCTTTCCTTGGCATGCTAACTGGCTTTTCATATAGCCGCTGTCCTCCCGAAAGCTTCCTTTTTTATGACACTCATTACTGTTATTCATAACTTAAGTTGGCGGCCTAGATTTTTGTTGCTGGCTTATCCGGATACCTCTGAACGGTCTACTACTCTCTGACCCACCTCGGACTTTGGAGATCTAAATGAGCTAGGGTCTACCGACGTAATGTCCTGTAACCCTCAGCTGAAATGCATTGTTGGCCATGATTCATTCTTATTACTGCCCCCTATATTCCTGTACATGTCTATTCTGCCGATGCTATCCTTTGGTACTTAGACCTAAATTCTACGGACTTCACTATTTGAGCTGATATTCTAACCTCAAATCAGTGGTCGCTTTGCTTCCGACTACTGTGACCCTAATGATCAGGGATGAGCAGCATTAACGGTCTGCTCACATCACCCCAAATATATGACTGGCTTTTTCATTTCTCCTCAATAAATCATGACACTCATTAACTCACACTTAGCTATAGTTGGAGACCTACCTTCATCTTGATGACTCACCTGGTTTTGTTTAAACCGTCTCTTGTTTTCTGACCTCTCTCGGACTTTTGAGAACTAACTGACCTAGTTGCAGCGGACGCAATGCTCTGTTAGAATTACAATTACAACACTGGGCATTATTCATCCTTTTTTATTAACAAGGATGAATCATTAACTGAAGAACGCTGTTGGCTTTTCCACTTCTCCTCAATAGAACCTATTTTACCGACCCTTTCTTTCCTTCCTGTGCTTTCTGTTGCATTCCTTCTTCATTCGACGCCAACGTACATGCGTTTGTCCTCCCTGACTTCTTACATTCCTAAAAATTTAAGACTGAGGCATCGCGTCTCTTCGCTTCTTCTGAGTGATATTCTTTCCCATAAGCCGCACACCTCATCCTCCTCCCTCTGGTTCCCACTGATTGAGCATACGCGCATTGGGACCTCTCAACCACCCTTTTCTACATCTTCATTCCTATTTTGGAACCATCTTTCATTCTCTAATGATCTGTGTTCTGCTTGCTTCTCGTCGTATTTCGCCACTTATGATACACATGTATATGCATAGTTAACTAACATTTACATGTATAGGGGTACAATAGCTCAGTCATCGCCGCAATTGATGGACTGCATTCCAGACGCATCCTTTTCTTCTGCCTTTGTTGCTGTTTCCGTTCGTTTCCTTTTTTTCTGAGTTTGTCACAGGTACGGCGTCACACACGAAAGGAATGATCCATCGTTGTGACAACAATACAAGTCACATACTTCCTTTATCTGGACATGAGCGGAAGATTATCAACCGTTTTTACAACTTGCCAACCGGACAAATCATTCGGTATCATGGACGGATACAATTTTTCCGCGGCTTGAACCTTTGGGTTCAGTTTGCCTACCACTACCCCTTCCACATAACCCTTGCCTGGGGAACTAATTCTGACGTCGAAAGGCGCATTCTCCTGCCTATACTAAGCCAGAACAATTGTTCATTATGAGCTATTCAATCCGTGTTGACCGCTCAATTGGCCGTGGTTTCTCATATTCATTTTCCATTTTGCTACATGTCCTTTGGGATCTGCGGTACTATCTTCAGAACCATATTCTACCCTTCAAGCCTTTAACAAAAATTCAATATATTTCAATGTATGTCCCTAAGAGACTTCACGTGCTTCTGCAGAGTATCAACACATCATATTCAAAAGAATGTTTAGTTCCTGACCTACCAATCGAGCACATGACAGGACACAGGAACGCAATAGGCACCCGGATAACACATCAGCCAATGGAAAAATGGGACGCAACTTGACTACGAATAACGAGCAAACAAACGTTCAACAATTAACAGCCCGTTACAATTTGCCATTCAATGGATTGGCGGCAGCGTTTCAGGACGTGGTGGGTTTTCGCCTGGCAAGACTTCTCCCTATAAGTAGCCACAAATGTCCATTTAACAACACTGCAACGTGGCGAATGTGACTCGCCACCGAATGAAGTCACAGCCCATAAATTCACACTGGCAGGTCAACTAGCGTCATAATTCTAGATAGGTTCGTTACACTGGAACTTCTACATCTGCATATACTGTCGTCTTTTTGCTTTCTACGCTATCACCGTTCATCTTTGCGGTACTTGTGCGCGAATTCACTGTATTGTCAAATCGCTCTTGAGCGTGCCCTTCAATTATCTTCCAATGGATTATTCAGGATTCACAATCTATTATTAGCCGAGGCCCCGATCTCACGACAGCCAAATTATTATTTCGCATTCTTACCATTGCACAGTTCCAATGAAGGACATATGAACACTTTACTACTGTCACTGTTACAATTGCCATAAAATGTCTGTACAGTTGGGCTTATCTGAGTATGCCTCCATGGGCGTGTCCCGCATAGCCTAGAATATAATATTTATTTATTTATTTATATTCACTACCCGTTGAGCCTAGTGCCGTTAGGTTTATAGTACACCTAGTCCCCACAACTGGGGCAGGAAGCCACAGGTTGCATTCATGTAGCGGGTAATAGGCAAGTAAGCACCCTGGTCAACCGAGGCTGTGCGTAGTAGACGAGTCCGCAAGCACACCCGTACCAGTACGGGTACTAACGTCAGCCTGCAGCTGAGCATTTGGATTCGTAAAGTATGTATGAACTACAGCTTAACATACTAATCACCTCAAAGTGAGACAACCTTAGTGCGGTAGCTGGGACATAGCCCTTGTTAGTTATCTCGCATTGAGCCTAATACCATTATTTTTACAGAATATACCGCCCCTACAACCGGGGCAAACAACCATAGGCCGCATGCCTGTCTCGGTTAATAAAGATGTAGGCACCCTGCATTCCATATGGCGGACGATATGGCTACATTTAATCGTCCGGCGAGTTCGTTTTTCCATAGGTTTGCGGACATAGCGGAGGCTAGGAAGAAATGTTAATTGGCAACTGCAACGTAAGTTAACAAGCGTATTGGTGACTATTTTTGTCCTCGAACTTGACTTGAAAGCCTATTCCTTATGGGCAGCGTGAAAATGTTACGCGCTTCTAACAGTACTATGCTCGCTGTAGTCATGACAAGGGTTTTTCGACCTGCAATCAAAAGCTTCCACTGTCCCGCCTCTGAGTCAAGTGGAGACAGCTTCATTGGAAAGCTGCTTCAAGTGAATTTTCCCGCGAACAGTAGAGGACTTCAAACGAGGCGTGGACGAATACTGAGTGGCCCTGTTCCCCGAATTCCGGTAAAAACTGATTTCAGCCTCTAACTAAATGCAAGAAGCGTATGCAAATACACAAAAGTGCAGCGACCTTTTCGCCGTTACTGCTTTGTTTCGTATTCTAGTGTAAACGCAAGAACCTAGCATAACCTTAAGGTGCCCGGAGCTGTTCTAAATAAGTCAATAAATATTTTATGCTTGACAAAGCGAGACGAGCCTTTTGGGCATGATCAGCAAAGTGCAATATTGTACATGCTACCATGAATAGCAGGACCAATGTCGGGAGTAGTAGAGATGTAGTCGGTAGTGTGGGTTCACATGGCCCAACGATTGATTAAAGTCTATTCTCATAGAATGCAAGATGCAGAGGTAAGATTTAAACCGTCAATGTGGTGTTTATGGACTAAGCACTAGTCCGATGCGGTTGTGTACACAGAGCGGGTCAGCTGAGTGAAGCACGAGGAAAACGCTGCAAGCATATGTTAAGAAAGGGGGCATGTCACTGAACGAATACGTAGGCGTAGTCGTACGAGAGCAGGTATATGCACAGAATGTGTAAAACGTGGTGTCGGTCAATTTGCCAACCCATGTGTGGTGCAGTGACTTTATTGAGAGGCGAGTCGCCTCCATCACGTCGCAGTATTGTTAAACAGACATTTGTGGCAGTTGGTGCGGAGATCGCTTGCCAGGTGAAAACGCACCACATCCTGGGACACTGCCGACCGGTGCTGTGACATCGACAAGGTTGAATCTGACAACTTGTCCTCGAGATTATTCACAGTCAGATTTCGCCAATTTGTTTCATATGGCTATGGTTGGATTCTTCAGAGTTGACCTCCAGTGATTGGGGCTGTTGACGTCGGATGACTCAGGTGACCTGTATTGGTTTCGTTAGTTTTCCGGGTTCCTTTAGTATGTCAAGATTGTGAAGTACGGCTGATATGATTGTTTGATGTTCATTATGTGGGTAGGTGAGCGTCGCAGTTATGTCTTCAAAGATGTGTCGTGCAGATAACGTTATGCTTTAGAATAAGGGAGGCTAGGAAAGCGAAGTAGTATTTCGTCCCCGGTTTCTGTTCTGTCCTGACCCATTGCGGTTTATGAAGCCTTGTTGGTTACTCAGTTTATGACCACTAGACGCTACCCAGCTACCTCTCGCCACTTGCGTGACAATAATCATTTGCCAAAAGCGCACTTACGTTGGTTTCTTATTAGTTGCTCATTTCGGTGGAATTTGTTTTCATGCCTTCGGTTTCTTGGTCCTTGTGCCTCTGCATTTTCGCACAGAACCTGTTGTCATATGCTTAAAGTATACATCGGCTTTGTTCCCCAACTACCATTTGGTGAGTCTATTTCAATACATACTCCACATACTTGGTCTTTCCAACTGGCCCTCACGTCGATTGCATTGTTGGGCAGCTTAAACCGGTACCGAACGCTTGCTTATCTCTTACCTTCATTTGATTTTCTGACTCCTTGCAGTCGAGATGGTTGTCGGAGGCTGTCCAAATGTTGTCCACTCAGGTGTCAGGCAACAGGTAACGGCTACTGAGTGCTGTATCGTGGAAATCACCATAACGGACGCTCCATTGCGCCTGGTCCTTCGGGTAATCAATCACGATAAAGCTGCTGGGTTGGATGCAAATCATCCCCGACTGTTGGAGTTGTTGGGTGACGACTACTCGCCAAGGATTCGGCGTGTTGCGGACGATCTGGAGGTCATTGAGGATTAGGTTAACTTATAGGTTCTTACGCCGGCTTTCCTAAGGCCGCCCTTTGAATACTGTGTACATATTTTCATGACAGGATGGCAGTTTAACTGGGCTTGCGGCGTGACCCGAAAATAGCGCATATAAAAGGATACCAGTTATGTCTCGTCCCGTCCAAGGTTTCGCTTTACCATAACGATTCAAGGAAGTAAGAGTTATTGCCTATTAGTTTAGCATTCATCGGAAGTGCAAACCCTCCATACCCGTGGCTGCTGACACCAAGTTGACATTAAACCGACCAATTCAATTACTTCCAAGTGCCACAGTCGATCCACTTACCTTACCCATTTCTTTTGACACCTTCTTTACAGTTGGTAATTGAATAGCCACAAGGAACCCAGCTTTTCTTAAGCCAGCGGAGGTGCCTCACTCCGTCCATGGTTTTCTAGTGATCCCCGCATATATCAACAAACAGCCCGGATGGTGTCGCTTTTTACATCTTGGTTACTGCGCAGCTTCACATCATGTGTCTGTAAGCATGTTGCAACTCTGTCTCGGAGTACATGCTGCCCCTTTTCTCACGGGGCAAGTACCAAGCTGCGACTAGCGAACTCCGACTGCGTTTTCGTATATTTGTTGGCTATTATGGCCTCTTGCTACTATGCAGTAGAATAGTTAGACTACCCGTGTTGTATTATAGTAACGATTAGTCCCTCCGTTAAGTGCCATTCTTTTGCCATTCCCTACTGGATAAATGTAACGGAGTGCAAATTAATACCACCCGTGCGAAGAGCCGGGCTAAACGTAAGACTGCTACGCCAAGTTATTCTGCTTTCACCGACTGTTCCGTTCCCCGAGAGTTTTCTGTAACAACAACTTCACCGGTTGCCACATTGAAGCATGCGGCGCGGTCACTCATTCATATAAACGATTCTTTCACAGCAATGCTGAGAAATTGTAGTGTGGTATTGTCTGACCAACATATAGAATTATACGCAAAAGCACCGCGTTTAGAAGACCAGTTAAACATGCCAAAACAGGAAGTGGTTTCTCTTAACGGGACACGGGCGCGACTTGCCCCATTGGCCTGTCTCATGCACTCTCAAGAATCCCGCAATCCCGCTACACTTAAAGCTGCCGGCAATTTATTGTTCTCTGTCGGATCGGAAGTTAATGAACGCGCTAAGCCATCAAAGTAGATAATTATCTTCAATGTTACTGATAGAATTCCGTTGGATAAACTCAAACGCCCGGTACTTAATAGCTGAAACCTTTCACCCGACGCTTACACCTGTAAGCGTCTGAGGAAGTAGCGCAGCGAACAACCGTGTCAAATTATCTTCAGCATTCACAGCCAGAGGCTTGCTGAAAGTTTTCTGATGATAAAATGTGAAATTAGTCTCCGCCTCAAACTTGGACGGACTCTAATAAAGCTAGGTGAAACTCCTTTACAAAGTACATCTGCCTTACAAAAAATGCTAAATGTTGTATCAGTCCAAACACGCAAAGGGGCTCTGTAGTGGTTGCGACTGACTGCACTGCTATTCACTCCACGACACTACCTAGAGCAGATCTCGACTTGTCTCCTAGATATCTCTCGCTTATAGTCCCTCTCGTAACAAACGGCACAAAAGCAAGCATGTAAAAGTCAATTTGGGAAAGCAACCTGCCCTACGCTCAGGGGTCCATGCAAACCCACGACTTCCACCAAGGGCACAGAAAGCCACGTGACTATCCCTAAAGAGCATGAAAAATGTCATATGAATTTAAGCGCGTCTGTACGTTGTGATCCCCACTTGGTGGTTGCCTCACCACCCATACCAACTCCCAACCGTACTTAGATATCATCTAACAACTAAAGCCACACTGCTCCTACGGTCGCGATACATGTGGCGCAAGAAAATCAAATCCATGATTCTGCTTGCTTCGGGATTGCTAACCTAGCCCCGGCTAATGGATCACCTACACATCCCACCCCAATGGTACGACATCCTTTAGTACTACCTACCAGTCACTTTGATTCACAACTTGCCTGCGCAGCAGCTAATGAAACTATCAAGACCAGTAGTCCGCGACTAAACGAGACGACGGACGTACCTAAATGCTATGCAAAACACAGTCAGATGTTTATTGTGACCAAACTGCAATCACCCGACGCTACAGTTTGTCCTGATGGCGCATACATTTCGGCATTAGGTTACAAACAACAAGGCGCAGTTTCTGCTGTTATCCGACGCTCAGACTTCAAGCTGAAACACATCAGTAACCACAAGAACGCCTACGCATAGAACTGGTGCAGAACACTCGCTGAACGAGCGCCATACCTAATACAACGCACACCATCACAATCTCTCCGTGGTTCCATACTCAAACCATTATCATCTCAGGCACAGCTGTCTCCGAGGCAACACACTGCTGCTTGCCATTCTGCAGTAGCCCGATCACAAGGCCTCCAGAAGTCGCGTTCTCTGCCAAATAGGCCGCATCCAAAAGGTCCAGTGAAAGTGATGAGTAACGTGCCACCGCTTTTACTGAAAACACAAACCATCCACTCGCATTTCATTAGCAACGCATCAATGGTACAGCAATTAGGCTGGGGCCCCATAATTCCAGCTCCTTTTACCTAGGACAATGTGGGATTTCGCCCAACCTTCCAGGCCAGCATATGCATCAATCTCCACAAATGCAACTTCCACGTCTTTTAAACCTATCCCAGGCAACACAACACGCTAGCCTCCGCCTCGTCGAGGTCTCTTACCGAATCCAACTTGGTAACCGGCGAACCCATTCTCAACGCTCGGCTTCCAAAATTTTATAACCAATTCCCGCTTCGGATACAACGCCACATTAACCGTCAATCCACACCCGTGACCTCGGACACTGAGCGATTACCTCCAGCCTTCAGGCTGATCTTGTCCACCCCGGAGCTAGAGCCAGCTTGTCGCAGTCGGGTTCCTTTATGGCGCCTCAGCCCTCTAGGCACATCATTAACCAATGCGCCCTTTCTGCGCCAAGCTGTATCAAGGCTCTTCACTAGATGACCATTCCTATCAGAATTTTTGAACCTAGCGTCGTTACGGGGATGTCCTGCGATGGCACCACTCTGGTAGACTTCAGCACATTCGTCTCCATCAACACAAAAATCAATCACTGCAATGCTTATCCATACATGACGCCGACTACCCTACAAAGATTGCTTACGCCTTCTTAGGGCTTTTTTCAGGCGCACGTTCATGCACCCCTACCTGCACGACTGATTACGCATGCTACATAAGCACCCAGAACATTGGAGAGTCCCAAGGTACATGGTCTGGGATTCAAATATTCACAGCTGACCCTGGAGCAATATCGCCATTTAAGGCTATCTCGGCTACTCTGCTAAACCCGTCAGGAACTTCAAGCAGTCGGAGCAGCCATGTTACTAAAACCCTGCTCCGCTAGGGCCATCCTAAACAAGCTGGACATCCTGGGCCCACTGTTTGCGCTACATAATGGGCATATAATACTCATCATGGAAACATGGTTACAAGCGCATGCATCTGATGCCCCTTCCACCTTCCCGGATACGTGTTATTTAACAAGGGACGCAAGGAGCAGCGTGGTGGCTGTTGTATACTATACTTTCGTAACGACTTAAATGTACCACACTTTGAAGTTCTTGGCTTTAGTAATCACCATGACTCACCATGGCTCCACACTACATGTGGGTGGCTTGACATCCTTATCGGATGCATATACACTCCACCGCATTGCACCACAGCATATAGCGAGGGGCTAGCCCAAAGATTTCATGAGGCTTCGAATATTTGCTCACTCCATGTGATAATTGGAGACTTCAATGTGCCGCACGTCTCCAGAACGGATCTCTCTGTATCTGCAGTGCATCAAGGGTTCGTCGATGGTATTGTTGCAAATGGTTGGACACAGCATGTCCTTACATCCCCTAGGTGCTCCAACACCCTTGATATTATTTTTACCAATGGCCTCACTAATTCGGTGACCAGAGTACTTGGTAACATTGCTGATAGTGCTCATAATGTGGTCCAGCTCACCGTCAGTCTATACTGCCAACTGCCGCACAAATATAATTAACCCACGCCCTTGAGACTATTCCAACAAACGAACAGTTATCTGACCTCTCTCGGACTACTGTGATCGAGTGATCTGGGCTCTGCTGACAAAAACCTGTTACCCTTACCGCAAGAGCAGTGCTGGTCATGATTTAACCTTATTATTATGCCCCTATCTTCCTTTACATGTCCATTTCTGTTGGTGCCCATCGTCATCATTCAGACGTTATTACTACGACTTTAACCCCATGAGCTGACATTCTAGTCTCGTCTCTATGGTCACCTACCTTCCGACTTCCGTAACCCTATTGACCAGGAATCGGCAGACCCAACGGTCTGGGCACATCACCTGGAGCATATCGTTGGCTTCTTTTCCTTTCCTTCTCATCCATAGAGCCTATTTTCGCACTCCATGTCTGTTTCCAGACACGCGGGACGTAAACGATCTGGGCTGTGCAGTCAAAGCACACCCTGTCTCTCAGCCTGCTAGCTAAGTTTGGCATGCTAACTGGCTTTTCATATAACCTCCGTCGTCCCGCAATTTTTGTTTTCTTATGACACGCATTACGGTTATTTCCACCTTACTTTGGCGGTCTAGCTTCATCCCGCTGACTTATTCGGTCCAGTCTAAACAGTCTCCTGCTTTATGACTCCGTTTGGACGTCTTAGGCTTAAATGATCTAGCCTCTGCCGACGTAACGCTCTAGACTCACCTCAAGAGCCTCAATGATCCTGGTTTACCTTTTTATTCTTTTCCCATTACAAGCTTAAAATGTCGATTCCTGCCGACTCACTGTTAGAATTCCGGCAGTAATAACATGACCTCTCTCTATGAGACGACATTCTAGTCTCGTCACAATGGTATCCTTTCTGACTGCTGAGGCCTTACCGATGAATCCCCGACATATCCAGTGGTCTGTTCGCAATACCTCGAGACCTTCGTACGCTTTTCCACTTCTCCCCAATGGATTCATTTCCTTCCAGAACCCATTCTTTCCTTTTCTCGCCCTCTGTCTACCTTCCATTTACAATTGAAGGGAGAAATTTTCAAGCTTGGCTCCAACCTATCCTCGTCTGACCAGTCTCCCTCTTTCTGATCAGTTCCAGACACCCGAGACCTAAACGGTTTAGGCTATGTAGTCCCACACTCTGTGCCCGTCATCCTTTGTGCTTTGCTCGACATACTATCTACCTATTCCGGAGCAACGCTCTCTTTCCTTTACCTCAAGTACACCGCTGGGCATTGCTTATCCTTCTGTTTATTAACAAAGATGAATCATCAACTGAAGAAAGCCGTCGGCATTACCACTTAGCCTCAGTAGAACCCGTTTTACCAACCCCTTTCCTTCCTTCCTGTGCTTTCTGTCGCATTCCTTCTTCATTCGACGCCAACGTACATGAGTTTGTCCTCCCTGACTTCTTACATTCCTAAAAATTTAAGACTGCGACATCGCGTCTTTTCGCTTCTTCTGAGTGATATTCTTTCCCATAAGTTGCACACCTCATCCTCCTCGCCCTGGTTCCCACCGATTGAGCATATGCGCATTAGGACCCCCTCAAACTCATTTTGATTCATCTTCATTCCTACTTTGGAACAATCTTTCATTCTCTACTGATCTGTGTTCTGCTTGCTCCTCATCGTATTTCGCCACTTTGATGCACATGTATATGCGATATTTAACTAACAATTACATGTATAAGGGTACAATATTTAAGTCATCGTTGCAATTGCTCGACTGCGTTCCAGATGCACTCCTTGCTTGTCTGCATGGCTGTCTCTGTTCGTTTCCTTCTTTTCCCGAGTTTGTCACAGGTAATGGGACACGCACCCAAGGAGTTACCAATAAATGGGACAACAACACGGGGCACAGAGTTTCTTTATCTGAACATGAGCGAAAGATCCTCAACCGTTGTTATAACTTTATAACTGGACAAATCATTCGCTAGCTTGCACGGATACAATTTTTCCGAGGCTTGAAAAATTGGGTGCAGTTTGTCTAACACTATCTCTTACACATACCTCTTGCCTGCAACGCTTCTTTTGAGTTCGGAAGGCACATTCTCCTGCCGACACGAGGTAATAGCAACTGGTCATCCCTAGCTCTTCACTCCTCTTTGACCGCTCAATTAAAGTAAGATTTCCTATATTATTAATCAATTTTACAACCTACCCCGGGGAAGCTGCGATTTGTTTTTCCGAACCATATCCCCCATTTTAAGTCTCCAAAAACAATTCAAGATATTTATATGTACATTCCTCGGAGACTTCACGTGGTTCTGCGGATTACCAACAAAATATGTTCAAAAATAATATTTAGTTCCTGACCTACCAGCCGGGCACGGCCATTCGTTCAAAACTGGACAGGACCCAGGAACTCAATAAGCACTCGCCTAACGCATCAGCTAACAGAAAAGTGGGTCGCAACTTGACTGCTAATATCCAAGCAAATAAACGCTCAACAAGAAACATAGCCAGTTACAACTTACCATTCAATGGACCGGCGACAGTGTTTCAGGACGTGGTGGGTGCTCACCTGGCAAGCCTTCTCCCTATAAAAGCCATAAATGTCCGGTTAACAACACTGCAATGTGGCGAATGTGACTCGCTACCAAATAATGTCACAGCCCATAACTTCACACTGGCAGGCAACTAGCGTCACCATTCTAGACAGGTTCGTTACACTGGAACTTTTACACCTGCATTGAGTCTTGTCTCTTCGTTCTACGTCTTCTCACACATACTGTCATCTCTTTACTTTCTACCGTACCGCCGTTGCCCTTTGCGTTAGTTATTCACGAAATCAATATGTTGTCATATATCACTCAAGCGTGCTCTTTAATTATCTTCCAGTGGATCATTCAGGATTCTCAATCTATTATCAACTATGCTTCTCACTGGTATAAATAACAGCCTCATGATAATCGTCTCTGTCCCAAACGTTATCTGTATACTTGGTTCCCCTACCGAAATTGGAACTGCCGGTCTCTGATGGAGTTTTGCCTCTCGGCTCCAATATCATGCTTCTTAGCTCACATCAACGTCTCCCTCTCTTGCTTGGCCGCTCTTTTGGTCCATATCGCAATGGTTCAATGGTGGAATACGTACCACTAACGTCAACGCAACATCTTAGGCCTCGTTCGATTCTCTTTGCTACTTGCCTCTCATTCTTAACCCATTCGGACGAGTCCGGCCTCTCCGGCTCCAAATGCCTGTAGGTCCCAAACCAAGGACTCCCTTCTCTTAAACATCGACTAAAGTTCTCATTGGTATAGGTAACAGCCTCATGATACTCGCCTCCGTCTGATTCATTATCTGTAAGCTTAATCCCCCACCGAAATTGAAATTTCCGGTCTCTGATTGAGTTTTGACTCTCGGCGCCACCATCATGCTTCTCAGCTCGCATTAACGTCTCTTTCTTTTGGTCCATATCGCAACTGTTCAATGGCGGTATAGGTACCACTAGCGTCAGCGCATCGGCTGCCATACTCCGTTTAGTTTTCACATCCCCATCTATTGGACTGATGTCTTTTTTATTCCACCAGCACCAGATGCTGAGCACTTGAACTTCCTAAGGTCCCAACCACTCCCATGTTTAACCATACTCTATTGTATACTTGTTTGGCACCTCTTCCGGTCAACGTCGCAAACCTTGGGGTGAAACACTTAGCCATTGGCGGTGCTGCCTGTATTATTCCCTTATCCTTGGTCACTTCCGGAGCCGGCACTACTTTCGCTACAGCCGTAGTATATAAATCCCATTCTCGTCACTTATTTGACACCCCGTCTCACCCCTTCTTCCAACTGTTTAGCATCCGAGCACTGAACATGTTACCTTATTATTTTCAAGGGTCTCAAACCCGGCGTAGTAACTTCAGTGGCTCTCATACATGTTCGAAGGATAATCTCTAGCACTGTCAACCGATCGCTCAACCTATAGCTTAAGCGCACTTTAAACCACGCACTATGTTCTTCTGATTCCCTCAACACATTTACCGGCAAACTCCGCCTGATACTCAAGGTTTCAACCCATGACAACTTACGCGTACGCTAGGCCACTTCGGACAGCAGCTTCTTCTCACATTCAGCAAATATCGGGTCTCGTGCTTGCACGCAAAATTACGGATAGTATGTATCACATATCCGGTCAATCCATTGATTTCAACCAACACAGCTTTATCATAAATTTTATATTTGTACATTAACATAGTCCTGCTTTATTTTCTTGGCAATTTGCTCGGTCTGTTTTTCTTTCCTCCCTTGTTCTAAAGGATAACATTACCTGCACGGAACACCGCTGAGGACATACCTGCGACGCTCCCATGGACACGGAATCAAAACAGAACAAAGAAAGCACCCACACTTCGCAATCCTGACACAATAAAGGAGCCCAGACAACTAATCAAATCAATGCTAGTCACCTGAGTCCTTTGACTTCAATAGCTCCAGCCACGTGCAATCGCCTCCGAAGGGGACCACACAGCCATGAGAAAGTAATTGGCGAAATGTGACTGCGAATATCCACGAGGGTGATCGGTCAGATGCAATATTGTCAATGCCCTATCATCAGTCAGCAGTGTTCCAGGACGTGGTGGGTCTTCGTCTGGCAAGCGTTTTCCATACAATAAGCCACAAATGTCTGTTTAACGACACTGCGATGTGGCGGATGTGACTCGCCACTCAATAAAGTCACCGCCCCTAACACACATTGGCAAGTTGACCGATATCACATTTACAAATTCTGTGCATATATCTGCTCTCGCACGAACACGCCTACATATTTAAGTAGTGACATGCCACTATTCTTAAATAATATTTCAGCCTTTTCCTCTTGCTTCACTCACCTGACACACACTGTGTACGCGACCTCCTCGGACTAGTTCCTCATCAACATACTCCACATTAGTGATCTGATTCTTATCTCTACATCTCGCATCCTGTGGACATAGACTTCATACAACCTTTGGGCCAAATGGGCCCACACATTCGCGAGATTTTCCTACTGTTCCGGTCCCCATTGAACTTCAAGTTCAACTGCACTATTCCCGCTGTTGGTGCTGTTAGTTTTGCTATGATGTACAATATTGCAATATGCCGATCATGCCCAAAAGGCGTGCCTCGCTTTGTCAAGAATAAACTGTTTATTTAATTATTTATCATTTATTGGTATGATTGCAATATATGGCAGACGGATTATATCCTAAAACGGGTCCCGATCTCACGACAGACAAATTCTTGTTTCGCATTTTCACCGTTGCATAGTTGTGACCATGAACATATGTACAAGTTTCTGCTGTCCCTGTTACAGTTACCATTAAATGTCTATACAGTTACACATACCTGATCATGCCACCATGGGCGTCTTGCATAGTCGAGAATAAAATATTTGTTTATTTATTTATTTTGTGCATTTCTCTTTGGCTTGCTCCTGTCCGTTGCGCCTCCTTCCGTGTTTCCCAAAGAAACTTCTCCTGGAATTGAGCAACTCTTCCACAACTGGATGGGCCAAATTTTAGCGACTTTGCTAATTATCTTCCTACTGAAAACATCGCTCAACTGGACAGGATGGAAGCCCAGTGCGGCCGTAGGGAACATGCCATACGCCAGGGGATATAATACGGATAGCAGACGTCTGCGATTAACAGCGTATTAGATTAGTTGCAGGCCAGAATAACATGGACTAGGAACAAACTTCTGTAGCATATTACATGAGTATTTAACTTTTTTAATTGTATAAACAATCTGGTTAAACACTGAATCAACTGTGAGGTCGAAAAGTAATCACAAGATTATATCCTTTCCTGGAACTCACTCAATTCCCCAACCTCAGTGTCAAGACCAAAATTGTTCGCAATTTGCTCGTCACAGCTTTGCTTCTACATATTCTGATCCTGTCTTTTTGGCGTGCCTTGTGCAACACCGAGAATATAAGTTTAGTTAGTTGCTTATTTATGTCACATTGTTTAAGCTTCGTGGGTTACGAGCGATTTACAGGTTTGCCTTCAAGGTCAGGAATATTTGTGAACGAGTTGAATGCTTTAAACCATCATTGCGTCAGGTTCCTATACTTCGATTACCAAATTTCGTCCGACATGGTTTATCAAGTTATTCTTTACCATGTCTTTGTGATACCTCTGTACTTGACTTACATGAGTGAATAATATCATCTCATCTACACCATTTATGTTCTCCCGCCTCATTGCCAGCAAGCATTTTTACGCAGCCTAGGCTATGGATGTGAAGTACATCTTCCGCCGGTCCAAAAGCAAGCGGATAGAAGCAATGGTGTGTGGCAAAAATGGAAACCAACTCGTTTCGGAAATCAACTTCAAGTGATACTGATAGTGTTACTGGGAAAATGTAGCGAGTAGAGTTGCCTCTGTGTAGCTGAATATGATATTTCAAAGAAAGCAGTCAATTATAACGGTACATATTCCCAATAGCTCAAGTCGGCGAAGAAGCTTCCAGGAATTTCTTAACCTTTGATAGCGAGTTTGCTTCGACTAGCTCTGCAGGCAGGTTGTTCCAAACATTCACAACCCTCCGCTGGAAGCAGCGTTTGTGAGCGGCCCACTTCCAATCCGGTACGACAAGCTCGTACCGTTGTCCTGGAGTGCTGCTTGGAATGCGCAGATGCAGCAGCGGCCCTAAGCTTGGGTACTCGCCCAGATGTAATATCCAGTGCTTCCTGTTAAAGTCAATCGGCATTCAAAGATACGACAGGGTGTGCAACCCTAATCCCTTGCAACCGTCTTCATATGGCCCACAAAGTGAGATTGTTTGACCACAATGTCCTACCTTGTGGCATTGGTCTCCTCTATGTTGCACTCGTCCATATGCACCGTCACAGGGTGCGAGGTAGCACGGCCATGATATGTGCTCAAGTGTTCCTGACAAAACCCACCGGTCATTTTGTTTCCAGCTGATCAACTGGACATATACATTGTGAAAATCCACCTTGACTACCTTGAGGTGCACCACCTCGGCACAATATGAATCATTACGTTAACCTTACCTTACGTCCATGCATATAGTTTTCATGTGCGTTTGCGGCAGCCCTTGCAACAAGCCATTTCTCAGTGCTTACGCATTGTGGATCAAGAGCGCAGAAAACGCTCCCGTGATGCAGCGAATAGTTGGAATCGATACAGATGTCCGCGTTTCCGTTGATGACATGTTTTGCTCTCATTACCATATTCAATGATTACGCAGTGAAAGTAATGGCAAAGATTTGCATGCAATGACCCAAAAATGAAATTCCGTGTGACTTGCGTATACCTTGTGTGAATGGCAATAATAAAACCAATTTCATGCATGCTACTTGAAGCACCAATTCAGCACACGTTTGTGACGTTTCACATAGCAAGGACGACGTCCGCTGTGTGCTCTATATGCCTTCACTCATTACTCCTGGTAGGGACCACCGTGCATATAGTAGATAATTTACCAATGGCCGTTATGATGGCCAGTTTTGGGGCTTACAGCGAATTAATAAGTCCGGCAGGAAGGCGTGTGACGTCAGCAGCTGCTACATTCATAGCAGTGATATTGATACAGCGGCCAAGGGACTTAGATGGACACAGTAAACAACGTTCATGGAAGCGTGTGAAACCCAAAGTAGATGATTTGTTAGCGGCGCCAACATGGGTAAGTTAAAAGCTAGGCATGAACGCCTGTGGTGCCAAAAATATTCGCTACCCTGCTCGCCATAATGAAACAAATACTACAGGACAAATACAGGATAACTAAGAACACGTATTGAGGGCATGTGGAGTCAGCAGTTGAGGCATCGGTCATGGTAATGTTGACGTCAGTGTCACGGGACGTACATAGGCTAAGTAACCACCGTTCATTAAGACTCCTAGATCCCACTACCTGGGTTTGCCACCGGCAGTAATAAGGTTCCTCCGTTGTACCTACATAGGCTTACGCTTGTGAAGACAAACATGGATACCTGCTAATTAGAGCGGATGCCGCCCCTGTTATGGGATCTATAATACTTCCATGTTCACTGGCCATGTGGGCAAGTGAGGCAACCGATGGAGGCTCCTTGAGTGGCGAAAATACTGCCACCCCGTGGCAGTTATATGGACTTAGTAGGCATCCGTCACGTTGGCAAGGATTTCCAATTATACAGCACCAAGACCCCCCGCACCCCTTGACTACCACCTTGTCCGCGTGTCGCCCGCTACTTGTAATATGCCCCATCCCTGTACCTTATTCATGAATGTTTCAATAAATGACCATATGGCAACAAGTAACTGTGCATCTATCAGATTTACGTTTATTTTGAAGAACCTTATCTATCGCGCCGCATTCTTACCCTCCTGCTCGCATGCCACCCTGTTATCTGCCTGCCGCATCGCAGTGCCATTCATGCTTACAGGTGACTGATGCTGCTCCAAACAATAACTTTTCAGGTTAACGATGATCGCTACTGCTTCCGAACTTCACAACCTACTCCACATGTAGCGTAGCCGGTACTCTGGCATCACAACTGCCCGCAACGAGACTCACGTGACCCTGGTTAGTCCGCGCTGTTAACCGCCTCCGCTTTCCCAATAATTCCTGGACGACCCCGCAGCCTTTTTTAAGACCACCTTATGTCCCATAGACTTGTGTTACATACTTCCAAGTCAGAAGTGCACCCCCTATTTTGCATGCGCCGTACCACTTAGCCGTTTGTTTGGTGGATGGGTCCGCAATCGTCGACCACATCCTCTGCTGCGCTAATACACTGAATGGCCTTAGACATATCTCTTCAATGCCGTGACTGCAAACTGCCGACCATTTTTCAGTATTGTAGCTTTGCGTTTTACGGGCGCTTCAAAGGCTCCCCACTTAGACAATTGCATTTGCATATGGTTCAAACGTCTTCTCACACTCATGAAACTGCAGTCCCGGTAATACATACGTCACGCTTGGCTTGGACGTCGTAGGTCCTGCTAAACGCTTTTCATTCCATTACATTCAGCATCACCACGAACATTAACTAGTGGGCTCCTGGTATATTTAATAAGTTAGCCGTCTGTGTTGCAAACACCTTATTTTCTTCTAATAGCCGTTCAACACCCAGTGTTTGTGCATGTATTACTAAGCCAAGCAACGCCATTCAGAAAATAAGCTCGGTTAAACAATGAGCGAAAAGGACCCAAAATTTATTATGCATCACCTTAGTCAGCGTTCTTCTAGTTTGACACGGATAACAGAGTTGCCTTACATAGTATGGTCGGCGGCGTCCGGGGGCGGATTTGCCTGGCAATGTGGCTATCCACAAGATGCCTGCGCCTAGAGAACGACCATGGTTAGCTTGTGCCGCTGCACCCACTGCTCCAACCACACACACCATGCTCAATGTAAACCAGAAGGAAGAAGACCGGAAGGCATATGGATGGGAGCCAAGTTTCAGCGGCGCTGCTGTCCCATACTCCTTCACAGACAAAAACAAGCACGCTGTATTTGGGGAACCAAGCGCACACAAGGCGGTGGCTGGACCGTCGTCCGCTCCCCACTGAGTGCATTGAACCACGCTTCGAGCCTAGCACGGCCACAAGGACGTGCACCCCGTCCCTTCCAGCAACTCCCAACTGGCTCCTGGAGCCAACATGGTCGAGGTAGTGGGCAATAGAGAGGCAGGTACCTTGTCAATATGCAATTCAAGCGCAGCCACACCTGGGATATCATGCAACGGTCCATCGTGTGAACTGCCATTAGCGAATCAAATACATCTGTTAAAGCCGATCATTTGAAACGACGAAATCAAATAATATGATTTGAACATCGCATATGGGTGCGGTTACATCACAATACAGTAAATGTGCACATAAGGTAACTTGGTTAGCGAGGATTCCGCAATACATACACAATGTCCACAAGTAAAGCAAAAATGCTACAAACGCGCCAACGTCCACGAAGCTAACCGTAATTAGCGTAAGTAACCGGTGCAGGTTAATAGAAGAGTTTTCAGGTAGGCAAGACAAACCAAAACAAGTGGAAGAAAACTTATCCAGCTCCATAAGACCAAAGTTAAGTGTAAGTTGGTTTAACCAAACAGCAGTGAAGAAGCATCATGAATAAAACATCACCCTCACTGTGAGTATACATATTTACTTACCTGCTCATTTACAGTTGGAAAATCTTCAGTGCATGTACCTCATGTGAATTCAGTATGCATGACCAGATGGCAGTTGGCAAATGCAGGTGGCAACACGTATGCTTGTGGCCTGTTATTATGCATGATGATGCTTACCAGTGCTGACCTTAAACGGAGGGATAATACTTCCCTACAACAGGCCCCGCCACATTTACCCATCGACTGTTGCGTTAGCACATTTGCCAAGCTATGTCAATAATGGAAACAACTATCAATCATCCAGTAGCAAACCGCAAACCTAATTATATAAATAAATTCTTCATTATCGCGCAATGCAAAACACGCCTATTTAGGCATGCTCATGTTAAAGGTACAACAATATGTCGGGATATGTATAAAGCATGGTGCGTCAGTTATGAACATTGGTGCTGAGATCTCATACATGTATGTAGAAGTGCATGTGCCTAGCTGTTATTCCAGTTTATATATAAGAGAATACAGTCGTGATTTATCTCGTGGGTAGTATGGGAAGGGTTGAGAGACGTCCGTAGTGAGAGTGTGGTGAGATGGTTGGGTAAGCGTGGGGCCGTGACTTTAGTTAGAGGCAAGTCACATCCGCCTCGTAATAGTGCTATTAAACTGACAACAGTGGCTTTTTATAGGGCGAACGCTTGCCAGGCGAAAACCTACCACGTCCTGGAGCACTGTCGCCAAACATTAGTTGGAGCTGGGTAGCACCGAAGCACCCAGTTGGTGTCACGGAGAAGTCATGTTTTAGTTGTCGACGGAGCAACCGGAGATTGTTGACAAGCCATAAGCGACCGATTGGATGCTTGACAGGCGGGACCAAGGGTTAGCTAGTTATGCAGTGATTCAGGTATGTTGTGCTAATCATGTATTTTGAAGGCTTTTTTGTAGACAGGCCTTAGCTGATCCAATCCGTTGTATAAGGACATCCAGGTCAAAGTGTCCAGTGATATTAGACCAGGATGGGAGTAAGCGTGCTCGAGATCTGCTTTGCTCCACTTTTGTCATTGTAGGTTTATTCGGTCGCAGACAAAATGGCTAGATGGGATGCTTGGTAAGTTGCTGTTGATAACTTCAGACCTCGGGGAAGAGAAGAGAAAAGTAAAGAAAAGGACAGCATCAGAGACTACCAATGAAAACTGTGACAACACGTGGTGTGAATATAGAACTTATATATGTTACAACATGGTAAAGGTGATACATGAAGAGAGAAGAAAAGATTTGGTATTTTGTATACTGCAAAAAACTAAAGCGTCTATGCAAGCATAAACTGCTCAATAACTAGAAGCAAGAACGGGAGGATGAAGGAGAAAAAAGAGAAGACGGTGCCAAGCGAAAGAAAAAAGAGAAACTGAATAGGAAAGCCAGAAAATGGGGTGAATATATATGTACTAATTGCCCTGAAATTACGTTTCAAGGTGGTTGGTGTCTATAGCAAATAGATATGAAAGACTGACCGTGACCACGTCAAACTAGAAGTGTGAAAGAAAGATGCAAACAGAGTTTTGAAACTCAAATTCAGCAAGGCATTCTATGCAGAAGCATTAAATAGTAGAAAGGGAAATGAGAGGTGTCATGTAGCTAGGAACAGAGCCGCGCTTAGAGCCCAATAATTTCGTAGCAATAACAAGGTAAGAAAAGCAGGTTATACTAAGTTAATCCGATGCTTGCTTACGTTTAGAAATGCCAAAAAATTTCACGAGAAAATCCTTTGCAGACTAGACTTTCAAGCCTCAATGGTCTGAGGCTTGAAAGTCTAGTCTGCAAAGGATTTTCTCGTGGAACTTTTTTGGCAGTTCTAAACGTAAGCAAGCATCGGATTAACTTAGTATAACCTGCTTTTCTTACCTTGTTATTGCTACGAAATTATTGGGCTCTAAGCGCGGCTCTGTTCCTAGCTACATGACACCTCTCATTTCCCTTTCTACTATTTAATGCTTCTTCATAGAATGCCTTGCTGAATTTGAGTTTCAAAACTCTGTTTGCATCTTTCTTTCACACTTCTAGTTTAATGTGGTAACTTTTCGGTCTTTCATATCTCTTTGCTATAGACACCAACCACCTTGAAACGTAATTTCAGGGCAATTAGTACATATATATTCACCCCATTTTCAGGCTTTCCTATTCAGTTTCTCTTTTTTCTTTCGCTTGGCACCGTCTTCTCTTCTTTCTCCTTCATCCTCCCATTCTTGCTTCTAGTTATTGAGCAGTCTTTGCTCGCATAGACGCTTTAGTTTTCTGCAGTATACAAAATACCAAATCTTTTCTTCTCTCTTCATGTATCACCTTTACCATGTTGTAACATATATGAGTTCTATATTCACACCACGTGTTGTCACAGTTTTCATTGGTAGTCTCTGATGCTCTCCTTTTCTTTACTTTTCTCTTCTCTTCCCCGAGGTCTGAAGTTATCAACAGCAACTTACCAAGCCTCCCATCTAGCCATTTTGTCTGCAACCGAATAAACCTACAATGACAAAAGTGGAGCAAAGCAGATCTCGAGCACGCTCACTTCCATCCTGGTCTAATATCACTGGACACTTTGACCTGGATGTCCTTCATACAACGGATTGGATCACCTAAGGCCTGTCTACAAAAAGCCTTCAAAATACATGATTAGCACAACATACCTGAATCACTGCATAACTAGCTAACCCTTGGTCCCGCCTGTCAAGCATCCAATCGGTCGCTTATTGCTTGTCAACAATCTCCGGTTGCCCCGTCGACAACTAAAACATGACTTCTCCGTGACACCAACTGGGTGCTTCGGTGCTACCCAGCTCCAACTAATGTTTGGCGACAGTGCTCCAGGACGTGGTAGGTTTTCGCCTGGCAAGCGTTCGCCATATAAAAAGCCACTGTTGTCAGTTTAATAGCACTATTACGAGGCGGATGTGAGTCGCCTCTAACTAAAGTCACGGCCCCACGCTTACCCAACCATCTCACCACACTCTCACTACGGACGTCTCTCAACCCTTCTCATACTACCCACGAGATAAATCACGACTGTATTCTCTTACGGGGTAAGGAAACAGCAAAGATAGTTGAAGCAGTGCGGAACGGGTGCAGCTGGCTGACAGCAAGCAATCCAGTTAAAGCAAAAGCTGGATACGTGGCGCAAACAAATAAGCTAATCATGGCATTAACCTGGCTTTTGGGTAGAAAGTGAGGAGAAACAGCAATCAAAGCAGGGGAAGCTAAAAGGAGTAGCCGAAAAGCTAAAGATGAGTCACTATGCCTCAGTCGCCTAGCACATGTAAGCACACAAGCGAGCTAGGTCTGGTAGGACTGCATTAGGCATAAAACAGAAGCTATGCGGCCCATCGGATATAGGGATGACCTTTGAGGGCGCAAGCAGGGAGTCCGGGCAAAAAGTCTGAGACAAAATTAAGGAAATGCCACCTACCGAGGTCAGGGAGAAGAAAGGTGTGCTGGATCAGCCATTACCGAGCTAAGCCCAGGCGGAAGGTATAGATTGCTAAGGTTAGGGTGAGGTAGGATCAAGAATAGTGTAATCATGCAGGTCAACATAGGCTCACCATGATAAGGCTGGAAAGGATAGTGTGAAATAGCCGTGGCCTGGTTAAGGTTAGAATAAATACCACGGGATAAGCTGCCGTAAACCAGGATTTTAAGCGTCAATGGCCTAAGCGAGGTAAGGAAACAGCAAACAGAGGTGGGACAGTGCGGGACGAACGCTTCTGGCTGACTACAAGCAAGCCAGCTGAGGCGGGAGCTGGATATGTGGCTCAAAAAATAAGCGGATCATCGGACTGTAATGGCTTTAAAGAAAACATTGAGGAAGAGCAACACATAAGTAAATAAAAATGAAAACCACTGGAAGTGCCAAACTTGAGTCAGTATACCTCATTCACCTAGTAGCTGTCAGAAAACAGGCGAGAGAGCTCAGACGAGACTGAATTTGGCAGAAAGAAGAGACTATGCGGCCCAGCAAAAGTGGAGGTAACATTTGGAGACGCAAGCAGAGATTAAGGGCACAAACGCTTAACTAATATTTAGGTACCTATGTTAGCATTGTTTTCCGTATGTATATATAATGATTAAAAATAATCCAAGGATATATATGCATATATATATACGAGTTTGTACTAATTTCACCGATTTACAGTAACTTATTTTTAAGCTAGTGATAAGCCTCTAATTAGAAATTCAGTTTAATACGATTGTCACTGGCACAGTTTGAACATGCCTACGATAACGGCTTGTACGCTGGCCGCTCGAACGGATTTGCCTTGACTTGCTGGAGTTAGCTTAGCACGGGGTATACGCTGGTGAGGCGGAAACGCGCCAGCGTGAGAACGGAACTAGTCCCACGTACTTGGATAGACGCTGCGCCCTCGTAACCGACGAAGCTACGTACACGAGCGAGGGTGAAGGTAGACGCGCGCTGTTGTCTTAGGTGTGAACGCTGTCCGGTCACCGATGCACACAAAACTCACGTGACCGAACCGACTCTTAACTAACGGCGAAGAGTAAGCAAGACAAATGGTCCTCTGGAAGCTCTTTTACGACCAATAATGTGCGAAGCACGGCCAATACTATGGGTTAGTACGTTAGTGAAAATAACTACCGCGACGGGGTTGTAGTTTGTAAAGGAATATTGCCAACAAATGCGTAGTTGTTTCGCGTCTCGGCGTGGCTGAAATCTGCTACACTGGGCAGAGGAATTGAACTCCGCTTACCACAGGTATTACGCCGAAGAAGGTTGCGCGATTACACATGGATATTTAACGCGCCCCCAACTCCACTATTTGAAGGAAAACTTACCGATACTGACTATGATTGACATGGTGGGATTTCTGTGACCACGGGATACTTCCTGTTCATTGGCAAGGCGGGTTCTAAAGACACGGCAGCGACTGAGCTGTTTCGGCCGTGGACTCTCGTTTTGTAGACCAGCCAAATGTGTTCAACAAGATAGCCAGCGGCAGGAGCACAGGAAGACTGGCTTGTGTGGAGGGTTCTCCGTGGTGCAGTCGAAGTTCATTGCGAGGGCGAACCCGCGTGTTATCACCCCGGAGACATCCTGCAACATGTCACCTCGCCTGACCGTCATTGTTGCATTGAACCAGCTTAGGTGACCTGCTCGGTAGTCGTTAGCTTAGACCAGGAGTTAACGACGAGTTTTGTTGTGCTTGGTGCAGGTACAAGAGTGATTAGGTAGTTTATCAGTCGGAATGAGCGCTTCATCGGCGGTGCGTAGCTTGCGGCTGCTCAATGCTTTAGCTGGTGACTGGCATCCTGGCGTAGCTGCATTCGGTGTGGACCGGTACGAGAGCAGGAAGGCTTGAAGACACTCATCCACGGCGCCCTCAAGCGAGCTTTCAAAAGCCCCCACTTGAAGGTGTCGACAAATCTCTCCGCTTGTCCACTGAACTGGAGATGGTAAGGAGGTGAGCGGAATTGTTGGAAGCAGTGGCAGCGACAAAAGTCTTCGAAGATAGAAGACATAAACTGGGAACAGTTGGCTGACACCAAACCTCGGGTTGGCCGTGTTGTCGGAAGTGGCATTTTAGGTAAACCAGAGGGGCGGAGGCGGTTGATAGGTTGACGGCGACCACTTCTGGCTACTTGGAGTAGGCGTCGACCAAGAACAAATAGGCAGTGTCACTGATGAGACCATCATAGTCAATGTGCACACGGGGACACCATTTTGCTAGCGGACACCAAGGAAACGGTGCTTTGTGTGGTCGCACATTTGCGGTTTGTTGAAATTTTGAGCGGCTGGGAACCAAAGCTTGAACCTTATCGGTTCGGTCGTTTGGTGCTGCAGAAGAATGTACCGCGTTGCAGACGGCCCGAAGAGGAAGATCGGCCCAACCAATGGTTTCGAGCCAGTCGAGACCAAGCAGGTTGCTGTTCACCTTCGTGATGTAGCAGACCGTATTAAGCGTAACGCCTCAGAAGGAGACGGAGCGGCGAAGCCGCTCAATAGGCTGCACGCGACCACCAGAGGCGCTGGTGGCAGATTGAGAGGTCATTTGGAGTGGCGGCTTATCATGGGATCGCCAGAGGCCCTCGCAGCTGACTGTGATGACCGACGCAGTGCCCAACTGCAACTGCACGGGCTGACCGTTACGAAATCTGTTGACGAAGTGTCTCCGATAAGCAACTTCGATTTGGAACGTGGTCAGCATGCTCAGCGGACTGCCAAACGGACGAGGTCTGGGTTACGTCTAGGTCGGGACCACTTCTATGATCATGGGTAAAGGCCAACTCAGTCTTGGCCACTTAGGAGACGTGGGATGGCAGTAACCATCTCGGTGCCTCACGATGCCACAAAGTTGCCAACGATGCTGGTGGAAATCGCAGTCCCGGTAAAAATGCCAGGCCCTACGGAACCGGCAGGCGTAGGCTGGGACCTCGCTCGATCGGATTGGGCGCGGCGCGCAGACGGTTGCATCCTCGGTTTGTGACTGCCTAGACCACACCAGGCGCGGCAGCGTCCAGGATAATGGCAGCACCTTGTTTTCGGTTAATCAGCGTTTGAAAATCCTCGGCCAGGTTGTGGAGTGTGCCTGTGCCATCCTGCTGTTACTTGGACAAGAGGCGCGTCCGGATCTCGGCATCCTGTGGATACTGGAAGTCAGAGACGAAAAGCAGGTATATAAACTGGTCCTCGGTGAGCGTGCCAAGTTGAAAACATTGGCCTTCACGGTTGATATTACCCGCGTACGTGTTGAAGTAGTGGGCAGCATACTTGGCCACTTGCAAACATTGCTAACCAGCGTTGTACAGTGGGGACTGCTCGCCAAAACCTGGGAAAACGTTCGGACCGTCTCGTCAAAGGTAACGTTGCGTGGGCTACTCGGCAAGCTGAAGTTGGTGTAACGTTGATGCTCGAACGTACCAAGTTTGCGCAGAAGCAGTCGGACATTCCGAGCATCATGCTGGCAAGCCAGCTCAAGGTTGAACAGGTCCTCGTACCGCTTATATCGTGATTCGAAAGTTATCCCTGTCTTGGCGTCGTACAGAACTCCGCTGATGCCGATAACCACCTGGACGACTGGCAGAAAATTAGCACTTGTATCTGCATGAAGGGGAGTACTGGAGCGGTTTTCCGTCAGAACAGACCTCAAATTGTTGGAGCCACTGCTTCATTAGTTATAAATCGGCGAATTCGTCAGTCAGGTTACGTAAACTATGTCGCCAATGTTAAGGTTGAGGAACGCCTCTGAAAAGAATTTGAGCTTAATACCATTGTCGCTGGCACAGTTTGAGCATGCCTACGATAACGACTTGTACGCTGGCCGCTCGAACGGATTTGCCTTGACTTGCTGGAGTTAGCTTAGCACGGGGTATACGCTGGTGAGGCGGAAACGCGCCAGCGTGAGAACGTCACTAGCCCCACGTACTTGGATAGACGCTGCGCCCTCGTAACCAACGAAGCTACGTACACGAGCGAGGGTGAAGGTAGACGCGCGCTGTTGTCTTAGGTGTGAACGCTGTCCGGTCACCGATGCACACAAAACTCACGTGACCGAACCGACTCTTAACTAACGGCGAAGAGTAAGCAAGACAAATGGTCCTCTGGAAGCTCTTTTACGACCAATAATGTGCGAAGCACGGCCAATACTATGGGTTAGTACGTTAGTGAAAATAACTACCGCGACGGGGTTGTAGTTTGTAAAGGAATATTGCCAACAAATGCGTAGTTGTTTCGCGTCTCGGCGTGGCTGAAATCTGCTACATTGGGCAGAGGGTTAGAACTCCGCTTAGCACGTGCATTAAGCAGGAGATTTTGGCGCCTTTTTGGAGGATGCACTATGAGCCCTCGACATACATTGTATATATATATATATGTTTTGTGTATACATGCATTCACTATTATATGTATATTTTTTTGTTACTCTATCGGTTGCTGCTTTATGTTTCGGATTTCTTTTTCAATGTGGCTTTAGGGACAGTAACACAGGAGGCCCGCGCCTACAAATTGGCCATAGGTTGATAGAGCTGCACCAGCTGCAGCTCCAACGACACAATTCATGCCTAATGTAAACCCGAAGGAATAAGACAGGAAGTCATGTGGACGGGAGCCAAATTTCATCAACAAGGCCGTGCCATGCTCCTTCACAGATAAACACAAACACGCTGTAGTTGGGAATCAAGTGCACACAAGACGGTGGCTGGACCGTAGTCCGCTCCAAACGGAGTGCACAGAAGCACTCTTTGCGCCTATCACGGCCACAAGAACCGTGCACGATGTCGCCTCTAGCAACAACTAACTATTTCCTGGGCCAGTATTGCCGAGGTAGTGGGTACTAGACAGGCATACATCTTGTCAACCAGCACAGGGATCGCAGCCACACCTAGGATGTCAAACAGCATTATGAGAAAAGTATAGCTGTTATAGCATGGGGCTATGCACACATATCCCTTCGCTAAATTTGCCTGCGAAGTACGTTGGTTTGCAACGAATAAAAGTTAACTACAAAAGGTTTATAAGTTACACGAAATAAACAACAAACGCAATAAAGTTAACGAAGATAAACGCAATTAGCGCATGCAACGTGTTAAAGGTAACAGAAAATTCTTCAGGTAGGCCGAACAAACCAGTTAAAGTGAAACGAAATTTATTTTGTCTAAAAGGCCTATTGTTCTATATACATATACGCATACTACCTGCGGTATCTAGTAGTTAATTTTGTATTCAGTTTAACCTCAGTAAATATTGCATTACGTTTGTGGGTTAAATATTTTTATTCAAATTTAAGTTTAAAAGTGAAGAAAACAAAAGGAACTGTCCATGGTCGTTCCACCCTTCATGCGTCTTTTATCCTCCTTATAATGCCTTGGCAAGCGCGGGCGGTGGTGGGAGCCAAAGCAGCACGTATAAAACAAAGCACAGTCAACTAAACAAACCCCATGTGCAAAGTGTCAGCATTACTGGGTGAAAAGGCCACCTGAAATAAGAATAGCAACAGAAAATTTTGCATTAGATTTAAGCGCAAGTGTATGAAGGAAGACCATGAAGAGGAACTTGGTAAGTGAATAAAAAGTTTGATATCTTGAAAGCAAACAGAAACTAAATTAAGAGGAGAATAAATAAAATAATAAATTTACATTCTCGGTTTTTCACAAGGCAAGCCAACATGGCATGATCAAATGAAAGGAGGGGAAGATTCGGAGCTGCAAATTAAGGGCGTCGAGGCGACGTTTAAACGTTGTCACCAAGGGGAAAAAGTTAGGTCCTGGGGTAACGCGTTCTAAGTATCTTGTTCTCGGCGTGGCTAAAGAGCGCCAGCCCTAACCCGATCAGCTCCGCTTTTGCAAAATTTCATCGGACGCCTGCTGAAATTATGTAATTGTATAGGATGAAAAAGCGAAGATAGATCTGTATTTATTTGCCCTGTCAGCATACGCTAAGTGAGAATCAGGTCACCACGAGGACGACGATAATGTACCGCAAACATTTTTGGCTTGAGCAGCTTGTCAGCGCAGGGCATGTGTTGCAACCTGTGAACCATTTTTGTCTCGGTGCTCAAAACCCGCTCTATCGCCACCTTTTCACGGTGTAGACAAGAAGGACAAGCCTGGACGCAATACTCCATGTTCGGCCTAACAAAGCCGTAAACGATTCAATCAACCTTGTTTCCGTTAGGATCCGAAAGGATCTACGGATCATCCAGATGGTTCAAAAACCCTTGCCAGACGCTTTCCTCCAGTTCTCACCTGATTTAAACTCCTCTAAGTCAATTTGATTGCCTACGTGAGGACTTTCATTATCCCCAAGCATAGAGTGCGCTGTCGGACTCCTTGATCCTATGCGTAAACCTGCACACTTGCTGTAGTTTATTAGCATCTGCCGTAGGGCGGAGCAGTCGAGGAGTCTGTCAAGAGCCTGTTGCAGAACTTGGACGTGATCGAGGTCGCTCAACGCGCACTAAAACTTCAAATCGTCGGCGAACATGAGGGTAGGCAGCCCCAGCACTTCTAGCGGTTTATTTAGGTACATAGCGCCTAGCAATGGACCAAGGACTGATCTCTGCAAGACCGCTCAGAAATATTTGTCAAAAAAGACTGGAGCCCACCCGAACACACACCTCACATCCTACGAGAAATGCGGATGGCATCGTAGTGCGTGCCCGAAATCTCCCAAAGGACAAAGCCTAAGGGAAAGGCGTGTATGCGGCACAGGGTCAAACGCTTTGGAGAAGTCATTGAACAGCACATCCACTGTTGGGCCCTGATCGACAGACACTACCCAACTTTCCAGCGCAAACAGCAAGTTGGTCAGGCAGGAGTACCCAATGGAAAAATATATTGAGAAGGGCTGCGAAGGCTAAACCTCCTTAACTTGTTTCCATGGGCATACTCCACCAGCTTTTCCCTCCCCTTACCCCGTACACAGGTTAGGCTGACAGGCACGTAACCTACAGGAACTAATCTAATTTACTGAACTCATTCGCCGGATGACATTCAACATCCAACCACCTACGTTTCACAAGTCTGCATAATTGCATTTATTCGACGTATCGCTTCCCATGATTTCCCCGCTGCAGCAAATGATATTTCACAGGAATTCATCACCAAAGAACAAGTACAATGCACCATGCGTAGTAAGTCAGAAGTATACATTTCTTATAACCTTTCAGTACCATTACATTCATAGAATACCTGAAACAAGCTTACGTTTATGGTAGGATTAAGATATCTCACTGTTTCAAAATTTATTGACATATCGGTACTTCGCTGCAATTACTCCTTTTGGAATTACCAGTGTCATGGTACCAACGGTAAACTGCTTTGCTGCAAACCTTACCTTATCGTACTACTTCAAAAAATATGCAGTGCATTCCTTTTTATTGTTGTAAACTTAATCCGTAGTTCCTCAATACCACGTTGCCTTTTTGGTGCCAGCTATTGCATTTCAGCACAGCCCGTAACAAAATTTTCGTCACTGGTTAGAGACCGGCTTCGGCACAGCCAAAAAGCTGCAAGCCGGAGCACGGGCGACGAAGTCTGTTGTAATGCTTAATCCAAACAAACTGTACGCAGGATGATATTCTATAAGTGATGAGAGGGAAGCCAAAAGGTGAAATATTAATAACCACGGCCGGAGGTCTACCTTACTCAGCTGAGTAAAGAACTAAATTAATTGTACCAAAACATCACGGTGCCAAAGGAACATGAGCGGAATGATAGTTTTCCCTACTTGAACATATGGATAGGACGCAGGGACGACGGATCAATTGGTGCATCTACACGTATGTCCTTGGGCATCCAACAGCCTAGAGACTTGGTTCATACCCACTGGATATGCTGGCATTCAGCTCTACCATACGAAGCCATAACGGTTATTAATAACGTTTGCCTAGCACGCTACTCAGAATGCTCACAGCTTCCCCTCTTCTTACACACCCGCTTGCGCCTTTCATCCTTACCCTCTCGTTCCGATTTAACATATATCACTCCCGTCTTCTAGCCTTAATGCCTGACTGTCTACCATCAGCTGGATTAACTTTTGTCATCTAGTTCCAACGCGCACTAAAATGCGACGCATAACTCTTGCCCTGTCGACTAGTCCAAGTCTATCCAAACGGATGACGTCAGTTTAACTGTATCTATTCGGATCCCCAGCTCTTCCATAAGACTGGCATGTTGCAAGGGGTGCAATTTTTTGCAGAATATTTAACAGGTAACACTCGTCTGAGCACTAGAAACCTTATCAAGTAACATCTACTGTTTTTCAGAAACCCACCTGCAAGCATTGCGTTTTGTGGTACCTTTGCCATCCCCATCATGCGAAACTGGCGATATTTGCTCATTGCGTTAGTCGGATGACACCGCAGCTTCAAATACCGGTCAAGTCGTTGCACGCATTGCTCTGAGTTCCTGGGCTGGAGATACGATGATTGATGGGATACAGACTAACGGCCAGACTTGCGCATGTATTAACTTGGGCGGCTGGACGCAACATGTATCTACTCCAACCAGGGCGAAACATATTCTTGACAGAATAGTTACTCTAGGCATCCCATCAACGCGTGTCAGTCGGCCTGGAGTTTCCAGGTAGTGATCACAAATTAGTGCCTTGCTCGGTTTACTTAAAGCAACCTAAGGCCTACCCACCAGAAACAGTCCCTGTCGTAGTATACCGCCCGATGCATCTCGTTAACTGGACAACCTTTGCTGTACTCGTCCGATCAAGAAATTGGGATCAATTCTTTACGTCTGCTTCTGTGGATCGCTCGGCTGAGCTGCTTTAGCAGAAAATATTTCACTGTCTCGACTCACTAGCTCCCTTATCACATTTAATAGGGCAATCATCTAAAAGTGTGACCCAAACCACAATGCAAAACAGAAGGCGCCAGCTTAGACTATCCTATAATAAAACCTACAATTTCGCCCACATCATGAGAGCGAACGAGGTTGCACATCAGATTTCTGCCAGACCTAGGAAGCAGCAAACCAACCGAGAAATAGCAGCACTACATAGTGCGAACAAAGCTAGGAATCTCATCTGGTTGCTGCGCTCTCGGACCCCTAACCATGGATGACAGATCCCTACCCTAATGTTAGTCTCAACGACACTTCTTGTGACGCAAGCATTTTATATGAAGTCTTCAGCTCACATTTTAGAGAATCGCAGTGTTTAGAAATAGGTTCAACCTTTCAGACCCTGCAAGTGCCCGGTAACCCGTCCTTGTCTTCTGTACAGTTTGACATAAATAGTGTTCGTTCTGCGACTTCAACTATTAAGTCATCCTGGAACCCTGGTCCAGACGAAATGCCGCCCAGTCTACTTAAGAATGGTGGTGAAGATATCCCTATTCTTCCTTTGAAACTCTTTACATTATCAACGCAGAAAGGTCATTGCCAGACCGCTTGGAAACATTCCATGATTATACCAAGGCATAAGGGCGGAAGCCTACAGGAAGTTGGTAACTATCTCCCTGTTAACCACATTTTTATTATCTCGCGCGTGGTGGAGAAGTTGAGTAAAAAAGCCATCTTGCCTCACCTGTATGCAGGCGAGCACATAAATGAATCTCAGCACGGATTTCTAAGTGCTGAGCCTTGTGCAACCTGTCAAGCGGACTTCCTTAATTCAGGCACCGAGGCCGTTAACTCTAATCTTTCAGTTGTTTTTCTTTACCTTGATATGCAAAAGGCGGTGGACAGGGTACCACACATGCGTCTGATGCATAAGGTAAAGGCTTACGGGGAAGACAGTCCTCTTTTAGACTGGCTGGGTTCATATCTAATAGGACGTAGCAGTCCGTTAAGGTTGAGCAAACTGTATCCACCCCTACCTCCGTCCCAAGTGGCGCGGTGCAGGGGAGCATCCTTGGTCCTACCTTATTCTTGAGGTATATAAATGACCTCTGCAGGAGTTTGCAGCACGGTCGCTTCTTCAGCTTTGCTTGCAACGTAAAAGTTGTCTACGTCTTTCCACTGGTAATGAATTGTCCGCAATTTATTGTATCTGTGAGGATTTGAAAGCACTTGAAAAGTGGTGTGAACACTGGCAAATTATCTTCTCCGCTCAAACATTTAATGTCATGACCCACAAATTTTCTATACTGCTGGGTCCATAACAATAAGTGGCATCACTATCAAACAGAATGCCATGACAACAGATCTGGGCTTGCGCTACTCCATGAGCCTCAAGTTTGCAGAGCAAGTTCATTATAAAGTGGCAAGGTTAAGGGGATTAGCTTTTTAAATACGCCGTTGTATGAAAACCGCAGATGCAAGGTTAGAACTTTATAAGAGCCACGTCAGGCCACACCTGGAATATTGCCTCTGAATATGCAGCAACCTACAAAAGTCGGACTGTGTTATGCTTGAAAAAGCTCAGCGACGTTTTACGAAGCTGTTGACTCCATCACAACAGGTGCTGAGTTACCGACATGGGTGAGAATACCATAAAATTCAGCCCCCAGGCAAAGCCGCATTATCCTTAACCTGCGCTTCGTACATAAGCTAATTCATAGAAAGCTACACAGTACTATCACTTGTCTTAAAATAAGGAGCGCATCTGAAGCTAAACTCCGAAACAAGAGCCATTCCATTACTCCGCTAAAAACAAAGAAGTGACTGCACGCTCGTTTCTTTTTAGTTGTGTACGTGAACATATGGAACAAGTTGCCTTCCAGAATAAAAAATCCAAAACTTGCAGGCATTCAGGAAGGAGATACAAAGATTCCTATGTTTTGACAATATACAAAGCATCTTCCCTGTCTGCGATTCACAAGACCACTTCTTCGAAACTGGCCCTGATGTAGCTTGGGAACGCTCACGAAGTAGTGCATGACATCTAAGCACCTTGAGCTAACAACTCATCCACATTCATTGTTGTCACCGTCTTATTACCTAAGAGACTTTAACAAGATCCGTCGCACCTATTTTCTAGGTTTTACGAATAGCAGTCAGAGTACAAAGTGACTTTAGTCTGCATCTATCTCTTCCTGACCTACCTAAGTACTCCTGCGGACGATATTATCTTATGACTGCACTATGGAAAGAGTAGACGCCACGACAAAAGCATCCGTTACGGGATAAGGAGGGATAACCCCATGAATTGTCACCATCAATGACCCTTGTATTTAACTTATCCATTACTACAATCACAACACCCAGGAGGTCATAGTCGGATCAGTAGCACGCATCGTACAGGTGCTAACATTGGAATTCTGCATGCGGGAGGTATTTAGCCATCATTGATTAGTTCCTGACGTGCTTCGGCCCCCTCACTGACACGCTGATGCAAAGGCTGAATTGACCAATTGGTATCCACAACCCTCAGGCTTCTCTTTTGCAATGGTCACTACGTCAATGTTTAGAAATTTCAACAAACAGTACAACCTAGCCTACTGACTGGCAGGTTCGCAACCCCGTAGTTATTCCTAGGCTGGCTGGCCGAACAACCTTCTCGTGGTGCCAGCTGGGTGGATTGGGTTTACCCCTTCCAGCAAATAGTTCGGCGGCAGTGTTCCAGGACGTGGTGGGTTTCCGCCTGGCAAGCGTTCTCCCTATAAAAAGCCACAAATGTCCGCTTAACAACACTGTGGCGTGGCGGTTGTGACTCGCCACCAACTAAAGTCACCCATTGCTTATCCGGACGACCGCTTCAAGTCCACAGCCATCAAGCACCCATTTAACACTGGCCACACGTTCAAGCACGATCAAAAAGACTGGAATACATTTACGAACTCCATAAACACGGCTAAACACGCCCACATACACACTTACATACATTTATATATCAACCTATGCGACAATCTCATTGATCCATTGTACATTGACTGATCACATTTTGTACTCTTAACGTGATCATGTCTGTGCAGACGTGCCTCGCTTAGTCGAGAATAAACATTTTATTTATTTATTTAATATAGGGTATCGCAGAGCAATGACGAAGCCATCCGTGCAGGCGAATTTCAATCCTTACATCTTATCTACATCTTCATTCCTTCGCTTCAGCTTTACATTTATCGCGTTCCGATAGACCACTGGGACTGTGGAAAAATATTGGGCTTATGACCATTTTGGTACTCCTATTAAAGGCATCCTACCAGGCCTAAGACTTGCATAAAATGTTGAAAGCGTTTGTTGCTGCTGATACACCTAAGATTAGCAGTAGCATTGTCCAAAACCGTATAAATACCGGCTTTAGGTCAATCTTTATATGCCTTCGTAGATGTCGGTTGCTAACTGGCCCTTACTGATGCTTCTTCATTACGCATGAGCACTAGCTAGTGTGCTCCGCCGTTTCCAACTGCCATCAGCATGCAAACAGCAAAATAATATATATCTTTCACATTGTCGACGAAGAGAACACTTTAAAAGTTCTAGGCCCAAGAATCAGACGTTTTGCTCTACACTTATCCTTTTTTGGCCCCATATACTTAGTTTTATCCGGTATATGTGCCTTTTACTATTGGCAACACAAGTAGACAGGCATAATGAAAACCAGATCCTCTTCTTTAACTGCTTTTGCAAGTAAAACAATGGCATTTCCAGGTTCCATTTCACTTGCACGAAAGCTAACCAACGACAGAGAGGCCCTGTCATCCTGGATAGCTGGACCACCAGAAACTTGCCATCAACACTTTTCTTATCTTGGTCGCTTGCGTGTTATGTATCTTTTAGCTGGCTCCAAAGCCTACCATGAGTTATGCGTAATGGCGGGTGAACGACCAGCTCCCACTAGTTTTTGTTACTATCCTACCCCTGATTACCTTAGCACCCTTTGCTTAGGGTGCTAGAACAGCTCTTGCCAGGAAAACCACAAAGAAAATAGCCGGTGTGACAGTACAGTACCAGTTACTATTGTCATCTGGATGAACAACGCTGGCACTTGCTTCAGAACTTAAAATTTTAGAGGATTAGCCCGAAATTAAGCAAAGAGCTACACAAAGGGCTACACATGAGGCATAACAATCCCACATTTTCGAGCATGCCCAATCCCCAGAAGTAGAGTTGGCAAATGCCCCACCAAAGCAGACCGAAATGGATTTCACGCCCCAAAGCAATTTGCTAAATTTTACTAAATTTTCCAATACTCATTTCTTTATTAGTAGTACAGGCTCCTCTAGCTCACTGATGTCGGTGACAGCTTCATGAATATGGAAAATTGGCTCTAAGAGATAAAACTTGCGATGTTTAGTTAAGAAATGTGTGTATTTTCCAGGCCAAAATGTGTCAACGGATCCGAAAGGTCTCCTGTGTTATCCAGGTAGAACTGGCTTATGCGGCTTTGATATAAACTTCAGAACCACTTAGAGGCTTAAAAATACTGAACGCTATCTCCCTAGTAGTTTATCTGGCCCAGTATCTACTGGAAATGGTACACTGAGGCCTTCTAACCGTGGGATAATTAAAAGCTCTCCTGAATTCCCATGCGAACATAATATTCCTTACTGCTTTTCTAGTGTTTTTGAGCAATCTTACAGCTTCTTTGCGTATAGCTGCCATATATGTCTACAAAGTGTACTTTTCGGATACCCACGAAGTCCCTGGATTTTGCAGGGTATTACGGGCTATTTAGAGCAATTCTAGATAGCTATGACTATCTAGAAAGTATACCATTTCGTTACTTTTTATATTTTCTTCTCTTTTTTGCTACCTGCTTGCAAAGTAGAAAGCCATTTTTAGCGAAAAAGAATAATGGCCTTATTCGTTGGCCATCATTCAATTGCGAGTGACTAGCAAACTACTGCACGTATTGTTTTTTGCAATGTAAGCAGAGGTTAGAACTTGTCATAAACAGCCTATTTTTGTGCTACTTAACACAGTATTCTAGCCTTAGAAAAGGTTTTTCGTTTTGCTGAGATTTACTCAAGTTAAAATTTCGCGCCATAAAGCAATTTCGGCGCAAGAAATGTTTGGCTCTACTTTTTGTTAATGTGTACTTTTCTGGTGAAGCACGTCGCCTTGGTATGTCTCTTAGGAAGTCCTTTTAATTTTTATCTGCATTTCTCGTAATTATTTTTTAAATATTCCTATCCCACTCTCATTTCTTCCAAGTACGCACCAATAATTGCGGCGACTGAGTGGCCCAAAATTGTCCAGTGAATTTAAAGTGAAGTTGTGGTGAATTGGATCCTTCTAATAAAAACGGCAATACTACAGCTCTGCGCCACTTTCACAACGAAAGAACAAGGCGCTCAATATCGCCCGAAGGAATCAGAAAGATTTCATGGTGGGCGACTGCGACCCCATCAGCTTTACACCAAACAATGCTAATGCATTTGTAATTGCCAACTAGAAACATATACTACATGCAAGTGCATAGAATTAATTTAAAGCTTGATCTGTACCCTTAAGGGTGCAGCCTCTAGCCAGTCTAGAAATACACCTATTTATTTATTATTATTTATTTACCACATGGCTCGTTAGAATAGTTAAATCACGTGGGGCCATGAGGTATCTGATTGTCATTGCGTCCTACGCACCAACAACTTGTAGCGCTGATTAAGTGAAAAACGACCTTCATCAAAAAACGAACTTGCTCTTTCCTTACAGAAAATGTACGGATACTGTGGTGCTGAATGGTGCTCCGAACACTCAAGTTGGAAAAGTGTTCATAGATGAACTGCATCTGAGCGGTCAACACAGTGAGGTTACCCGTACCGATTACGCTAAGTGGTTGCTACACCTTGTGAAGATGCTCATCTATCTCTCACGAGTTCCAACTTCCGACACAGTACTTGTCGGGAGGTAAGGTGGCGCACACGAGCCCCAAACCAGCCGTGGACGCATTCCCACTTTCCCTCTCCTACCAGTTCCGATCGGACTGGGCGATCCGGAATGAGCTGGGAAACAGAGTTCCCGCCGGGGCAGGACATAATAACCACAAGGACATACAATGAAACTGGCTGAACAACAAATGGATACAACCGCAATCACTACCAAGACCGTTGTCCAGTAAGGATAGCTGGACACCATACCTTCACACTCCGAAACGTATACATAATCTGGAGAATCCAGACAATAAAACTGAAGTTTTGCTCACCTGGACACTCAACAAGACTAATCTTCGTGACTCTCCTACCCTCGCTTGGCCACGGCGATTATGGCCGCCCTGACCATGCTATCTGAGCAGCTAACAGAGAAACTTGGAAGGCATTTGGCTGCGAATAACTAAATATGCAATCAGTCGGCAAACTATTTTGCCAGCTGTACATTAGTGTACAAACGGATTTCCGGCAGTGTTCCAGGACATGGTGATTTTTCGCATGGTAAGCGCTTCCGCTATAAAAGGTCACAACTGTTCTTTTAACGACGTTGCGACATAGCCGGTATGCCTCACCACTGAATAAAGTCACTGCTAACAACTACCTACTGGCAAGTGGACAACGGTCATAATTCTAGATTTTCTTGAAACGTACAAATATAAGATACTCTCTGTCTACATCTAGCGTTTCCACCACACTTATACTGCCCTGACTGTTTGCACTACGCAAACTGGAACCCACAGTATGGTCATTAATTGACGGCTTTATTCCTCATGATTACTCCAACGGTTTCCGCAGAGTGTACAACTATCGGTTTGCTGCCGATTACATACATAGCCATGTGTTTGTTGCGAAGCATAATTGACTGTAAATGTTGATCATATCTGATTTGGCGTACCTCGATAACTGCTAGAATAAACTATTTATTTTGTTATTTATCGTGTTCATTTAGCGTTGAAGTTTTAGTATAAAATCTTTTGCGCGATTTTAAGCGCGAGCGCGGTTTATGACCCCGAACTTGTATGCCCTAACGATAGCGTGCCTGTTTCCGGACGTCCGAAACGACGCTATGAGGGCATGAAAACCAACCAGCCCGCAGAACCAGCTGTTCTGTATACGAATCATGGTAACTTGGAAGACGGACTGAATAGATGCCGCTTTATAGGTTTGTAGATTACTGGTCACAGATCCGCGGGATGTTAGTATCAGCAGGTATTTTTGTAAGTGAAAAAATCGCATTGCCAACCCGAACTTTGGGCCTCTACGCAGTGCATAGAATGTTTAGTCGATCTTTGACGTATTCATGCAAGAAGCTAAGCGTATGAGGATCACAAAGATTTTAGGGCGAAATTGCGTGTTATTCTGAAGCGAAACCGCGAAACGCGGTGGATCCAACGTGTGTCGGAGATAGAAGTGACCGCTGCCTTTGGTAATCGTCTGTTATACGAAACGGGCCTCAAAAACTTGGTAGTGTCATGCATACAGCGTTCAACGGGCATGGTCTACAAGGCAGGGAGCTGCGCTCAGTTAACCGAATTCGTAACTTGGATCAGCAACGATATTACCCTAACCTGTGACAGCTCGCAAAAGTACCAAACTGCACCGGATAAGTTAGCTGTCTTTCAGTCGTTCCTGTCGATGCCCGCACCGACGAAATGCAAAATCCTTCAACATTTCCAAGAACCACTCCTGCGCTGAACTTGGGTGGTAAACAGCTTAACAGCGTCCGGAAATTCAACTAGCTCTGTAGCTATATCAGCGCCCGAGGACCCGAAAATGAAGTTACCAGCTGCACAGCAAACGCTCTAGGTGCTGTTGGCAATCGACGCCACCTGTGGCGCTTGCGTGACTTCATTCACACTTTGAAGGCCAGAGGTTGCAATGCAGCCGACCGTTTATTCCTCCTCTACCGTTGCTTTACTTGGCCTAGTAAGTAGACAAACGTGACGTGGCTCCTTACGGTCGACTGCCACCGTTTTCGCAGCTTGGCTCATGTCTGGCGGGAATGCTGCGTGAGCATTGAGTGTGTTCGGCGCGGCATATTTTGTGCAAGAAGAGCAAGCAAACCGTTGTAACCGTTATAACACGCACCAGGCTTAGATTGCTGGGCCACGTGTTCCGTATGACAGCACACCGACTTCTGCGTTGTGAGTTGTTGTGATCAGGGGCTAAATAAAAGAAGCGAGGAGTCCAAGCGACGACTTGACCAAGAGAAACACGGGTGCTGACTTCGAGGTTGGCGTCGGTTTGTGTCTCCCGACTGGCGGGTAAGGGCCCGAGGAAAGATGAACACGTCTAGTTGGATACACTTGCTGATACGGCCAGCAGTCGACTTCAATAGCGTTTGCGTCGTGAATCCTTTTATCTCTGTCCTTTATGTCCTCATGCAGCAACGACCTCATACCCATGCATACTATGGTATTTAGTCTTATATTTCATTTTAATATTATAGCTGTAATGTATAACAGCTTATCCTATGTTATTGTAGCACAATAGCTGAGCTGTGGTCCGCAATTTTAACTAAGGTTTATCGACGATAAGTACCCTGCTGAGCATGTGGGTTTATTGATTGCATGCGCAACTCGAATGTCAAGGTACTTGGATTCGTACCATTCTGGAGCTTGCCTGGTATGCCTATGAAAAATTCTAACTAACATTGTTTCATCGTACTCCTAGGCGACCGGTGTCGCTTTCTGAACTGCTTGCTAAGTTCGAATGATTGACTTGACCACCGACATTTTTGCTTGTCGCTCGTTTCGCTTGCAACGGGCAATTGCCTTGTATGTTGGCATTCGCCGTTCCCATACCTAGAACCTCAACGGAGTCGTTTTATAGCTAGGCAACAAGGAATCCTTTACTGTACCAATAAATGGTTCCCTGCTACCCGATCTGTCTTCTTAATCGCATTCCGTGCTCCTGCTAAAGGCTGCGCGCGAAATTGGTGACCCTGACGGCGAAAGAAATTCAAAGCAAGATATTCATCTTCAATCTTTCATTCTTTACTGATCCGTGTTCCGCTCGATTCTCTTCGTATTTCGCCACTTATGATATACGTGTATATGCGATATTTAAATAACAATTACATGCATAGTGGTACAATAGTTCAGGCATCGCCGCAATTGATTGACTGCATTCCAGATGCATTCCTTTCTTCTGTCTGTGTGGCTGTCTCTGTTCGTTTCCTTTTACTCCCGAGTCTGTCACAGGTACGGCGACACGCACCCAAGGAATTGTCCTCCGTTTTGACAACAATACAAGGCACACAGTTCCTCTACCTGGACATGAGCGGAAAATTATCAACTTTTTTACAACTTACTAACCGGACAAATCATTCAATATCTTGCACTGATACAATTCTTCCGCGGCATGAACCACTGTGTCCAATTTACCTAACAATACCTCTTCCACATATCTCGTGACTGGAGGACTTTCGACTACGGAAGGCACATTCTTCTGCCAAAACAAAGCTAGAACAATCGGTCATTCTAAGCTCTTCAATCCGCTTTGACCGCTCAAATGGCCGTGGTTTCCCCTATCTCTAATCAATTTCACTACATACCCCGGGTGATCTGCGCTTCTTTCTTCGGAACCTATCCTGTCCTCCAAGACTTCAACATATTTCAACGTATATTCTTCGAGGCTTCACGTGGTTCTGCAGATGATCAACACATCATATCCAGAAAGAATGCTTAGTTCCTGACCTACCGATCTGGCACAGGAGAGGACCCAGGCACGCAATGGCCACTCGCATAGCGCATCAGTCAGCAGAAAATGGGACGCAACTTGACTGCGAATAACGGAGCAAAAGAACGTTCAACAAGAAACATAGCCAGTTACAACTTGCCATTCAATGGATTGGCGGCAGTGTTTCAGGACGTGGTGGGGTTTCGCCTGGCAAGCGTTCTCCCTATAAAAAGCCACAAATGTCCGTTTAACAACACTGCAACGTGGCGCATGTGACTCGCCACCGAATAAAGTCACAGCCCATAACTTCACACTGGCAGCTCAATTAGAATCATCATACTGGATAGCTTGCTCTTCAATTATCTTCCAATGGATCACTCAGGATTCTTTATCTATTATTACTCGAGGTATGACTGCGATATATGGCAGAGCGATTATGTCCAAACAATGGATCCCGATCCCACTACAACCAAATCGTTCTTTCGCATGTTCACCATCGCACAGTTACAAGCATGGACATATGAACAATTTTCTACTGTCACTACAGTTCCCATAAAATGTCTGTACAGCTGTACATACCTGATCATGCCTCAACTGGCGTGCCTCGCATAGTCGAGAATAAATATTTATTTATTTATTTATTTACTTTTGAATATATTTTCTAGTTTATTTTTGCCGAGGGTAGCATGCACTTTTGCGTAAAAGTTTAAACCATGAAACCTGAATACCAAAAGGTAGAGCCTCTGCTTAGTGTAGTACCTTACTCCGTCCCATCTTTTTTGGACGTGGATTCTTTTTTGTGGTTTGTTTATCTGGAGGTAGTTATATAACCACAAATTTACTTCCGACTACGCGAAGTAAAGCCCGCTCATTCTCTACCACCCCAAGAAGATATCCATGCAGGACAGAGAAGTTATCCTTTCTCAGGCCGTATAACGATGCGAGGCACTCAAGAAGACTACTATTAAGCGCGTCTACCCACCGAGAAGGTCGGCCTACAGTTGCTTTTTAGTAATCCGCAGTTAAGGTGTGGCTTGCCTTCAACCCTACTACGGAAGCAGCAGCAGCTCCTGGGTTCATCAACTGGTGACTATTTACGTTGCGACTTGTGGCTACAGTGGCTACCGGAAATCACGCAAGCGATTCTAACAAGCGTCACCGTCAAATACGACAAGTGCCTGTTCATGCTGTCGTGCCTTGATTTCCACGGACACAAAATTGTTTCCCAGAGTATCCGCTCTTCGCAGGACACAGGCTAAATAAATAAATAAATAAATAAATAGTATATTCTCGGTAAAACGAGACACACCTGTAAAGGCGTGATCAAATATGCATACAAGAATAGCTTCTATGGAATGTTAAAACATTTCGTTTTTATGAAAGTTATAAAAGAAAAGAAAAGATGTTGTCCGTATGAGTGAGCATACTGTCAGGTAAAAGTCAGACCCAGGGACATTATGGCGCTGTGGCGCGCAAAAATCCGTCAAAACACAAGTTGGGGGTAATTACGCCAGGTAGTGATCCGAGATAGAGATGATCTGTGCTCCAACAAAGCATTGTTCATAGCAGGAATAGTTGCACAGGTTCGATGTAGAAGGCTGAGGACTGCGTCAGTGTGAAATGCATAGCTGTGACTTTATTTTGTGGCGAGTCACATCCGCCACGTTGCAGTGTTGTTGAGCGGACATTTGTGGCTTTTTATAGGGAGAACGCTTGCCAGGCGAAAACCCACCACGTCCTGGAACACTGCCGTAGCTTTCGGTGAACAGTAGTGCAAGTCGGTTATGCATCGTATAGACCGATTTTGCGTTCTATTATTCGCAGTCAGTTGACAGCCAAAATTCTTCGTTGGTTGGCCGAATGGCATAGTTCTGATACGCCAGCAGTCGTTGAAGCTGGTCAATGATGCAAGATTCGAAGAGTCGATTGATAATGTTGCAGGTGAGTAAACACATTGTTATTAGAGGCCGGTTCTTCTATTATATTCTTGCTCGGCTCGCAAACCATGTCCAACTATCCTCGCTGTACTTGTCATGGGGTTGGTGAGTGAAGTTGTTTCTTGTGGCTGAATATGTCCTTAATAGGCTACGCTCTTCACGACTCACCACGTACAGTGACTCACGGTGCCACTTGATGCTTCAACGGCAAGGTCAACTACTAACACCGGTGCATGCCACGCCGCCACAGCGCAGGAAACTGATCACGGATCATTGGCGTGGACGCATCAACAGTTAAACTGATTTTGCGCCTACAGCACAAAACGCATTCAAAGCCAGCAAAGAAGCATTAGATACCGCTGTTATGATCCATCGCTATGACTCGAGAGCTCCGATAAGTGTTGCCGGCGTCGGCTTGGATACGCAATCTGAGTTGTTCTACTCTGGTTTCCCCAAGGTAATTGGCAGCAACTAGCTTACTTTTCTTAGCCTTTTCAGACAGCCGAGGCGAACTACAGCAGGTTTAGCATCGAGTTACAAGCCGTCCACGTCGTCTACGCCTCCGATCGCAATTTTCGTCAGGTGCTTGAAGGTAAGTGAGTTCCGTTCTGCACCTACCATAACCCACTATTTTACGTCTTCCGGAACCTTTCGCATCCACATTCACCGCCTGAAGTCTGTCGGCCAGCTTTGGTCTCTCAGTTTTCGACGGACGTCCAACACTTGTCTAACAAGAGCATCGTCGTAGCAGACACGTTTTTGAGAGTAAGCTCCCTGGCTCCGACCGACCAGTCGCTTGGTCTATCAGCTAATGCCGCGGCTCAGCAAGTCAAAAAAGACTTAATGGCTTCCTGCGAAAAGTCCACACTAAATTTGACACCTGGACCGCTCCCTTCGTCTACTGGCACAACGTCTACGTCGTCTCTACCGGACATCCAAGTCCACTTGTACACACTGCTCCTCGCCGAAAAGTCAGATACGCTGAATAACATCACGCCTACTGGCATCCGCGCTTCAGTCAAAATGATTGCCGACTGGTACGTATGGCCATTCATGCAGCTCAACGTCATTTAGGCAGGTAAATGCCCGACGTGCCAGCGAGCAAAAATGCACCAGCCTGTTGCCGCTCCAATAGAACGATCCTCGTCAGTGATTACTCGATTTGTTCACGTCCAACTTACTTCCACCGGATAACTTATAATTCCGCCACTTTCATTTCTTCCATGTGTGCACCAACAATTGTGGAGACTGAGCAAGCGAACAAATTCCGATGAATTTAAAGTGAACTTGTAGTGAATTGGATCCTGTTCCAAAGAGAAAAGGCACAACTACATCTATGCGCAGCTTTCACAACAAAAGAACATGGAGCTCGATATCGCCCGAAGAAACCAGAAACATTTCAAGGTGGGCGCCTGCAACCCCGGTAGCTGTACACCAAACAATGCCAATGCATTTATACTTGCCAACGAGGAACATATACTCGTATTTTGTCTACTTCCATGCAAGAGCATCGGATTAATGTAAAGACTGCTCTGAACTCTTAAGGGTGCAGCCTCTAGCCGGTCTAGAAATATACTTATTTTTTATTATTTACTTCGGCCCTCCAAAGACATGGTCTATATACCGACCATATTGGATGGCGCCAATCTGTGGCCTAAAACTGTTCCCATTCCGGATGTTTCTGCCGCGAAAATAAAACTCGCATCCGTCGAGCGCTTTATCGCTTCACATGGTTGTCTAGACACTTTGACTACAGGCAGTGGTCCACAATTCGAATCGTCGACTTTCAACGATCTACTCAAGTTCCCCTAATGTAAACGCATTCGGAAAACTGTCTACCATACGCAGGCAAACGTAATGGTGTAGCGCTTCCACTGATAGCTTTAATCCTTGCTAAGTTCTGCAACTTCACTTAGTTAAACAGTAGTTTTGCCAATGGTATAACACGGCATTTGATCAGCACTAAAATCTATCGCGAAACGTCTAGGGCCGAATTGGTTTATGAACAATCGCTACTAGTACCAGTCGATTTCTTTATCTACAGTGCAAACACGCCTTGCTACGACGAAACCTACGCTCGGCAGTTAGCCACGAGCATGCGCCTCCAGAAAACGAGCAATGTAGGTGAACAGCAGTGCAAGTCTTATGTTCCAATAGACCTTCACCACTGCCCGTTCGTTTTCATTCGCATCGATGGTCTACGTAGATTACTCAAAACGCCTTACGAAGTTCCGTTTAAGATCCTACAACGTAAGGACCGCATATTTGTAATTGAACACAACGGCAAGCGCGTAACTGTTTTGATCAACCGCCTCAAAGTCGCATCCGCCGAACCACAGTCGCACGACGGCTACAATCCGCAGCCCTCCGACAAATCCACCCGATCGATGGTGGAGGAAACTCATGGGACAGCAAAGTACAATTAAAAGCCCGCCACCCGAGCCCTCTGATTCTGTCAGGCTTAGAAAGTTTGGTAGTTCTCTTTGTAGGTTCACTGGCGGACAAGTTTCTTAGAAAGCTAGCATAGAATTTTTCTTTCTAACAGCAATTTTTGGGCTTTCATTCGCCTTACTACCCTCCGAAAACCAAAAATGCGCGACATGATCTGAAAATAAAGCTAATCCTAGTTTTTCGAAAACCAGAAGAAAAATGGGGAAAGTTTTGAAAACGGTTAAAAAGCGCTGTTACTTTGGCGTTTCGCTGGCTGTTCGCTACGTGTCGATTTCGTTCGTTGCTGTTGACTTCTCTGCATATCTGACCTACACCGAGGTTTCGTTTCATGTCGCGAAATGGAGAATACCCACTCGTGGTCAAACACAAGTGATCTTATGTTTCGGACGTTTTTCCCTTTTTTATCAGCAACTTGTGGATGGAAACGGATGTGAGCCCGCTAGCGTCTGATCGCCCAGTTCTCCCTCAGACGGCTGCAACAGGTTTCACCGCCTTGTGTCGCAGAAGACCAGCCAGCAACGGACCATCCTCAAGCAGATCTATGGGTCACCCAAACTTCCCTTTAGGGAAAGGGCTGCGTATTGACCTGGTGAATCCCCTGTTTGTCTGTGTAAAATATTATTAAAATATGAATTCATTTAGTACCTGGACAACTTAGGAAGTTTGCCTGTTCTACTGGTGACTACATGCGTTTAAGTCACCCAGCCGAATGGCATTTTCGCGCACTTCGGGCTTTTTGCCTCGAACAGCGTTCGATGCTTCTCGTCTGGCGACTATATCTTCCCCTAGCCAAAACATTTGGAGGCGCCTATAGCCAGCCGAGTTGCACGTTCCGAAAATCAAACTCTAGCTCGCACATATATACGTCTTTTACGACTTTTCCCGAGGCGGGTGAAACCTGAGTTTATAACGACCGAACGATTCCGCCATAGGACGGTAGTCAAGGAGAACCAACTTTCCTGTTGGCTTTACCGCGCGGACGCGTTGCACCGATGACTGAACACGAAAAAGTTAGTGAGCTTGTTCAGGAAAAACAACTGTTTCGTCGTAGTGCAGAGATTTTTGCATCTGCGCTGCCTAACCTCTGGCGAAATATACCACTGGTGTTACCTGTTCGTAGGCCTTGAACTGCAGTACAAATCTTTACATCCATTGGAGCTTGGGAGTATGCGGTAGAGGTTTTCCAAACAACTAAATGCTCGTGCCCAGAGATGTAATGCAGTAACATCGTGATGATGTACAGCAATAAAAACAAATAGGTAAGGCCACGTGACATTGGCAGCGCGACCACCAATCCTGGAACAGCAATGTTATCGTTAACCGTGCTAAGATTTACATGCGATTCTGGTTGTGTTGTAACAGAATTCGACTCAACGAGCGCGGTCAGTTTACGCGCATGAGAGGAACTTGGCGAAGTTTTCTTCATAGGAACGATACGCAGTGCGGGGCGGATACAGTCAAATGTTGTCTCGACTGGAATATACATTATACGGAACAATCGTGACGCCTTCACTCTCAGGTAGCTGAGAGAACAAGGGACCATAAATTCTTCTAGAAATCCGTACTACTTAGCAGTCATTTTCCAATACCAGCCTTCAAAATGGTCATCCGGGTGATAAGCTGGCGGGTCACGCAGTGCATTTTGTGCCGCATTATCACTGCACAACCTGTGGTGACTGTCCGTGACGCCATTTATTAACTGGTCCTTAGAGCAGGTTAGATGTAAAGACGATGGTTCCGGACTGAGAGGGAACATTATACGAAGCTTATCGACTGGATTGTAGGCCCATATACGACGACGATGTTCCGGTGAGCTGCATCACAGGACGAACGAACGGAGCGGAAACACGTGTATTCAGCGACACGACAGGAGCCAAACGGTTAACTGGTACAATCGTACATAAATAAATGGTTCGGTTTGGTTCCACATGAATACTTAACACTGCAAGATAGAAAATGGAATACGATGGACACTTAACACATTTTAAATGCACCACCGCAGTTCCCGTGCGTTAGAGAATAAGCAATCAAGACTTCCGTGCTCACGTCATCACGCACGTACGCCGAAGTGCCCGCAGAGCACGATAGCGAGACAAACGCTTAGGGTTTACGCTTGTTTTCTAAATCGGCTTACAGTTTTGAAAATTCCTCACCAACCTTGACGATTCATGATGTGTTCTACTTGCATCCATGGAATGTTAAAGACGTTTGGAGACGATGTTAACCGGTGGATGCTATGTCGTAGGTGCTTGTCTACGAGGAATTGACAAACATCTCCACACCCATCATTATCATTACGGGAACCTGCACCAGTAGGCCGTTCAGAAACAGCTCAACCGTAGACGATTTCCTAACGTAAGCGTTCAGATTAGTAGCCGTACCTCGGCTATGGCAAAGTGGCGCATGTAGTTGACGATGTAAGTTATCTATCACTGAACTAATACTACAATTTGTAGGGTGTAGGCAGCGGTGGCAAACATGCACTTATTGACCCGGCGCGATTTTGAAGCTCTGAACGAGCCAACCGCTCATACGGAGTACATTCACCTACTGAGTTACACCTAGTTGAACCAAACGTGTCGGCAAAGGGTAACGCCCACACCGGCTTGATTAATATTTAAAGCTGCATTGTTTCCGTATGGACGCGATGAGGAAGTGATGAGCTACTCATCTAGGGTGGAGCATACCGTGAACACAGCTCGAGTCTTGTAACGGATTACCGGTGAGAGTAGACAACGATCGATGCGCAATAATGGGCTGGTCAATGTCACTTGTTGACCGACAAGAAAAAAGGGCGCAAGTTGAGGCGTGGCAGCCTTCGCAAAGATCAAGGACTACAAGTGAAGCATGGTTGATTGTGAAATTGTCGTCAGAGCAGGAGTGAACCTGCGGGATTGTGTAGGTTGAAAATAAGAGACAAATGCCTACTAATGTTGGTGGAAGAATGCCGAGAATTAGGCTTAAAACAGTGGGAGAGGAAATTGAGGTTAACACATGATGACAGGTATGAAAAGGTGTACGAGGAAGAATAAAAAGACCAGCAGTAAATTCTCACCTCCATCCTCCCAGCAAAATGCAGCAGATTAATGGCAGTGGATTACCCTTCGCGACGAATAGAGCAGCAAGAAAACACTTGAAAAGTTAATCATAATATAGCGTTGGTTGGATATTATCAGACTGCCAAAGCTTGGACCTTAAGTAAATGAAGGCTCTAAACCAAAGCGCTTGGTTCAAAAGCCTGAACGTAAGATAACGGGAATTTGGTTGTAAGTTACAGAGAGTCAGGTTTAAGGAATAAAGACCTATCCTTACTCAAGCTTCTGGTCTGAAAGTCTAGGAGATTGCGTTTGGCTGGCGTTCGAACATTGACCGGTCCAGTATGCGTGAACCTGAAGGTGCAACATAACTAAATAAATAATTAGTTGTTTTATTCGCGATTATGCAAGACACGCCCATGGAGGCATGATCAGTTAGGTGCAAATTTACAGGCATTTTATGGCAATATAACAGTGACACTAGATAATTGTTATACGTTTATGTTTGGAACTGAACAAAGGGGGAAAAGTGAAACCATACTTGGGCTGTCGTGAGATCGGGACCCGTTTGTTAGGGCATAATCGGGCTACCGTATATTGCAGTCATACCTCAGCTAGTAATAGATTAAGAATCCTGAAGGACCCATTGGAAGATACTTGAAGCGCACGATCAAGAGAGGTATGACAATATCCTGTGTTCGTGCGTGCGTAACATAAAGATCAACGGTAATATCGTAGAAGGTAAAGTGACAACCGTATGCGCGTGAAATCGTAGCAAGAAGAGGCGACAGTATATGCAGATGTAGAAATTCCGTTATAGCAAGGTGTCAAGAATGGCGACGCTAGGTGACCTGCCAGTGTGAAGTTATGGGCTGTGACTTTAATCGTTGGCAGGTCAAATTCGCCACGTTACAGTGTTGTTAAACGGACATTTGTGGCTTTTTATAAAGCGAACGCTTGCCAGGCGAATACCCACCACATTCTGAAACACTGACGCCGGTCGATTGAACGGCAAGTTATAATTGGCTATGCTTCTTGTTGAGCGTTTGTTTGCTCGGTTATTCGCAGTCAAGTTGCGTCCCATTTTTCCGTTGGCTGATGCGTCAGGCGAATGCCTATTGCGTTCCTGGGTATTGTTCTGTTTTGAATAAATGGCTGTGCTTGCTTGGTAAAACAAGAATTAAAGGTTTTTTGTACATAATGTGTTGCTCATCTGCAGAAGCTCGTGAAGTCTCCGAGGGATATTCATTAAAGTAGGTTGATGTCTTGAAGGATAGGGTATGGTTTCGAAACACAGATCAGCGATCCTCCCGGGGTAAGTTAGAAATTGATCAGAAATGTAGGCAAACACCGGCGCATTGTACGGTCAAAGCGGAATGAAGAGCTTAGGATGGCCAATTGTCATAGGCTTGTATCGGCAAGAGAATGGGCTTTCCGAAGTCAAAAGGGGTGCTCCAGGCAAGAAGTATGTGAAAAAGATAGTGTTAGGCGAACTGAACCCAATTGTTCAAGCCTGGGGATAATGTATCCTTGCAAGATAACGAAGGACTTGTCCGGTTACTAAGTTGCAAAAACGGCTCATAATCAACCGCGCGTCTCCAGATAAAGGAACGACACGATACCTAATATATTATTGTCGCATCGATGGAAAATTCCTTTGGTGCTTGAAGCCGTACCCGTGACAATCTCAGGAAAAAGGGCAACGAACAGAGACCGCCACACAGACAGACGAAAGAAATGCATCTGGAACGCAGTCGAACAATTTTAGCGAAAAGGAGTAAGGGCCTTATTCGTAGACCATCATTCAATTGCGAATAACTCGCCAACTACTGCACGCATTGCCTTTTTGCTTTCGTCGTAATCAGCGGTTAAAACTTGTCCAGTGCAGCCTAGCTTTGTGCTACTTTACGCAGTATTCTAGCCTTAGAAAAGGTTTTTCGTTTTTCTGAGATTTACTCAAGTTAAAATTTCGCGCTATAGAGCAATATCAGTGCAAGAAACGTTTGCCTCTACTTTTTTAATTGGTATTTTTCTAGTGAAGCACGCCGCATCAGTATGTCTCGTAACAAGGCCTTTTTATTTTTATCTGCATTTCTCGTAATTATTTTTTAAATATTCCTTATACTTCCGCTACAACCATTTCTTCCATGTACGCACCAATAATTGTGGCGACTGAACGGGCCAAAAATGTCCAATGAATTTAAGGCGAATTTTTGGTGAATTGGATCCTGTTCCAAAGCAAAAAAGGCACAACTACAGCTTTGCGCAACTTTCACAACGGAAGACCAAGGTGCTCAATATCGCCCGAAAGAACCACAAAGATTTCATGGTGGGTGACTGCGACTCCATCAGCTTTACACCAAACAATGCCAATGCATTTGTAATTGCCAGCTAGAAACATACGCGAATTTTGCCTACTTCCATTCAAGAGCATAGGATTACTGTAATGATTGCTCTGAACCCTTAAGAGTGCAGCCTCTAGCCAGTCTAGGAATATACCTATTTATTTATTTGTAACTATTGTGTTCCTGCATCATGTACTTGTTAGTTAAATATCCAATAAATACGTATCATATGAGGGAATAAAATGTGAATCGATCAGAGCACTGGTCAGTAGAAGTTTACATTTCCCGCCGTGCATCTGCGTGGATTGTGTAGTGTTTGCTGGCTAATGTTGGGCCGCACACGATTGTCCTGTGGATGAGAAAAGTGCCTGGTTACCATTGACGTGAACTTGATGGCAGCGCATTGTGATTGATCCGCGGGGGCATATGCCATTGCGTTAGCCTTTCAGTATCATAGTTCGTTGCACAAGCAGGTATGCAACATTTTGCGTTATTTACTTCGCCTGGTGATGTATTACAACACTGCTGTATATTCCTTTCCTTCGTACCTTGTTCATGTACCCAGTGAAATATTTTGCCATATCATAAAGCATATTCGCCGGAATACAGCTCTTCAAATTGAGCAGTAGCATATGGCTGCTGAACGACGATCGCAGTGCATTGCGGCCATCCGTACCTTCGTAGGCTTAATTTGGCTGCGTACAAAGCCAATGCATCCCTACAAACGGGAATCGGAATTATAGGGTGAAGGTGCTAATTTAAACTGGTAGGAATGATATTACTTGGCCGTTTCCACAGACATATGAGGATGCAAAGTTGTTCTGTGACCGCGTGTGCAACAGTCCCAGTTCTAGGGATACGGAAGCAATAACATATTTTGGTACACCACCGCGGCGCGTTGTGTGCGCATTGTGCGATCATAGCCTACAACTAACCCTCAGCCGTAGGTCCATGTCCCGGCTAATAGCCGTCATCGCTCCCATTCGCAGAGAGGGAATGCCATATTAGACAACTTACCATGCACCACCTAAAGCTGCAGTATTTGTAAGACCGTCATTGTCCACACCGCTGCGAAGCACGCCGCATAGGGTGTCGCAAAATAACTTCCTTGCACGCCAATTGCACAGCGGTCTGACTCATACGTGTTCCTCATGGTCCATAACATGGTAGACTCAGCCGTCTGTAGGCAGACGAGTTCCAGGGGGTATCGCTGTCACGTATGTTCCACATTCCATTGTTTTAAATAATTGGTTCTTGACACAATTATCTCCCAATCCGTTATTTTGACATCTTTACTCTCCTGCACAATCTTTCACTCGGCAATGCCGGACTTTTCAGTTCCTGGCTGGCTTCAACGACTAATGGCGAACTTTGAGTAAGTATTTCGCATAGGCAACGCAGCAGTTTGCAGCTCATATAACTGCGAATAACGGGGTGTGAAATCGGTCCGTAAGCTTCATTGCTAGTTATACTGTACCATTCAAACGGATAGAGGGCAGTGATGCAAGGCGTTGAGGTTTTCGCTGGCAAGCTTTCCTATAAAAGGCCACAAATATGTGTTATCAACACTGCGACGTGGCGGATGTGACTCGCCAATGAATAACGTCGCGGCCCAAGAACCCACAATGGCAAGTTAACCAGAGCAACATTTCACATCATTTCAATTTATTTTGGATATGTACACTAAAAAGACACTACCCTGTTTTTACCTTCCGTCTCCACACTATTTGTTTCGCTGTTACAAATCGTTGATCACAAATTTTCGCCACAACCTTAAAAATTCCTTTCCCACCAGTGTATCCGCCATTTCGATAACTTCCATATAGGGCGCGAACGACGCTTTTCATGCAAAGCCTTTTGCGAAACAATCGCTTGTAAATTCTTCGT
>OX104070.1:54731640-54774208 GCA_944474145.2 Dicrocoelium dendriticum | reverse complement strand
ATAAATCGAAGTACGAAGATGCGAGTTACTCAGGAAAATGGAAAGGTTTCGTGTTGCCACCCAAGAGCGTCAAGTTGCCGCTCAAACCCCTTAACCGTAGATTCCCTGATAACACTTTCCGGAAGCATGTTCCAGCGGTCGATGACTCGCGTGACAGCCGGATTTCCGCCCTAATCCGATCGGACCGCGGTTTGTCCAGCTTCAACGAATGACCGCGTAGAACAGACAATCTAGCGGGACTGAATAGCCAAGACAAATCTGGACCAACCTTCCCAGTCAAGATACGGTAGGTTAGGATTAGGTCTCCTCTAAGCCTTCGGTAGTGCATTGAATGCATTCCCAAACTAAGTAGACGCTCGGGGTACGTCCGTCCCCGTAATCCCTCGACTAACCTAGTACCCACTCGTAAAACCCTCTCCAGCTCCATTTTGTCCCGGACGAGGCAGGGCGGACAAGCCTGGACGCAGTATTCCAGATGAGGGCGAACGAAAGCCGAGAACAGCCTCGTAAAGATGCCGCCCGTCAAGACTCCGAAAGAACGTCGGATTAACCACAACATGCGGAAACCTCTGCTTGCGGCCTTCTTCCAGTTGTCGCCGGAGTGTAACGCCGAAGAGTGTACGACGCCTAGGTCAACCTGGCTAGATACACGGGGGAGTTCGACCCCACCGACCAAGTACTTCGCAGGAGGACAACCTCCTCCAATTCGAAGAACGGAGCACTTTGCCTGATTTATGGGCAGTAACCATAAAGTAGACCAGTCCCAAAGCTTATCCAATGCTCGCTGAATAGCTTCGGAACCCCCAGGAACATCAACAATGTTCCACAGCTTCAGGTCATCAGCAAATAGCAGCGATGGTACCTCAAGCTCCGTGGGTAGGTCATTCACATAGATAGAGAACAACAGCGGTCCAAGGACCGAGCCCTGCGGCACGCCGCTGAGGACAGACTGCCTAAATGATAGACCCCGGCCTACCCGTACACATTGTTCTCTACCCTCCAAGAAGGCAGTCACCCAATGAAGGGCGCGGCCAGATACCCCGTAGGAGGACAGCTTTTGCGCGAGCCTCAAATGGGGTACCTTGTCAAATGCCTTCGAAAAGTCGACGAAAAGCACGTCCAGTGTGTGGCCGTTATCCACTGCATCCGCCCAATTTTCGCGAGCCACCAACAGATTCGTCAGACACGAAAATCCATTCCGGAATCCGTGTTGTACATTGCTAAGTAGATTAAATCTACTCAGATGACTCTCCAATGAATCTCTCACCAGTTTCTCGAGGAGTTTGACTACTACACTCGTCAGACTAACTGGCCTGTAATTTGCAGGCAGACCCCTGTCCCCATGTTTAAAGATGGGACAGATGACAGCTTCCTTCCATTCGGAAGGCAATGCACAACTGTCAAGCGATTTCTGAAACACAATAGCGAGCGGTCCACTTAGTTCCGCAGCCAACTCATGCAACAGTTTCGGGTGAATTAAATCAGGCCCAGAGGCCTTAGAAGGGTTCAGCCCTTGTAACAGCCTACGAACTGCAGTCTCCGCTACAATAAATTCAGATAGTTCTGAACCCTCTGGGGTCCTGCAAACCAGCTCAACGCCTGTCAAAGAGGTTTCCCTTACAAACGCTGCCGCATATTGCCCACTGAGTACGCAGGCCTTGTCATAATCCGTATGCGCATGAGTACCGTCATCACGCATCAACACTGGAATTGACATGTTCGAAGCGCAGCGCCTTTTGACATAAGCGAAGAATCTTTTTGGATTCTCTGAAGCATCGTCCGCTAACCCTTTTTTCAAAATTGAGCCGAGCATCCCTTAGGTGTTGCTTACACCTATTTCTAGCTTTACGGTACCTGTCATAAGTATCGGTGGACGGAGCGTCTCGGTAAGTCCGCCAACATCTAGACCTCTTTGTGAGCAGATGCCTGCCAGTGGGATCTATCCAGGGCGGCTGTGCTCGGGCCTCCTTTCTCCTTGTGACTGGTATGAAGGGAGCAGAGACCTCTGTGAGGTAGGACTTAAATTTATCCCAGGCAACCTGGACAGTATCGTCGTCTGAGATCTCACAATGGAAACCAGAAGCCTTGGCTCTCATTGATTGATAGTCTGCTTGCCATATGTTCGGGCGAGACTCAACAGTACTCTGGTAGCGTCTAGACAGAGTACAATTGAAGAGCAAACAAACATGATCACTGGAACCCAGTGGAGGTCCGTAAGTAATGTCATCAACAAAATCGAGTGACTTAGCGAATACAAGGTCTAAGATAGACGGTACTTGGGCGTCCATGTACCTAGTGGGGAGGTCAATGAACTGGTGCAAAGATACTTGGAGCGTAAGTTCAAGCAGATCAGCGCCGAATGTGCCTGACGCTGAGTCGCAAGAAAGATCTGCCCAGCAAATCTCTGGGAGGTTGAAGTCGCCCATCACCAAACACTTATTTGCGGACTGGGAGCGAATGAATTCAAGTACCTCTTTGGATACGCTCCCAGGGCTTCTATACACAATTACAACTGTAACCTGAGCCGAGGATGTGCTAATAACAGCCGATAGAGCTTCAACAGTTTTGTCTGCCGACTGAAATAAGCAAGTCTTCAAAACGTCAAGTTTACAGCTCACATAAAGAGCGACGCCCCCTCCCTGTCGGCCAGCAGAGCGATCGCATCTAAATAGTGCGTAGCCAGATAGATGTACTTCACCATCCGTGATGTCCTGAGACAGCCACGTTTCAGTGAATGCGAGTATATCGGGATGAGACCCATCTACAAGCAGACCTAACTCGTACACCTTATTCCTTAGGCTGCGCACATTACTTAGCACTATCTGAAGTTTTTCGTTAGATCCAGACCTGGGTCGTGCGCTACCAGTACTGGCACTGGTAGGGCGGAAAAGGACCGCCGGCTGACCACCCGAAAACCCACTAACCGGAGACCTTGTTCACCGGCCGCTCGCCTGCTTTTGAGGTCCTTGATGGCCTCCCTTAGCTTCAGCCTATCGGCTAGCGGAAGGTCCGGCTGAACGCTAATCTTTGTACCTTTCAGCTTAAACGCAAACCGCATGAGAGCATTGCGTTCCTCCGGGGTAGAGAGTACCACACGAAGTAGCCGCGGTCGCGGGTTTGGTACGTTAACTGGGACGTTCCCCAGTCTAATCAGCTTCCTGACAGTAACGCCTGGAAAACCAGGCGGAAGAAGCTTCGTTACGCACATTTTAAACCATTGAAGGTCGTCCAACATGCGATCAGCGGGAAGGACAGCAGTAGAGTCAGCCGCGTTACGGAATATAACGCTACTATCCGTGAAAGAATCGCCACGACGGGGTGTATTAACCTCACGGGTCTTTGATTCGGCACTCGGAGCAGGTGGCTTCACTACTGGTGATGGAACTGTCTTTAGCCCCTCCGATGATGTAGCAACGGCAGCGTCTTTTTCGCTCCACTGTCGATGTCTTACTTTTGTTAGGGTCATCGATTTCACCGGAAGGCTTTATAGCAGATTTTGTCTGCTTTTTCTTCTTGATAACAGGAGTAGGGTCCCGTGAGGCTTTTTCGCTTTGAGCAGAATCAAGCACACCTTCAGAATATGTCTTCTCGGTGAGAACCAAGATTTCCGGCAACTTCGGCTGATAAGTAGTGCGTGTTGTGATCTTCGCCTTCGCACAACCGTCAGACGGTTTGCCAAGTAACGACACTTGGCTTGTTTCCGGTGCCGAGACAACTTCTTGTTTAGCAGAGAGCTTACGAGGTTTCCTGGCTCTTCTTCGCTTAACTCGAAGTGACCCTTGAACCAGCAATTCGGCGTCGATCAGTGTACGTATAGATACGACGTCCGAAGCTGCTTCATTTTGGTGGTCGGTAGCCATCTGGACCGGTGAAATAATGATAGGTGCCACAAGCTGATCATCAGTGTAAGCGATCAAATCTGCTTTGTTGGAGACCGGAGTGTTGTCATAAGCAGATCAATCTTGAAGAGAAGATCAGAGGGCATCGAGAACGAACGCTCTACATTTCGCAGCCGGGTATCAAGAGATTCATCTCTCGTACGAAAGGCTGTGCGGCCTTGCCGGCGGCTGCAGCAATTGGCACAACTGAACAGCAACTTTTCGCTAGAGGCCAGCGCTGCGTACTGCTCGGTATTTAGCTCCGTACAAAGCTGATGGTACCATCGGTTGCAGACATCGCATTGCATACCGCCTGAATCGTCAGTTACTGGTAAATTGCAGCTTGGTCCGCCACAAAGTGCGATAACCTCAGAATCCGAGCCATCAGGAACAACAGCCTCGGTGCATTGCGAGACCGACATAGTGGAAAACAGAGTGATTATAACACGTATGCAATAGTTAAACGACCACAATAAAAAGGCAAAAAACTGGGTGCAAAACGGGGTTAAAACTGGGAAAAGCTGGAAAAATTACCAGTAAGCGCCAAAGACGCTTTGACCAGAACCGCTTTAATCGATCCAAGATATCTTGGATCAGAGGAAATTTGACAATAGTCAAATTTCGTTTCAAGTGTTTATTCAAACACTGTTTTCCACGTTAATTCAACTAAAAATCTCGATCAGTATGGCACGCCAAAAAGTCAAGTTACCGCGTAGCACTCACAGAGTTCTGACCGGGTAAGTTCAGTTCAGTTCAGTTCAGATGGGGACTGGAACGATAGGAAAATCCCGTGAGTGTTCCATCTTGAGTGGATCGTTGAGCCAGGAATTGATGAAGTGCTCAGTTATTGATGGATCTAAAACGGAAACGCCCGTATCGCACCCTGGCCAACCAGTTAATGCCCACGTTTCCTGCCCTAGCAGTCCCTGCTGTGGCAGTCACGTGAAGTAAGCAAAGGATAGGAAGAGAAATCGAAGGTACAGAATAGGGAAGTGCACTTAAATAAGAAAATAATACCAATACGTGAAGAAAAGTAGAGAAAAGAAATCGAAGTACGAAAGTGAATCCGACACGGCGCTTTCAAAGATTGTGAAACAAGTATCAAAACGTAAAACCCACAAGCTGTTACCTGCGAGGCAGTCAACAGAAACAGTTTTGGGTTAAACAGATGATTGCCTCCTTCCATTCCGAGGATAGGCTGCAGCTGTCCAGCAACATAGAAAATACGCACGTGAGCGGACCACTCAGCTTAGTGGGGAAGAAAACCGCGAAGCTGACATGGGTTATCCCATTTACTTTCTACTATGCTATGTCTTCCATGTCTTCCACTCAATGAACTCAATAATGTTATTCGCAGTCAGAAGCAAACAACACAGCCCCAAAATTAACATCACTGTTTCCCCTTCATTGTAGCGGAGGCGGAAGTTCGTAGGCTGATACAAGGGCTGAACCCTTCTGAGGCCTCTGGGCCTGATTTAATTCACCCGAAACTATTGCATGAGTGGGCTGCGGAACTGACTGGACCGCTCGCTATGGTGTTTCAGAAATCGTTTGACAGCTGTGCATTGCCTTCCGAATGGAAGGAAGCTGTCATCTGTCCCAGTTCAGTTCAGTTCAGATGGGGACTGGAACGATAGGAAAATCCCGTGAGTGTTCCATCTTGAGTGGATCGTTGAGCCAGGAATTGATGAAGTGCTCAGTTATTGATGGATCTAAAACGGAAACACCCGTATCGCACCCTGGCCAACCAGTTAATGCCCACGTTTCCTGCCCTAGCAGTCCCTGCTGTGGCAGTCACGTGAAGTAAGCAAAGGATAGGAAGAGAAATCGAAGGTACAGAATAGGGAAGTGCACTTAAATAAGAAAGTAATACCAATACGTGAAGAAAAGTAGAGAAAAGAAAATCGAAGTACGAAGGTGCGAGTTACTCAGGAAAATGGAAAGGTTTCGTGTTGCCACCCAAGAGCGTCAAGTTGCCACTCAAACCCCTTAACCGTAGATTCCCTGATAACACTTTCCGGAAGCATGTTCCAGCGGTCGATAACTCGGCGTGACAGCCGGATTTCCGCCCTAATCCGATCGGACCGCGGTTTGTCCAGCTTCATGGAGTGACCGCGTAGAACAGACGATATAGCGGGACTGAATAGCACAGATAAATCTGGATCAACGTTCCCAGTTAAAATACGGTAGGTTAGGATTAAGTCTCCTCTAAGCCTTCGGTAGTGCATTGAATGCATACCCAAACTAAGTAGACGCTCGGGGTACGTCCGTCCCCGTAATCCCTCGACTAACCTAGTACCCACTCGTAAAACCCTCTCTAGCTCCATTTTGTCCCTGACGAGGCAGGGCGGACAAGCCTGGACGCAGTATTCCAGATGAGGGCGAACGAAAGCCGAGAACAGCCTCGTAAAGATGCCGCCCGTCAAGACTCCGAAAGAACGTCGGATTAACCACAACATGCGTAAACCTCTGCTTGTGGCCTTCTTCCAGTTGTCGCCGGAGTGTAACGCCGAAGAGTGTACGACGCCTAGGTCAACGTGGCTAGATACACGGGGGAGTTCGACCCCACCGATCAAGTACTTCGCAGGAGGACAACCTCCTCCAATTCTAAGAACGGAGCACTTTGCCTGATTTATGGGCAGTAACCATAAAGTAGACCAGGCCCAAAGCTTATCCAGTGCTCGCTGAATAGCTTCGGAACCCCCAGGAACATCAACAATGTTCCACAGCTTCAGGTCATCAGCAAATAGCAGCGATGGTACCTCAAGCTCCGTGGATAGGTCGTTCACATAGATAGAGAACAACAGCGGTCCAAGGACCGAGCCCTGCGGCACGTCGCTGAGGACAGACTGCCTAAATGACAGACCCCGGCCTACCCGTACACATTGTTCTCTACCCTCCAAGAAGGCAGTCACCCAATGAAGGGCGCGGCCAGATACCCCGTAGGAGGACAGCTTTTGCGCGAGCCTCAAATGGGGTACCTTGTTGAATGCCTTCGAAAAGTCGACGAAAAGCACGTCCAGCATGTGGCCGTTATCCACTGCATCCGCCCAATTTTCGCGAGCCACCAACAGATTCGTCAGACACGAAAATCCCTTCCGGAATCCGTGTTGTACATTGCTAAGTAGATTAAATGTACTCAGATGACTCTCCATTGAATGTCTCACCAGTTTCTCGAGGAGTTTGACTACTACACTCGTCAGACTAACTGGCCTGTAATTTGCAGGCAGACCCCTGTCCCCATGTTTAAAGATGGGACAGATGACAGCTTCCTTCCATTCGGAAGGCAATGCACAACTGTCAAGCGATTTCTGAAACACAATAGCGAGCGGTCCACTTAGTTCCGCAGCCAACTCATGCAACAGTTTCGGGTGAATTAAATCAGGCCCAGAGGCCTTAGAAGGGTTCAGCCCTTGTAACAGTCTACGAACTGCAGTCTCCGCTACAATAAATTCAGATAGTTCTGAACCCTCTGGAGTCCTGCAAACCAGCTCAACGCCTGTCAAAGAGGTTTCCCTTACAAACGCTGCTGCATATTGCCCACTGAGTACGCAGGCCTTGTCATAATCCGTATGCGCATGAGTACTGTCATCACACATCAATACTGGAATTGACATGTTCGAACCGCAGCGTCTTTCGACATAAGCGAAGAATCTTTTTGGATTCTCTGAAGCTTCGTCCGCTAACCCTTTTTCAAAATTGAGCCGAGCATCCCTTAGGTGTTGCTTACACCTATTTCTAGCTTTACGGTACCTGTCATAAGTATCGGTAGACGGAGCGTCTCGGTAAGTCCGCCAACATCTAGATCTCTTTGTGAGCAGATGCCTGCCAGTGGGATCTATCCAGGGCGGCTGTGCTCGGGCCTCCTTTCTCCTTGTGACTGGTATGAAGGGAGCAGAGACCTCTGTGAGGTAGGACTTAAATTTATCCCAGGCAACCTGGACAGTATCGTCGTCTGAGATCTCACAATGGAAACCAGAAGCCTTGGCTTTCATTGATTGATAGTCTGCTTGCCATATGTTCGGGCGAGACTCAACAGTACTCTGGTAGCGTCTAGACAGAGTACAATTGAAGAGCAAACAAACATGATCACTGGAACCCAGTGGAGGTCCGTAAGTAATGTCATCAACAAAATCGAGTGACTTAGCGAATACAAGGTCTAAGATAGACGGTACTTGGGCGTCCATGTACCTAGTGGGGAGGTCAATGAACTGGTGCAAAGTTACTTGGAGCGTAAGTTCAAGCAGATCAGCGCCGAATGTGCCTGACGCTGAGTCACAAGAAAGATCTGCCCAACAAATCTCTGGGGCAGGGGTCTGCCTGCAAATTACAGGCCAGTTAGTCTGACGAGTGTAGTATTCAAACTCCTCGAGAAACTGGTGACACATTCATTGGAGAGTCATCTGAGTAGATTTAATCTACTTAGCAATGTGCAACACGGATTCCGGAAGGGATTTTCGTGTCTGACGAATCTACTGGTGGCTCGCGAAAATTGGGCGGATGCAGTGGATAACGGCCACGTACTGGACGTACTTTTCTTCGACTTTCGAAGGCATTTGACAAGGTACCCCATTTGAGGCTCGCGCATTAGCTGACATGCGGGGTATCTGGCCGCGCCCTTCATTGGGTGACTACCTTCTTGGAGAGTAGAGAACAGTGTGCACGAGTAGGCCGGGGTCTATCGTCCTCAGTGGCGTGCCGCAGTGCTCGGTCCTTGGACCACTGCTGTTCTCTATGTGAATGAATCGCCATCGCAATGAGGCTTACCTTACCGTGGTGCGATGGTTTGTGTGCCTCTGTGATCCATTGAGCTATACTGGGTGGTGCATTTTTGCACCTTCAGAGCCACTCATACCAGATTGGTCAATGGTTAGAGGCCAGACAAACTCAGCCTCCTGGTCCTCCAGGTTGAGGGTTGGAATGAGGGTGGCTCCTTATTCCTTAAAACGGACTCCTTGTAGCCCAGTGCCAAACCCGCTGCCTTGCGGTCAGGTTTTATAACCAAAGGCTTTGGTTGAGAACCCTAATCGTCCTTCTGTCTAGGCCTGGGCAACCTGACAGTATCCTGCCCACGCAATATAATGAATCACACTTCAAACAAATTTCTAATGCTCTGGCCACCGCAGAGGATAATCAACGGTGCCCTATCTGCTGCATCGGGCAGAGTGGATAGGGGTTTGGATGCTACTGCTCAAGCCTTCCCGTCTTCTTATTCCCCCTCTTGCGCTTTTTCACCCTTATCGTCCCGTTCCAGCTCCGCTTTTATCCCCCCTGTTTTCAACCCTCCAATTCTCGGCCCTCCCCCACCTTGCTTCAATAGTCGCTTACCTTTTAGTTTCAACTCCCATGCGAACGCGGAGCGCTATTCCTGCCTTGTCAACAGGCCCATGTCCAAGCAAGCGGCCCATTCCAGTTCATCGGCTTCCATTTGGAGCCCTTGTTCCTCCTTCAGATTGGCATGCCTCAATGTTCGCACATTGCTTCAGATCGGTCAACAGGCAGCACTTGCTCGAACATTAGAGACCCTATCGATTGATATCTGCTGCTTATCGGAGACCCGCCTGCAAGACTCGAGCTCTGTGATCACTCTACGATCTCCTTCAGGTGACACTAGCAGCACTTTCTCGTTGCGCCTATCCGGTGACGATGCAATTTCGAGCACCGGCCAAGCCGGTGTTGGTATTGCCCTGAGTCCCCGGGCTGAAGCTACTCTGGTTGATTGGATTCCAACCAGTAGCCGGATGTGTGCGGTCCGATTGGCTGGCTCGTTCAAAGCTTCGAAGTCACGTGGGACTAACAGGTGTCTATTCGTTATCGCTGCCTATGCACCGACAAACTGTAGCGATGACTCGGTAAAAGACGACTTCTATCGTCAACTGAATGAGCTCCTTAGCCACAGAAGAAGCTCGGACACTGTAGTGCTGGCTGGGGATCTGAACGCTCAAGTTGGAAAATTATCCACAGATGAGCTGCATCTGGGCGGCCAACATGGTATAGGCTCCCGTAATGGTAACGGTGAGCGGTTACTTCATTTGTGTGAGGATGCTCGCTTATTTCTTGCGAGCACTAATTTCAGACACAGCACCCGCCGAAGGGTGATTTGGCGCCCACCAGCCTCGAACCAGCTATGGACGCAAATCGATCACATTGCGATAAGCTACCGATGGAGAGGCTGCGTCCAGAACTGTCGCTCGATTTGGAGCACATGTGTGGACACCGACCATGCACTTGTATGTGCTGACATTCCGATGCGTTTTGGTGGACGCCCACGCCGACGTGAGCGCATTGACACCAGCCAACTGGCGAAGTTGGCTGTCCTGAGTGGCTATCAAAGTATGGAATGCCGCAGCCATAGAGGAATCAGTCTGATCTCCATCGCTTCCAAATTGCTTGCTTCTATCATCCTTCATAGACTGACTGGCACGCGTGAAAGCCCGATTCGTGAAGAGCAAGCTGGATTTCGTCGAGGTCGTGGCTGCATTGACCACATCTTCACCATGCGTCAGTTGTTGGAGCACCGTCACATATATTGGCGGCCCACCATTGTCGTGTTCCTCGATATCAAAGGTGCATTTGATTCGGTGGATAGACATGCACTTTGGGACTGTCTACTCACGAGATGTGTGCCCGAGAAATATGTGAATATTATTCGATCATTATATGCTTGTAGCTCGGGCAGAGAGGGCTTACGGCAAGTTGTCGTCGCCCTTTAGTATCTCCAGCAGCGTGAGACAAGGATGCCCGCTGTCACCTTTCCTCTTCAACTTCGCTGTTGACGAAGTCATGGAAATCGCGTTCACAGGACACGACTTAGAAGGTGTGGAGCTTCTCCCAGGAGAACGATTTTTTGACTTAGAGGATGCTGATAATATTGCCTTAATCTGTGATAGCTCACAGATGTGCCAAGCGGCACTGGACAGACTATCACTAGCTGTCCGTCACTTCGGGCTTTGCTTTGCACCCTCGAAGTGCAAAGCGTTCCTCCAAGGTTGGTCTGGACCGCCCCCTACGCTGACCCTTGGTGGGGATCAGCTAGAAATCGTTCAAAATTCAAATACCTAAGAAGTTGTATCAGCGCCCGTGAGATCGAAGATGAGATCACGAACCGTATAGCGAAAGTTCGAAGTGCTTTTGCTAACCTTCGCCACTTATGGCGGCGGCGCGACATCACTCTTGCCATGAAGGGTAGAGTGTACAATGCAGCAGTACGTTCGACCCTACTGTACGGTTGTGAAACCTGGCCGCTTAAAGCAGCGGACCTGAAGAGGCTAGTTACGTTCGACCACCGGTGCCTTCGTAATTTAGCTCACATCTGGTGGGAACATCGCGTGAGCAACAAGCTTGTTCGGCGCCTTGTTTACGGCACAGAAAAGGAACTTAACAGCTCAGCACCGTTATTTCACGCACCAGGCTCCGATGGCTCGGCCACGTGTTACGCATGCCAGCCCACCGACTCCCGCGACGTGCGTTGTTTGCGCGCCGGGGATGTGGATGGAAGAAGAGGTGGGGTGGCCAAGCAATGACTTGGTCGAGAGGAATGAAGGCCCTCACTTCTGAGCTGGCCTCGGTTGGAGCGTCTCGGCTCCCTGGTTGGGATCCGAAAGACGATGAACACGTTTGGTTGGACACACTTGCTGACATGGCTAGGAACTGACCTCAGTGGCGTTCGTGCTGTGAGTTTCTTTGTCCCACCCCATTCCTCTTAGCCCCCCCCCTCCAACCACGATTTCATTATTTAGCCTTATATAATTTTGCATAGTAATTTTTTTGATGCGTAGTAGCCGGCTGGCAGCTTACCGGAGCGATGCCCATCCGTTACCGGTAGCTCAGCCGGCTTGCCCCAGTTGAGTTCTTTTTTTCTCTCCTTTTTTCTGTGTGTTGCGGCACAGTAGCTGAGGTGTTCCCCACTTCTAGCTAACGTGTATGATCTATGTGAATGACCTACCCTAGCCAGTTGAGCTAGGCGTCGTACAATCTTCGGCTTTACACTCCGGCGACAACTGGAAGAAGGCCGCAAGCAGAAGGTTCCGCATGTTGTGGTTAATACGACGTTCTTTTGGAGTCTCGACGGGCGGCATCTTTACGAGACTGTTCTCGGCTTTCGTCCGGCGTCATCTGGAATACTGCGTTCAGGCTTGTCCGCCCTGTCTCGTCCGGGACAAAATGGAGCTAGAGGGTTTTGCGAGTGGGTACTAGGTTAGTCGAGGGATTACGGGGACGGACGTACCCCTATCGCCTACTTAGTTTGGGGATGCATTCAATGTACCACCGAAGGCTTAGAGGATACTTAATCCTAATCTACCATATTTTAACTGGGAGCGTTGGTCCAGATTTATCTGTGCTATTCAGTCCCGCTAGATCGTCTGTTCTACGCTGTCACTCCTTGAAGCTGGACAAACCGCGGTCCGATCGGATTAGGGCGGAAATCCGGCTGTCACGCATAGTCATCGAGCGCTGGAACATGCTTCCGGAAAGTGTCATCATGGAATCTACGGTTAAGGGGTTTGAGCGGCAACTTGACGCTCTTGGGTGGCAACACGAAACCTTTCCATTTTCCTGAGTAACTCGCATCTTCGTATTTCGATTTTCTTTTCTCTAATTTCTTCACTCATTGGTATTATTTTCTTATTTCAAGTGCACTTCCTTCTTCTGTACCTTCGATTTCTCTTCTTATCCTTTGCTTACTTCACGTGACTGCCACAACAGGGACTGCTAGGGCAGGAAACGTGGGCATTAACTGGTTGGCCAAGGTGCGATACGGTTGTTCCGTTTTAGATCCATCAAGAACTGAGCACTTCATCAATTCCTGGCTCAACGATCCACTCAAAATGGAACACCCACGGGATTCTCCTATCGTTCCAGTCCCATCTGAACTTGAACTTGAGCCACAGCATCCTACTATTTTGACTGCATCTATGACGTCCAAATGCTTGTCCCGTGCTAATGGTGTCAGATTTGTCCTGTTTTGACTGGACTGTTTCGTTCAACTCGAGCGCCATCCATTCGTGGTCACCCATGAAAGTTGCACAAATCCCGGTCTGACCGGTCTTGGGCAGCTTTTCGGTTATCGCACAGGATCATAGCTTATTGGAACGCACTGCCTGCAGACGTCGTGATGGCACCGACCGTGAAAGAGTTCGAGCTCCGACTTGACGCTCTCGGTCTACAGATTAAACTCTTCCCCTTCATGTGCTAAGCTTTTACTCGTCTACTACGGTCTACGCTTTTTTAACTCATGTTAACTTACATCTTAATATTGCCCATGGAATTCGATAAGCTTGTCTTCACCTCAGTTTTCTTTCCTTTCCTGACACTACTGTTTTCTTTTATTCCTCACTTGGCCGGCACAGCGGGGGCTGCTAGTGTAAGACACGTGGGCATTGTTTGGTTGACCATGTGAATCTTGTGTGTTGATTTGGCTCTCCTTTGGCACATCAACACACCGGTTTTCTTGTTGGATGAACGACGTTTTTGGAGGTGGAACTTTCACGGGATTTTCCCACTGTTCCGGTCCACTTGAACCTGAACTTGAACCTCTCATACAAAAGCCGTACAGTGCTCTGAATGTGACGGTCCATCACCGAACCATCTGCCTCATTGCCTGGAGTAATCTACTCACCTACAAATCGCAACCTTCAGTCTTTCAACGACCCAGGCGCCAGCGCCCTTCTGTGCTCCGACGACCCATACCTTGCTTCCCCTACCACCAACCTTAGCGGCTCCACCCCTCTGAACAAAAAACGGTGCACTGCCGGTCATCTGTGACCGGCAGCACCCTAGTTACTCCCGCGCTCATCACTCAAACGGGCCTCGCCTGTATCTATACGAACGTACAGGGTCTCATGTCTAAACTTCCCGAGCTCCATTTCTGACTTCTGTCAACGCCAGCGGACCTAATAGCCATAACGAAAACGTGGCTCTCCGACGACATAACCGACGGTGAAATCCAACTTCTTCGCACGTCAGTTCTCCGCTCTGACCGCACAACCCCAGGTGGCGGTGTCGCACTGTACTACGACATCTCCCTCAGTTGCAGCATGTTTACAACTGTAAAGTGGCCCTCAGTGCATCAAAAAGTCAAAGTCTGGGCCTCGATCAGAAATTCATTATTCATAGAACGCAAACTCATTTTATATCTCGAGTCAATTAGAATCATTCGCAAAACAAATCTCCTTTCTATTACATTCTCAGCCAGCGTTCGAGTTTCGTTCAATGTCGATAGAAATCGATTGCATGCTAACCTTCAGTTCGCCTCTGCAGCGATTGACCAGCTTTCAGACCGTTGACCCAAAATCGTTAAGCTCGACCGATCGCTATGCAACGGGCATCTAAATGTAGTGTCATACCATCACATCCTTCCTTTTTTTCGTTTTTTTTTGTAGTCCGATTGCGTAAGCGCTGTATCGCCTTTTTTTTTTTTTTTTTTTTTTTTTTTTTTTTTTTTTTTTTTTTTTTTTTTTTTTTTTTTTTTTTTTTTTTTTTTTTTTTTTTTTTTTTTTTTTTTTTTTTTTTTTTTTTTTTTTTTTTTTTTTTTTTTTTTTTTTTTTTTTTTTTTTTTTTTTTTTTTTTTTTTTTTTTTTGAGACCTTCCACTCGCCCTCTCCTCCAAGACCCGTTAGCTCCCGGTGTCGGCGCGACCCAGACCTCGTCTCCGGGCAACAGGCGTGGAAGCTGCTTCGTTCCGCGATCGTAATATTTCTTTTGTCGAAGCATGCGCTCACGCAAGCGCTCATACATCAAGCTCTGCGATGGTATTTCAGGCTGCAGCAGAGTATTGGCGATCGGCAACAGGGTTCTTGTCCTACGGCCAAACAGACGTTGCGCTGGACTGCATCCAATTTCGGCAGATGGCATGTTCCTTCGTTCTAACAACATGATGTAAGGATCTTCTTTGGTCTCCTTGGCTTTGGTGAGTAACTTCTTTGCTTCCTTCACGGCTGACTCAGCTTTTCCATTTGACTGACTGTGGTAAGGGCTGGTTAAACGATGAAGGAAATCCCACTTTTCGCTGAAACTCCGAAATTCGGCGCTGTTGAATTGGGGGCCATTGTCGGACACTACCTCTTCCGGTATCCCATGTCGCGCAAACTGCGATCGTAGCTTGTTTATCACGGCCTGTGTGCTAGTAGACGTGAGAGCATCAATCTCGAAATAGTCGCTAAAGTAATCGACAGCGATCAGGTAATTCTTTCCGTCATGTGCAAAGATGTCTAGGGCGACTTTCTGCCACGGCCTTTCCGGGACCTCACGAAGCATCATAGGCTCCTTCGGCTGGCGGACATCATGTGCTCGACAGGCTAAGCAGTTTGAAACGTGATCCCGTATCTGACTAGTCATTCCAGGCCAAAACATTAGCTCTCGAGCTCTCGCCACGCAAGCATTGACTCCTGAATGACTTCCGTGTATCAGCTCCAGCATGGGTCGTTGCATTGGCTTTGGAACGAGTATACGGTTGCCTTTGAAGATTAGCCCATCCCGTGTGACAAGTTCATCCCGAAAGTTAAAGAAGGGAGTCAACTCCTTTGGCAGCTTGTTTTTACTATCGGGCCACCCTTTCAGTATCCTTTCCTTGAGCCGATTACACAGCTCGTCTGCTTCCGTGTGGCGTAGTAGTTGCTGGAAACGCTCCTCTGTGACGGCCAATAGCTGAGTGACATGGACAATGTCTTGGTCTTCTTGCGTTGCGGTCACATCGGAAAGATATGCCCTAGACAGTGTGTCTGCAATGTACATCCTCGTTTTTTTTTTTTTTTTTTTTTTTTTTTTTTTTTTTTTTTTTTTTTTTTTTTTTTTTTTTTTTTTTTTTTTTTTTTTTTTTTTTTGTTTATTGGCTATTGATACCAGAGGCTTGTGATCGGTAAATACAGTGGTCCGGCGACCAAAAGTGTAATCGTTGAAACGCTCTACGGCATAAACCAATGCTAGCATCTCCTTTTCAATCTGTGCATAACGGCGCTCGGATTCCGTTAGTGTCCGACTGCGAAAATCGATGGGCTTCCCGTTCTGCATTAGCACGGCACCGATACCGAATTGGCTGCTGTCACACTGGATCTCAAGGGGAAGTGACGGATCGTAATACGCTAGGACAGGGGCGCACGCGATCAGTTGTTTGATGTTCTGGAAAGCCTCCTCCTGTTCTGTGTTCCACTGCCAGCTCTCGCCCTTATGTGTAAGTTTTCGGATAGGAACCATTACTTCGGCTAGTCGTGGAAGGAAGCGGCTGAGGTAATTCACCATCCCGTTTAGTCTGCTCACGGCTTTAACATCTGTCGGAGGTGGCATCTCTTTTATGGCTCTAACTTTCTCCGGATCTGGCTTTAGACCTTCTGCGCTCAAAACATGTCCGTGGAACACCAGCTCTGTTTTTCGTAACTCAATTTTCTCACGTTTCAATCTGATATTCTTGTCTTTACAGCGTTCTAGAAATCTGCTCAGGTTACGGTCGTGCTCTTCCAGAGTCGCCCCAAAAACCACTACATCGTCTGCTACACAAATAGCTCCGGGTAGATCGTCTAGGGCCTGCATTAATCGTTTCTGAAAAATTTCACTGGACACTTTCAAACCGAATGGTAAGCGCAACCACCGAAACCGTCCAAATGGCGTTCCGAACGTGGTTAAATAACTGGACTCTTCGTCAAGCTGGACGTGCCAGAAAGCGGAAGCGAGGTCGACCTTCGTGAACAATCTGGCCTTGGACAACTCGGGTAAGACGTCATCTAGCGTTGGTAGTGTAAAATACTCTCTCCTGAGTGCGGCGTTGAGCGGCTTAGGGTCGATGCACACACGCAAATCGCCTGACTTCTTGGTGATTATCGCGACTTGACTGACCCAATCGGTTGGCTCATCGACCTTGGCAATCACACCTAAACTGATCAAACGCTGCAACTCGTCTAAGAACTTCTCACGCAAAGCGATAGGTACTTTTCTCGCTGGTAGTGCTACTGGTCTAGCGGACTCGTTTAACGACAGGTGAGCTACGCCTTGGAATTTTCCCACGGTACCATCAAACACACTGGGATAGTTGTCTACGATCTCTGTACCGACTTCGCACGAGTGAACAAAACGATCATGATTAAAAGAAACAAAACCCAAACTCTGAATGGAATCAAGGCCCAGGATGGGCATTAAATCTCCTGATACCAGGAGAAAATCAAGTAAATGCTCGGAGCCATCCTTCGGGTTTATGGCCTTCATGGTAACGCAGCCCTTCGGTTGTAACTTTGATCCGTTCCACATTCTGAGCTGTGTCTGTATTTGGCGGTATTCTGCATCGGGACAGTATTTGTGAGGAAGTATGTTCACGCTTGCTCCTGAATCCAATTGGAATCGCACCGGACGCCCTTGAATAAGCAACGTTGCGAATACACAGGCTGGTCTCTCACGTCCTGTCATGTTGTTAATAGCCAGTTCCTGCGGCTCTTCCTGATCGTCCTGCCCGACTGAGTCGACTTTGGTTGCCTGACAACAACGTGCAAAGTGGTTCTTCTTCGCACACTTCATACAGGTTCGGCCCCATGCTGGACAATCCTCTTTGCGCCTTGGGTGTGAGCGGCCGCAAAACTGGCATTTGGGTTGATTCGCGCTCGATGACTTCGATACAATTTCTCGGCCTCGGGATACTGCAAACAGATCCGTCGTGGACTCCATCTTGAGCTGCTGAAACTGTTGAGCCGTCCTTGATTCGCTAAAACAGATATCGATGCAATGTTCCAAAGACAGGTTTCGCTGTCGCAAAAGGCGTCTGGAAAGTTCCTCATTCTTTATGCCAATTATAATTCGATCGCGGATCAGCGAATCTCGTAAACAGGTGCAAAAATTGCAATCCCGCGCCAGAATTTTCAGCTCCGTGATGTATGCGTCGATTGATTCACCCGGCAGGCGATTTCGGCTGAAAAACAGATACCTTTGGTAAGTTTCGTTTGTGTAACCTTCGCAAAACTCGCCGAATCTGCGTATTACTTCATCCAGCTCCATCTCCTGAGTTCCATCGCTGAGATCCAACGTTTGCAGCGTCCGCCTGGCTTCGTCTCCAATGGCATGCCTGAACATCGCCAGTTGATAGGCCATTGGCTGAGAATCCAACTGAGTCAGTGTTACAAAGTCTAGCCACTTCGCCTTCCATATTCTCCAATTCTCCGGCAACGAACTCTCGGTCATTTGCAACGGAGCTGGCAGCGGAATCGTTGGTTGTCCACCAAACGCATGCGGGGTTCGGCGTGTCTTCTTGTCCTCTGTCGCCATGTAAAGTGGCCCTCAGTGCATCAAAAAGTCAAAGTCTGGGCCTCGATCAGAAATTCATTATTCATAGAACGCAAACTCATTTTATATCTCGAGTCAATTAGAATCATTCGCAAAACAAATCTCCTTTCTATTACATTCTCAGCCAGCGTTCGAGTTTCGTTCAATGTCGATAGAAATCGATTGCATGCTAACCTTCAGTTCGCCTCTGCAGCGATTGACCAGCTTTCAGACCGTTGACCCAAAATCGTTAAGCTCGACCGATCGCTATGCAACGGGCATCTAAATGTAGTGTCATACCATCACAACAACCACTGCCCTCCAGTCTCCAGACACCATGTGGTGCGAGGTCGTACTAACCGCCAAACACTCCAGCTGTCTTGGTATCATTTACCGCCCCCCAAACAACTCCCCCGAGAAGGACGCACGACTACTGCACGACGTCCACCTTATGTTATTCCACAAGCGCACACACTTTCTTGTAATGGGTGATTTCAACCTTCCCCGTCTATTCCACTCTGTCCCGTCTACTAACTCCTTTGCATCAGGCCTCATTGATCTTCTTCACACGGCCCCGTTGTACAACCACACGTATCAGCCGACCAGATTCCGATCCAACAACCAACCATCCCTGCTAGATCTCGTCCTCACTAACGAAGAACTGATGGTTGAGCACGTTGAGTATGATGTCCCTTTGGGGCTTAGCGGCCTCTGCGTCCTCAGTTTCGATTTCATATGCTTCGCCGAAAAACCCGCCAACACGTCAACTTATACCAAACGCTGGACTGATTACGGAAAGTTGAACTTTCTCATTTCCGCTAACAGCTGGTCACCCGAGCCCCAATCGAGTGCCGACAGCGTGTGGTCAAGCTTTTGCCTTACTCTACGTGAACTCTGCTCCACTACGACGACCTGCAAAGAAGTTTCCATAGGGAAGAGACGCCCAACACTCATCCGAAGTCGTACGCGGAAGTGGATTGCCTCCAGGGACACGGCATGGAGAAAGTATCGCTCCCGTCCAACGACCACTCAGTGGGAATATTACCGATCCATACGTAACCAATGCGTCCATCTTGTACGAGAAGATAAGAGTGAGCATCAGTGTCAGCTTATGCGTAAATTTTCATCCAATCCCAAAGCATTGTATAGTCACGTCAACAGTCTTCGACAAGTCAAGCACGATATCACCGCACTGACGAATCCCACAGGGCTCACGAAGTCAGCGAACGAGGCAGCAGAAGTCCTGTGCCAGCAGTACGCATCCACATTCTCCGTTCCATCAATGCATACAACGATAGTACCTTCTACGGTCTCACCCCCAACTTCCCTGACGACTGTTCATTTCACTCCGGAGTATGCTGATGATATTGCCCTAATCTGTGACAGCTCCCAGACGTGCCAAGCGGCACTGGACAGATTAGCACTAGCTGTCCATCACTTCGGGCTTTGCTTCGCACCCTCGAAGTGCAAAGCGTTCCTCCAAGATTGGTTTGGACCTCCTCCTTCGCTGACCCTTGGTGGGGATCAGCTAGAAGTCGTTCAAAAACTCAACTACCTGGGAAGTTGTATCAGCTCCCGTGGGATTGAAGATGTGATCACGAACCGTATAGCAAAAGCTCGGGGCGCTTTTGCTAACGTTCGCCACTTATGGCGGCGGCGCTTCATCACTCTTGCCCTGAAGGGTAGAGTGTACAATGCAGCAGTACGTTCGACCCTACTGTACGGTTGTGCAACCTGGCCTCTTAAAGCAACGGACCTGAAGAGGCTAGTTACGTTCGACCACCGGTGCCTTCGCAATTTAGCTCACATCTGGTGGGAACACCGCGTGAGCAACGAGCGTGTTCGACGCCTTGTTTACGGCACAGAAAAAGGAACTGAACCGCTCAGCACCGTTATTTCACGCACCAGGCTCCGATGGCTCGGCCACGTGTTACGCATGCCGGCCCACCGACTCCCGCGACGTGCGCTGTTTGCGCGCCGAGGGTATGGATGGAAGAAGAGGAGGGGTGGCCAAGCGATGACTTGGTCGAGAGGAATGAAGGCCTTCACTTCTGAGCTGGCCTCAGTTGGAGCGTCTCGGCTCCCTGGTTGGGGTCCGAAAGACGATGAACACGTTTGGTTGGACACACTTGCTGACATGCCAAGGAGCTGACCTCAGTGGCGTTCGTGCTGTGAGTTTCTTTGTCCCACCCCATCCCTCTTAGCCTTCCCCTCCAACCACGATCTCATTATTTAGCCTTATATAATTTTGCATAGCAATTTTTTTGATGCACAGTTGCCGGCTGGTAGCTTACCGGAACGATGCCCATCCGTTACCGGTAGCTCAGCCGGCTTGCACCAGTTGCTTTTTTTCTCCTTTTTTCTATGTATTGCGGCACAGTAGCCGAGGTGTTCCCCACCTCTGGCTAATGTGTATGATGATGATGATGAGGTCCTGGCGAAAATCAAATCCCTGCGGCTTACAACCTCTCTTGGCGCTGATGGTTTCCACCCAAGGCTCTTGCGAGCGTGCGCTGCAGCTCTGGCTTTACCCCTAGTGGAGCTGTTCACCCACTTCTTCTCGCAAGGCAAAGTTCCCAATGATTGGAAATGTGGGACTATTACACCAATCTACAAAGGCGTTACTCGCAAAGATCCGGCCAATTACCAACTGATAACTCTCCTCTCTACGATCTCCAAAGTGATGGAATCGATCGTCGCAGACGCTTTAATAGACTACATGGAGGTCAAGAAACTGCTCTCCGATTGCCAGCACGGTTTCCGGCGGCAACGGTCGTGCCTGAGTAATCTGCTACTTGCCAGGGATAGCTGGACGACTGCTGCCGACTCTAGCCTAGAAAAACATCTTATATTCCTGGATTTCGCCAAAGCTTTTGATAAGGTCACCAAAACATTCTACTACAGAAACTGTTGTCTTACGGCGTTTCAGGGGCCTTGATGGACTGAATCTAGAACAACCTTCAAAATCGTACCGTCCAAGTACGCGTTGACGGAGTGTTGTCTCCCTGCATCCTTGCCACAAGCGGAGTTCCACAGGGGTCTCTTCTCGGACCGCACCTCTTCCTAGCCTTCTTTGACGACGTCACACTGCAAGTGGAGCCTTCGCTGCTGCTATATGCAGATAATGCGAAGCTGTGGCGCACAATTAACCTTCCGGACGATGCTCATGCACTTCAGACGGACTTCGACCGTCTACATCAGTAGTCCATAGAAAACAACCTTCCATTTAACGCTCTGAAAATGTGGGAGCGTCTATCCTCCAGATCTCTTCAGCCGAAGGAGACTTGCGTACCATTACCCAAACCAATTTTTCCGTATCCGCTTCTTGCCGGAAAGCAGCAGCTGCTGCTAACCGCATGGTGGGATTGCTGAAACGAGCTTTCGGTCAAATTGACCCTAACAATTTCCGCCTCCTCCACAACGCTTTTCTTCGACCCCACTTGGAGTTTGCTATTCAGGCTCGGAGCCCCTGATTGTTGAAGGACTAACCCATACTCGAAGCCCCAAAACGTCGAGCAACAAAACTGCTCCGAGGTCTCAAGCATCTAGATTAATCACAATGACTTCACTGCTTCGGCCTCTACTCGCTTAAATACCTTCGTCTCCGGGTCGACCTGATTCTTGTAGTTATGATCTTATCCAAGCTCGGCCGGTGGCCGAGTGGTCTGCACGGTGGTTGCGCGGCAGCGAAACGCCGTTACGGCGTACAGCTGACACATTATTATCCAAGCCTGTACATCCCTGTCGCCACCTACTCACACTGTACCAATCGTGCTCCCACCTACGTGGCCACCCACTGAGGCTCACACAGCACAGTCGGCTGAACTGCGGACGACACTACTTCGCTTTGCGAATCTGCCGACCGTGGAATGCTCTGCCTGCCCATTTAGTCTTGGCACCCTCTGTGGCGGATTTTAAGACCCGCCTGGACTGTCATCTGGCCGAGCTACACCGCGATATTCTCTGATATAATTACCTTCTACTTGATGGAGTTTCTCTCCTTTTTTCTCTTCTACCTACTTCCTTTCCATAGCCGTTTCGGAGAGCGTGGTGGGATGTCACGCTTTGAGCCGGCATGCATTCTGTTTAAATGCCGCATAAGCCCGGTGAAGATACGGCTAACACGCGAGTCCAACCCGCTATAAGGTTGCTTGGCCTTTCATTAGACCCGACCCGAATACTTTTTACCATATGGGTCATGTAAAGCTCGAGCTTTTATTCCCATTAAATACAATGCTTACAGTGATCGCTTGTTTGTCCCACCCCATCCCTCTTAGCCTCCCCCTCCAACCATGATCTCATCATTTTGCATTTTATAACTTTGCGTAGTAAACTACATTTTTTTCTGCCGCATAGTAGCCGGCTGGTAGCTTACCGGAACAATGCCCATCCGTTACCCGTAGCTCAGCTGGCTTGCACCTATTATTTTTTATTCCCTTTTTTCTTTTGGGTATTGTGGCACAGTATCTGAAGGGTTTCCCACCTCTAGCTAAGGTATATATATATATATTCCGGTTTCGGATTTGCCTGTCACTGTGGCAAGCCACAGGACGGCTGCGCCTACAGAGGGACCATGGATGGCTTGCGCTGCACCACCCACAGCTCCAACCACATACCCCATATCCAGTGTAAACCCGAAGGAATAAGACCGGGAGGCATGCGGATGGGAACCACGTTTCATCAACGGAGCCGGCCCACACTCCTTCACAGGCAAACACAAGCACGCTGTATTTGGGGAATCAAGCGCACACAAGGCGGTGGCTGGACCGTAGTCCGCTCCACACTGAGTGCATGGAACCGCTCTTTGAGCCTAGCACGGCCACAAGAACCGTGCACCCCGTCCCCTCCAGCAACGACCAACTGTCTCCTGGAGCCAGTATGAACGATGTAGTGGGTAATAGACAGGTAGGCACCTTGTCAACATACACATCAAGCGCAACCACACCAGGGATATCAAACAACAGCCATTCACTTTAAACGACAAGCTGAAATAAAATAAATCCAATAATGCATACAGATACGGTGGCATAACTCTTCGCTAAATTACCATATGAAGTAAGTTGGTTAGCAACAAATCCGTGATAAGTAAGAAATGTCCACAAGTTACTTAAAATGCTACAAACGCAACAAAATTACCGAAGATAAGTGCAATTAGCGTAAGCAACGTGGCCAGTTAATAGAACATTATTCAGGGAGGCAGAACAAACCAAATAAAGCGGAATGAAATTTATCCAGCTTAAAAAGACCTAGTTTAAGTGTAAGTTGGTTTAGCCCAACTGCGGTGAAGAAGCATCAAGAATGCAACATCATATATATATATATATATATATATATATATATATATATATATATATATCGCTTGTTGTGGCGTCGGTCCTGATCAGTACGAATCACTACAGATGGTGACTTCTCCAGCTATTGTTTCTTTTTGTTATGTCTGCCGTACCTCGTTACACAACAGACGTTTTGTGAATGTACTTTCCTCGCTCAACCCTCATCCCTCTCCAATGAAACCCAAAGCACCCGCCATCCAGGTCCCACTAGTTACTCCTCATTCTCCCTTCTGCCTCCGCACCAACCTCCACAGGTAAGCGAAGTCGCGCGCCGTCTGATTTTTACGGTTACTCTGCTGGCGCGTGGTTTACAATATTAATAATCTCCTCCTGGAAGTTTTTATCTTCAAATTTGGCTTGGAAGCGTATTCTAAAGAGACTGAGCGTGAAAACTTTACTCTGTTCCATCAATTATTTGGTCGCTGTCATCAAGACCAATCCCTTTGGCGCACGGTCGCGACTCGACCTGGACCTTTCACAGTTCTAGACGCTATCCAGCTACCGCTTGCCTCTTGTGTGCCGTTTCTCATTTGGCAAAGGCGGATTTACTGTAATCGCCTTGTATCGAAACATTGTTTTTGACAACTCTTTGGAGGATACTTGATTAGTCCGTCTCCGTGTGATCTAAAATGTCTAAGAAGTACCCACTTTACCGGAATCTGTCCTGTCGCTGCTTCTCGGGTCAAAAAGATCACTGGAAACTTGCTTTTGGCGAATTTTCCTGCGAATAATTTTGTTCTTTTATCCGTTGTTGTCACCGAGGCCTTGGATCATTACCCGTCTTTTGACCACTGGACGCTGGCCAGCTACCCCTCTCCTCTTGTGCGCTGTTTACCATTCGTCAAAGGTGCATTTACTTGAATCGACTCTTGGTATCCGCTCCGTGTAGTTGAACCGTATTGGTGTCTGCTCTCTCGCAAGGATGCTGTTCTTATATCCTTGGAGTCCACTTCGGCTTTGTGACGTGGTGAGTCCATTTCAATACACTCGTGTCACACTTGGTCATTCCAACTGCTGCTCTCGTCGATTGCATACCTTGTCACCGTAAACCGGTTCTCATCTTTGCTGCTTATCTGTTACATTCAATTCTTTCTCTGAACCCTCCCCGTCACGATGATTGTCAAGCGCTGCTTAAACTCGCCGTATCCTCTTTCCGACGACTCTGGTCATGTGTGCCAAAGCGGGGTGTTTAAAAGCGATTACAGATTCATCCGGGGGCATGCAGTGCAATATCTGTAACCGTTGGTTCATTAAAGCCTGTACTGCCTTGGATCGTAGACAGTATGCTCTTCTGTCCAGTAGCGAGAGTTTACCGCTGTAGTGACTGTTGTGTGCGCAGGACAGCGTCACACATCAGCAAAAAGTAGTCCCGTTTCTCTGGAAAACTTGCTCTGATTGCCATGCTAGACAGAAAAGTTGAATGGATTGTGATAGGCCTAGAACACAGGTCTTCTCTCTCAGGAGACAATAGAACACATTGGCAGGTTGTCAGACCCTGTATCTGTTTATTCACCGTCAAATGTCAGTATACCTGATAGCAACGACCCTATTAGTACTGAACCCTCAGATAGCGTGTTTGGTTCGGCTGTTAACGAGGGAGAGCAGCGGGCTTCTGCCCTTGCCAAAAGAAAGCGAAAGTGGGTTTAAAAGTGGAAAACCCAAAGCAGACGTAAGAGGTCCGTCGAGTGCCTTATCCCCACTCCCCACAACTTCTACTGCTACTGAATCGTTACAGCTGGAATCGTCTACGACATTAGTCTATAAAACGGACGCTAAACTGAAACCACCGAGTCCACGGATCGTCCGCGTTGCAGAGACTCGTATACCGACTGCAATGTTATTTTCAGAAACGCTGCTGAGTCATCTGCTGTTCTCCCAAAAGACCGTATGCCAGATGATTTTCAGTGATTTAGAATATGCGTTACCATACTCCTGCCGCCCGGCTTCTCCGGCGTGACTGTGTGCAAACTAACCAGACTCGGTAACTTGCCAGCTGAAATGTCTCGTCCTCGATTGTTGCGAGTTGTTCTGTCCACTCCGGAGTAGCGCCAAGCACTTCTGCGTTTCACCTTTTAGCTCAAGGGCACTGGTGTCATTGTGCACCTAGACCTCCCTTTGGCGGATAGGCTGAAATGGTGGGAAGCTATGCAAGATCTTAAGACCCGTCGTGAAACAAGAGAAAGGGCCTCCGCTTGGTAGGTTTTCGGGTGGTGAGCCGGCAGTCCACTTCCGCCCTGCCAGAGCTGGTTCTGGTAGCGCACGATCCCGGACTCACAATGCTAAATCCCTTCAGGTGATCTTAAGCAATGCGCGTAACCTGCGAAACAAGTTGTGCGAAGTCGGCTCCCTTGTCATCGACTGCGTCCAGATGTTCTCGCATTCACTGAAACCGGGTTGTCCACAGACGTCATGATTATTGAAGTGTGCTTGCTAGGCTACGCACTGCTGAGGTGCGACCGCACCTCTGATCGGCGCGGTGGCGTTGCTTTATACGTTAACTCCGCACTTACTGTTTTTAAAACGTATAGCTTCCGATCATCGGTCGGTGATGTTGAGGCACTCGCCGTAAACCTGTGTACTGCCTCCGCGCAACTTAGTTGTGCTTGTCTATAGAAGCCCCGACAGCGCTGCTAAGGGTCTCGTTGATTTCATCCGTGAACCTTCAGCAACTAGGTTTTAGGGATGGGGGGCTTTACTTTTTCCGACTTTGCTTGGCAGAATTTTTCCTGCGACGCTGTTACAAGGTGTTTGCCTACCGAGCTTCTCGAGCTGGCCTTACATGCTCCCCTGCACCAGTTTGTCGATTGGCCCACTAGATTCATGATGGGTCAAAACCCGTCCCTCTTGGACTTGATCTTCTCTAAATCCATTGATTTTGTCACGGATATTGTACACAACCCACCTCTCGATGCTAGCGATCACGCATGTCTCTTATTTAAGTGCGCCCTTAGTCCTCAGACTAATGATCGTCCCGACCGAGTACCAAACATATGGCGTGCAGACTTTCAGACAATGAAAACCAAGGCCGCAAAGTCGCCTTGTGTCATTCTGGAAAGTGACGCCATTCAAACGGCCTGGGACAGATTTAAATCATACTTGAGTGAGCTCCCCCCATATACCACAGTCTGGCAGGAATAAAACTAGGGCAAAGCCACCCTGGTTTGATTCTGTTGTCTGCAAACAACTTAACAAACGTGTCAGATGTTGGCGTACTTACTTATCTGCTCCTTCATCATGCAGCTTCAAACGCTACCGAGAGGCTCGAAATGCCTGCAGACAGCATTTACTAGGTGCTCGACTACAGCCCCATCAAACCCGAAACACTTCTTTGCGTATGCCAAAAGGTGAAGCAACATGAACTCGTGCATCCCAGTGTTGTTTGGCTCTGACGGCACTGCTGCTGTCACAGATCACGAAAAATCTTGTTTGCTCGGAGGACAGTATGTTGGGGTTTATGTTGGAGTGTCGCAGCTGCCGCATATCAGCCTGCAGGCAAAATTTCCTAAGGGCTCTCTCTTCGAGAAGGTTTTCATAACGGAGACTCAAGTGCTCCGGCTTCTGAGGGAATTAAATTCCAATAAAGCTGCCGGTGGGGATGCTATTCATCCCGAACTGTTGTACGAGTTGGCTGATGAACTTTGCCCTCCGATTACACAACTTTTTGGAAGTCTCTACGCAGCTGCTCTCTACCCACTGACTGGAAGGAGGCTATTTGTCCCATTTTTAGAAAGGTGACAAGCACCTCCCTGATAACTGTAGACCGGTCAGTTTGACGAGCGTGCTGGTCAAGTTGTTGGAAACACCCGTGAGGGGCGCTCTCGAAGGACACTTTAGAACGTTTGAGTCTCTTAATCCCTCTCAACACCGTTTTCGCAATGGCTATTCTTGCCTAACTAACTTGTTAACGGCTCGGGAACACTGGGCCGAGGTCGTTGATTGCGGCAAGACAGTAGACGTGCTGTTCATTGACTTTTCCAAAGCTTTTGACACCGTTCCACATTTGCGTCTTTTGTACAAGCTGGAGTCCTACGGTATTTATGGACCAGTCTAACGATGGATTTCAGCTTTTCTAATTGGAAGGGAAGTGTGCATGCGGGTGGATTCCAGCCTGACCTTCAGCCAATGTGTTCTCAGTGGCGTTCCGCAAAGTTCAGTCCTTGGCCCCCTCCTCTTCACTATATACGTTAACGACCCACCCGATGAATTGGATGTGCCGTCGCAACGAGACTGGACGTGGTGCCATGGTTTGCGTACCTCATTGACCCATTGAGCTATACTGGGTGATGCCTCTGGGCACCTTGAGAACTACTCCTACCAGGTTGGTCAATATTAAGAGGTCAGACAAACTCAGTCTCCTGGTCCTCCAGGTTGGGGGTCGAATGGAATGGCGTCCATTTCTGTAAAACTAAATCATTGCCACCTCCCCGCTGCCTTGCGGACAGGCTTTTGAGTCAAAGGCTTTGAATGAGGACCCTAATCGTCCTGTCTAGATCTGGGCGCCCTGACAGTATCTCAGCCCACAAACATTAACTTCATCCTGCATCGGCCGTCGCGCAGATTATCAAGGGTCGCCTTATCTGCTGCATACAGCAGGGCGGATAAGCGAAAACATGTTACTACTGGCGCCTCCCTTCTTTCTTTTCCACCTGTTTCTGTTACTCCCATCCCGACCCCCATTCTTAATCTTCCTTCTATAATTCCCAGCTTAATTGACAGCAACCGAAGTGCCACTGTAGTAGAACCATCTGCAGCCACCATCCCACCACACCTATCGGACGACTATCGGCAAAAGTCCCTTATAAGGCCACGCTATCCGGTTTCCATGGCGACATTCAATGTTCGCACTCTAAGACAAACAGGTCAACAGGCTGCACTCGCACGCACCTTGGACACACTGGGTGTTGATGTGTGTTGTTTGTCCGAAACTAGGATCAATGACCCTAACGGGGTTATTGAATTAACTGCACCCGGCTTATCCTCTCGTTATTGGTTGCACGCATCCGGAGACGCCGATGCAGCACTCACGGGTCAAGCTGGTGTAGGTATCATTCTAAGCTCTGAGACTGAGCCATCGTTGGTTGATTGGATTCCGGTGAACAGCCGTTTATGTGCAGCCCGTTTGACGACATCAGCTAAGGTTGATTCACGAAGTAGTACAAAACGCTGTTTGTTTGTGATTTCCGTTTATGCTCCCACCGACTGCAGTTCAAATGCTGTCAAGGACACATTCTATCACGAACTGAATGCGCTATTACGCAGTGCTGCTAGTTCAGATATTATAGTACTTGCAGGGGATATGAACGCATAAGTAGGGCGTCTGAGCTCTTCAGAAGCTCGGTTGTGTGATAATTATTGACTTAACCCTGAACGGACTGACAACGGTGAGCGTCTGCTGCAACCGTGTGCGGAGTACCAGTTGTTTCTTCGTAGCACTGCTTTTAGACACAGTGAGCGCCGAAGTGCCACTTGGCGTCCACCTGTAGCTGGCCACCGATGGACCCAAATTGACCACATAGCCATAAGTTACAGGTGGCGCGGTTCTATTCTGGATTGCCGCTCGTACTGGAGTACTTGTGTCGACTCTGATCATGCCTTGGTGCGCTGTCGTTTCTCCATGAACTTTACCGGAAGGCGCACAAAGCGTCTCCCCCAAATGGCAACTGAGAAACTGTTCCAGCCCTCTGTCATGCAAGCCTATCAAGACGCACTGCATACCGAACTTTCGCTGTCTTGTCCCAATGACACTGAACTTCAGTGGAATAGGATCTCGGCCGCTATGCACGACGCAGGAGCATTTGTTTGTGGCACTATTAGTCGTCACCTCACCAGTCACTGGATATCCGAGAGGTCCGTGAACCTGTTGGAAGCTAGAAGACACCTCCCGGCTGGTTCTGAACACAATGTGACCAGACGGGCTATTAGGCGTGAACTAAAGCGGAGCTTTCGTGCTGACAAGGAAGCCTGGTGGATCAGTAGGGCTCAAGAAATTGAGGAGGCAGGAGCAGTAGACAATTACCGCAAGCTCTTCCAGCTAATCCGCACCATTAGTCCCAGAAAAGCAGACCTCAGTGAGACAATCAGGGACAGCGCGGGTGCGCTAATACACAATAAGGAGCGCCGTGTGGCTCGTTGGGCTGGACACTTTCAAGATCAGTTCAGCTGGCGTCCTGCTCCCAGACCTCTTCCTACTCAGGTGACGCAGGACGAGCGATGGACGTTTAGTTTGGAGCCTCCGTCGGAGGCCGAGGTCCGAAACGCGACCACAGCCCTTAATCGTTTTCGTGCCGCTGGCCCGAATTCCCTCCCACCTGCACTATTTAAGGATGGAGGTGAGGTCCTCTGCAAAGCAATGTCCTCCCTATTCGAACGTATCTAGAACGAAGAGAGTGTGCCAGCTAATTGGAGCGAATCGATTATGGTGGCAATATACAAGAAGGGCAGTCGCACAGACTGTTCTAACCACAGGGGTATTAGCCTAACGCCAGTTGTGACAAAATTACTGGCCTCGATTATCGTTCGTCGCCTCACTGCGGAACGGGCATCTCGGATTAGGGAAGAGCAGGCCGGTTTTCGCCCAGGACGTGGCTGTATTGACCATATATTTACTTTGCGGCAGGTGCTAGAGCAGCGCCACGCATACCACAGGCGGACAATAGCTGTGTTCCTCGATTTCAAGAGTGTATAGAGGAACCGGCAAAGGAGAATACTCAGTCAGTCAGGTTTACCTCACATATAAAATATCCTGATGCGCCTAAACGTCGGACGATCGTAAATCGCGAGGTACGACGAAGTGTACGTGTACGTAGAGTCCGATCGTGAATAGAGCAGGCAGCGACGCGCACAATCACAACAATCCAGCGGCAACCAAGGTAGAACCACGGAAGACGAGCTCGTAACCAAGTGTATGTATATATAGTTAATTAAAACAAAGCTGTACAACAACTGCAGCGAAATAGGTAAACGTGAAAATGAAAAATAAGCAAATTATTTACAATCGCTACAGTACTCCCCCCTAGAGCGTGCACTAAGGAAACGCTCGACAAAGTGCCTACGGAACGTACTGAGCAAGCTTAGGTGGAAGGAAAACAACACGACCAGAACGTGTGTGTGTGGAGCTGCGTGTAGTCGGAGGGCACAGAGGACTCGGTGTACTGGCGTCAGTGTGTTGTTGGGTAGGGGGTAATGAGTCAGGGGCGGGTGTATGCTGAGGGGAGGAAACGGGATCAGTACTATCGACTGTAGGTTCAACGTAAGCTGGTTTGAGTCGGTCAATGCTCACGGATTCTTTTGATCCATTCTTATTCAACACGAAATACTTGGGTTTCCGTGATAAGACCTGGTATGGGCCTTCATAGGGCGGGGTTAAAGGTCTTCGGACGGCGTCGACGCGGATGAAAACAAACGGACACTTGTGCAAATCGGGGTGGACTTGCTGTTTACGTAGGTTAGGCCGCGTAGACGTTGGTCGAATGGATCGAAAATGCTGTTTGAGGCGTTCAGCGTACGACGAGGGGTCTAGTTCGCCGGTGGTGCGAGAGTCCAGTACCATCTCACCAGGTAGTCTGAGGGTCGTCCCGAACACGAGTTCTGCCGGGCAGCACCCAATGTCCTCTTTGATTGTATTGCGAATACCAAGAAGGATCGCAGGTAGACGCTCAGACCAGCGTGAGTCGGATGAACTAGCCATGATGGCAGCTTTTAATTGTCGATGAAAGCGCTCGACGAGGCCATTGGCAGCGGGGTGGTACGCGGTTGTTCTTAGGTGAGTACAGCCTAATAAACGACTGAGATCACGGAACAGTGTGGAACTGAACTGAGTCCCTCTGTCGGTAGTGATGGTGGATGGAACACCAAAAAGAGAAATCCAAGATTCGACAAAAGCACGGGAAACAGATTCGGTAGATGTATCACGTAAAGGAACAGCTTGTGGCCAACGGGTAAAACGGTCAACACATGTTAGAAGATGGGTGAAACCGTTGGAAGGAGGTAAAGGGCCAACAATATCTACGTGAACGTGTCTAAAACGTGCGTCAGGAAGTGAAAATGTACCTGGAGTAGTGACTGTGTGACGGTGAACTTTACTGCTTTGGCACCTAAGACAATGTTTAGCCCAATGTCTAATGTCTGAACGCATATTGTGCCAGAGGAAGCGGTCGGTAATGAGCTTTACGGTGGAGCGGATACTTGGGTGTGAAAGACCATGAAAATGATCAAAAATGGTTCGACGAAATGATCGTGGGACAAAGGGTCTAGGCTTACCGGTTGAAAGGTCACAGTAAACTCTTATGTCAGAGTTAAGAACGGGCAGTTGTGTGAGCTTCAATGAGGGGTTTGAACGAAGTTGGACAAGCTCAGGATCGTCGTTTTGAGCGGCCGCTATTCTCTCCAAGTCGATGGGTGTTGACGACAACTGATTCATATGAGCGCGGGACAATGCATCAGCAACAGCGTTGTTAGAACCGTCGATATAACGAACATCAACACAAAACTGCGAAAGATAGTCCAGATGACGCGTTTCTCGGGGTGAGTAACGGTCCGAGGCAGAACGGAAAGCGTACACCAGTGGCTTGTGATCTGTCAAGAGTATGAAACGACGTCCTTCTAAAAGGTGACGGAAATGTTTCACAGCCAAATACATGGCGAGCAGTTCACGACCAAAGGTGCTGTACCTGACCTGAGCAGGTTGTAGCTTCCGTGAGAAAAACGACAGCGGTTGAAATTCGTTATCAACTAACTGTTGCAAAACTGCACCGACAGCGGAACTTGAAGCATCCGTCTTAAGGACAAGTGTAGCGTCCTCAGTGGTGTTCAAGTGATGGAGAGAGGTGACCTCACTAAACTTCTGCTTGACGGCCGTGAAAGCTGCTTCAACTTCTGGGGTTATGGTTAACGTCTTTGAGTTTCCTTTCAATAAGTCGGTAAGCGGATGAAGTAACTCAGCACAGTTGGGGATGAATCTGCCGTAGTAGTTGATCATACCGAGAAATCGGCGTAGGCTTCGGACAGATTGGGGCATCGGATAGTCGAGGATCGCTTGAGATTTATCCGGGAGGGGTTTAATACCTTCACCATCGATCTTGTGACCGAGAAATTCGACCGTTGGCTGACCAAATTTGCATTTGTCCGGGTTGATGGTTATACCGTGGCTTTCAAAGCGTTCGAAAACCATTCGGAGGTGTGATAAATGCTCGTCGGGTGTGGCACTTGCGATCAAAACATCGTCAATGTAAACGTAGACGAAATCAAGGCCACGGAGGACCTGATCCATAAAGCGTTGGAAAGACTGTGCTGCGTTCCGGAGGCCGAAAGGCATACGAAGAAATTCGTAAAGGCCAAATGGAGTGATCACAGCGGTTTTTGCGATGTCTTCCTCCGCCATTGGAATCTGGTGGTAAGCTCTGACTAGGTCGAGTTTGGTAAAGATCGACTTTCCGGCTAGTCCAAGTGAGAAATCGTGGATATGGGGGATAGGATACCTATCCGGAACAGTGACATTGTTGAGAGCACGGTAGTCACCGCATGGTCGCCAATCGCCTGACTTTTTTGACACCAGATGGAGAGGTGATGCCCAGCAGCTGTTTGAAGGACGAACAATGCCGAGATCAAGCATGTGTTGGAATTCCTTTTTAGCTGCCTGAAGTTTGTCAGGGCGCAAGCGTCGAGCTTTAGCAGTTACTGGCGGACCGGTTGTAACGATGTGATGGCGTACATCGTGTTTAGGGTGGAAAGTATCGTTACTCGCTCGAATGAGGGACGGGAACTGTCGGAGCAATGAGCAGTACTGTGAGTCGTCAGGTATGAGGATGCGAAGCCCGAGAGAATTGACTGAAGCAAGTTTGCAGGGGATGCTTAAAGACGTAGTATCGTCTCGTAATTTCCCACAACGTAGGTCGACCACAAGACCGAACTTGCTGAGAAAGTCGATTCCGATGATGGGCTTTTGCACATCGGCGATGGTAAAAATGAAAGGGAAGTTACGCCGTAGTCCGAGACTCAAAGTAAGTAATTTCTGGCCGTAGGTTGCGATTTTAGTCTGATTAGCTGCCGTAAGCATTGGACCAGCTGGTTGCAGGGGGCGTTTTTCCAGAGAACGGGGGAGAACGCTGACTTCTGCACCAGTGTCAACCAAGAAGTGAAGTTTGGTTGTGGAGTCAAATACGTACAACAGGCGACTAATAACCTGGCCAGCGACAGCCGCCGCCATTACTGGCTGGCCATGTGGTTTCCCGACGTAGGAGTTGAAAAGGCTTTAGGGTGTTTACACCCTGGACGGCACTTACGCGCTGCGTCTCCGAAGCGGTGGTGATAATAACAATAGCGGTGAGACTGTCGTGTACGAGAGCTGCTAGAACGTCTGGATCGAGAAACGGATTGTCGCGAAGGAACGCGGTCGCGTTTGAGGTGGGACAAGGTGAGCTCTAGGTTAGAAAGTCTCTCGTTGATTGTGTCAAGTAGCGTGGTTCCGGAGAGGTTGCTTGAGCTAGTCTCAGCGACGTGGGATACCGACGTTTTAATAAAGCGTTCGTGAACTTTATCAGCAGCTTCTGCCAGTTTGTCTAGCGGAAGATCGTCGGCGAGAACAGCTAAAATAGCCGTGGTATTCGCAGGAAGACAATTACTCCACAATTGGCGGAGAACGGAGTCATCCAGTATTGAAGAACCGACGAGGGAACGCATGTGTCGGAGTAACTGAGACGGCGTTCTATCTCCAAGCTCGACGCCAGAGAGTAACCGCTGAAGGCGTGACTCGTCTGAGGCTGTAGTGCGCTTTAATATGGCTGCCTTAAGTTTATCATAGGGGGACTCTAGGGGCATAGGATCAAGGATGTCGATGACCTCTGAGGCGATGTTGGACGGCAGGTGAGCAGTCACATATGAAAACATTGTGGACTGGGATGTGATCTTACGAAAACGGAAAACAGCTTCTACCTGAACGAACCAAACACGTGGGTTAGAAACGTCAAAAGAAGGTAAAACGAGTCCAAGGGAATGTTCCGACGCATTAATAGCTGGCGCGTGATCAGACATTGTGTAGAAAAAAGGGAAAAATATACACAAAAATTATATAAAAATGCGGGGTCACCAATTATATGGAGGAACCGGCAAAAGAGAATACTCAGTCAGTCAGGTTTACCTCACATATAAAATATCCTGATGCGCCTAAACGTCGGACGATCGTAAATCGCGAGGTACGACGAAGTGTACGTGTACGTAGAGTCCGATCGCGAATAGAGCAGGCAGCGACGCGCACAATCACAGCAATCCAGCGGCAACCAAGGTAGAACCACGGAAGACGAGCTCGTAACCAAGTGTATGTATATACAGTTAATTAAAACAAAGCTGTACAACAACTGCAGCGAAATAGGTAAACGTGAAAATGAAAAATAAGCAAATTATTTACAATCGCTACAAGTGCGTTCGATTCAGTCGATCGATCGATTCTTTTCGAAATACTTGCGCGGAAAGATGTTCCCACGAAATATATGAAAATCCTTCGTGCTCTATACTCGAACACTACAGGCCGCGTCAGGGTTTACGGTGTCCTATCGGATAACTTTCCGACCACAAGTGGCGTTTGTCAGGGTTGTCCAATTTCCCCATTTTTGTTCAATTTCCTCGTGGATTCTATCATGGAGTGTTCCCTTGCGGAATCTCACGATGTAGGCGTTGAAGTGCTGCCTGGTGAAAGGTTAGTTGATCTAAATTATGCGGACGATATCGTCTTGCTTTTAGGCCAAGTTGCGATAAAACATCAATCGACCGATTTTATTTTATTGCCCAAGAATACTGTTATCCAAATGGACCCATCGAGGGATGAGAATTGTTCGTCGCTGCATTGTGAAAAAATGACAAAACATTTATGTTGTCCATACAGTATGTGATGCAACCACCTCCCATACCATGACATCTGTCCTTTCGAACGAAATAATAACCTTGGATAGCATATATATATATATATATATATATATATATATATATATATATATGGTTGGCGGCATCCGGTTTCGGATTTGCCTGTCACTGTGGCAAGCCACAGGACGCCTGCGCCTACAGAGGGACCATGGATGACTTGCACTGCACCACCCACAGCTCCAACCACACACCCCATATCCAGTGTAAAGCCGAAGGAATAAGACCGGGAGGCATGTGGATGGGAACCACGTTTCATCAACGGAGCCGGCCCACACTCCTTCACAGGCAAACACAAGCACGCTGTATTTGGGAATCAAGCGCACACAAGGCGGTGGCTGGACCGTAAGTCCGCTCCACACTGAGTGCATGAAACCGCTCTTTGATCCTAACACGGCCACAAGGACCGTGCACCCGGTCCCCTGCAGCAACGACCAACTGTCTCCTGGAGCCAGTATGGACGAGGTAGTGGGTGATAGACAGGTAGGCACCTTGTCAACATGCGCCTCAAGCGCAGCCACACCGGGCATATCAAACAACAGCCAATCACTTGTGAGAGAAAGACAAAGAAAATAACTCGGTTAATGCATAAGGAAACGGTGACATAAACCTTCAGTTAATGAGCATATGAAAGAAGTTGTTTACAAACGAATCCTAGATAAGTTCACGAGGTCAGAAAGTATACTTTACGGAAATGCGACGAACACAAAAATGTTATGGAAGTCGAATACAATTGGCTTTTGCGAAGTGTGCAAGTGAATGGAATAGAGTACAGGTAGACATTTATATGAGAAAAAAGCATTAAGACAAAATTGTAAACCCACTACCTGAAATAAAGAGACTTAGCATGCAAGCTCGCGGTTAGTAAAAGAATGCAGTGTATCTACAAACGCTGCGCCGGTTCTGTCTACCTTCTCTACAGGACCCGTCGTCGCTTCTGTAGTGGTCCCGAGTGGCCTCGCTCATGGCTTACTAGACACTAGACATTTGTAGTAAAAAGAAAGGCGTTAGAACAAAACTGAAAACCCACCACCTGAAATAAAGAGACTGAGCATCCAAGCACGCGGTTAGTAAATCGAATGCAGCGTACCTACAAACGCTGCACCGGTTCTGTTTACGTTCTCTGCAGAACCCGTCGTCGCTTTGGTAGTAGTCCCGAGTGGCCTCGCTCATGGCTCACTAAGCCTGCCTGACTAAGGCACTCGCGACCGCATGTGCTACAGCACCATGCGCTTGATATCGATGGAGAGCAATCCATCGGTGCTTGCCGCTTCCGCACTTGCCGCTTCTTCTCGACATGCTTGAGGGCTTTCTCCTGCACCTCGGCAACTGCCTTCGTAATCAGATCGCGCCATACACGCCGATCAACCGCCTTCGATTCCCATGATCTGCAATCAAGATTAGAACGTGTGAGGCTCACTTTGATCATGTCCTGGTGTCGTAACTTTGGTTTCCCCACGAGCCGCTTCCCAATACTCAGCTGACCGTATAAGGGTTTGTTCGGTATCCGCGTCGAATCCATACTCCACACATGACCGATCCACCTCAGGTGTCTCAGCAAAAGTATGCAGTCCACTGCATACATCCCACTTCGGCGCAACACTTCCGTGTCTGCAACTCTGTCGCCCCAGCCGATCCGCAAAATCCGTCGCAGACACTGCTGATGGAACCGCTCGAGATATCGCACATCCCGACGGTACATCGTCCACGTTTCACTGCCGTATAGAAGAACGGACAGCACCATGGATTTGTACACGATCAGCTTCGTGCCAATGGTAAGCTGATGGTTGTTCCACACTCGGTACTTTAGCTTTCCGAATGCCGCCGCTGCCTTCGACACGCGGATACGCAGCTCACTTTGCAGCTGCTGATCAGTCGACATCACACTCCCAAGGTAGCAAAGCGGGAGGTGGTTTCTAATACTTAAGCACCAATGCTGATTCGCGGCAATATTGAAGATTGCACCTCCGGTGAAGGCTGAAAGAGACAGACAGTTTTGCTTGTGTTGATGGTGAGCCCGAATTTGGCAGCTATCGAAGCCAGAGCATTAGTCATATGCTGCAACTCATCCGCACTGTGTGAAAACAACGCACAGTCGTCAGCAAACAGCAACATACGGATAGTTGTCTCACAGACTAGAGTTTTCGCACCGAAACGACAGATGTTCAACAACCCACTACCAATACGGTGCTCCACACAAACACCGTAAGCACAAGCGGCATCAAAAGCACAGGACAACATTGCATGAAGATATATATTAAACAGGACAAGAGCTAAGACACAGCCTTGCTTCACACCAGAGACAATTGCAAAGTCATCCGAGGTCTCTCCACTCAGCTGCACCCTCGCTCGCATACAATGTGCAGACATTCAATTAGACTTACAAACTTACGCGGGCAACCAAACTTACCCAACACCAACCACAATGCCTCGCGGTTCACCGTATCAAATGCCTTGGTGAAATCAACAAGAAGCGAGTACAATGGCTGGTGTCGTTCTCTGCACTTCTCTTGCAACTGACGAGCCGCAAACACCATATCTATAGTGCTGCCACCCGAACGGAATCCACACTGCTCTTCCGCCACGTTAGGTTCCACAACCTGACTAACGAGACGGTTGAGCAGGATTCGGGCAATCACCTTGCCAACACAACTCAACAAGTTGATGCCACGATAATTCGTGCAACATTGCTTGCTGCCTTTGCCCTTGTACAGTGGTAGCACAAGGGCATCCTTCAGCTCAGGAGGCACCTCCTCTTCAATCCATACGCGTTGCACCAAGTGGTGCAGCGCAGTCAACAACGCGGGTCCGCCGTGTTTCAATACTTCAGGCGGGATCCCGTCAGCCTCGGCACACTTGCCGTTTCGCAGCTGAGCAAGTGCTCTCTGCGTCTCATCCAGTGTCGGCGTGTCCGCCAGACTCGCCTTCACATCGTGCCGCTTGAGGCCGTTCAATGTAGGCCAGTCGATCTCTGAACGGTTGTTCAAGAGACAGTCAGATTGTTTTCGCCAGATCTGCATTATGTCTGCAGTTTGTGTGCAGGTAGCGCCTGAACTACCATCGATCAGTGTCCTCAGCGGCTCCAATATCGGTCCATACACCGCCTTCAAGGAGTCAAAGAACTCCTTGTGTTGGCGGCGTTCGGCGTAGCATTCCATCTGCTTCCTCTTCTCCGTCCACCATGCATTTTTAATGCGACGGAGCTCTCGGGTCAGTCGCCGTCGAAGTTTGCGAAACTGACTCTTCTTTCCCAAGTCACTGGGGTCTGCAACATGTGCAGCAAATGCTGCATTCTTCTCCGATACCAATGCGCGGATCGTCGCATTGTTCTCATCAAACCAATCAGGCCGCTTACAGTTTGCGCGCCCGATGGTCTCCTCGGCAGCAGCTGTCACCTGATCGCGAATGTGGTGCCACAGGTCGCTCACTGTGGCTATGCAGTCCACATCACACAGGCGTGCAGCCATCGCCTTCTCCAGCTCAATACGTTTCGCCACAGTACCGAGGGAGAGAATGTTAAATTTACGCCGATTCACGGCTGGAGTGCAATACACAGATTTACGAAAATATATGTACAGTTTGGTCCGCACCAACTTGTGATCAGTGCCACACTCAGCTCCACGCAGTACACGTGTCATGCGCACTTCACGCATATCACGCTGACGTACGATGATATAGTCGAGCAGGTGAGCGTGACCACTCCGTGGGTGCGTCCAAGTTGCTATATCACTCGCACTCAGTGCAAACCGAGTGTTCGTGATCGTCAGGCCGTGAGTGGCACACAGTGAGAGCAGCCTGTCACCGTTCGCATTCGCTGAACCAATGCCATGCGCACCGATAACATCTGTCCACGCTGATGCATCACGCCCAACGCGCGCGTTGAAATCATCCAGCAGAAATAGTCGGTCGCTCCTCGGCACAGACCGTATCACGGAGGATAGCTCAGTGTAGAACTGATCACGCGTGTCATCAGGATAACACATGGTCGGACCGTACGTGCTTATAGAAGTAGCAAACTTACCTCTTCCGAGTCGTAGGCGAACAGTCATCAGTCGCGCGCTGATGCCCGTTGGTTCACCCACCAGCTGGCCATGGAGGCGATCGGATATTGCAAATCCGACCCCATGTTCACGTGGTGCTGAGGAGGCGTTGCCCACCCAGTAGAATGTGTAGCCAGCAACTGTTTCATGCAACTTACCTTGCTCAGCGAGCCGAGTTTCACTGAGCGCCGCAATATCGATGTTGTAGCGCGCCAGCTCCATCGCGACCAGTGCAGTGCGTCGCTCCGGGCGCTCGCTGGAGTTCCGGTCCAGTAGTGTGCGCACGTTCCAGCACCCGATGCTGAGTGCTTTGCGAGCATGCATACGATTGCATTGGTGGGTAATCGCACGCGAGGTGGTCGTTGTGCTTCGGAGGTTTGCTTGAGGAACTCCACCCGGAGCCTTTGGCTCAATAGCCTGACCCACAAGGCAGTGGGTTGTTTGGAGGTTTGCTTGAGGGACTCCACCCGGAGCCTTTGGCTCAATAGCCTGACCCACAAGGCAGTGGGGAGCAGATCCAGCTCGGGAATGTGATTGCAGTGACAGATGGGGATCTGCTTGACGGCCGTCACACGCAGCCTTTGAGGTACTGGAACAATTATTATATGTTTTGCGACCGTAATAGGATACGCACCTGCGACCACGGTCAGATGCAGGTGGGTTTTTGGCGGGTTTGCACCAATTTGACCAGGGGCTGCCTGGCTTGAGGCGGGCAGTAGCAAACCATTGAACACCCGGAGGTGTCCTCCCACCGTCAGAGACAATGCGTGGCCCTCGTGCTCTACGCCAATCGAGCTGTGAGCTTATAACCCGTAAACCTGTTGTTTCCCATGGCGAGGTTTTACGGGAAGAGGGCCATCGACCACTTCCTAACCTCCGAAGAGGATAGACTAGGATACTGCCAGGGCGCCCACACCTGACAGGAGAACGACTCGGGTCCTCAGCCAAAGCCTTCGATTAAATATACACCCGAAAGGCAGCGGGTCTAGCACATGATCAGTTAGCCGACTCATGCGGATTGGTGTCCTGGATCTTAGCAGGGAGAAGGGCGAAACCCAACTCCCACCCAGCGGTCGCCACGGGGAGGCGCCCAGGACATGAGACTATGGCGCAACGGTAGCAGCAGTGGGTAGACCATCTGTCAGGATCTAGCCACCACCAGCCTCAGCGCACCATAGGCTCTCCCGCCTATATATATATATATATATATATATATATATATATATATATATATATATATATATACATATATATATATATATATATATATATATATATATATACTGCTCACTCTGTGTACAGATATTGTGACATCCGAGGCAAGGCGAATAGAAAAGCAGGGTTAGAGTAAACGGAAAGAAACCAAACAATTTTTTGTCCATTTTTCCAATCACAGTTTTTGAGTTTTTTGCGGTTTTTTGTTGGCGCTGGGAAGGCGCATCACCGCAACGTGCAGAGATACACGCCTGTCACTGAGTTCGGTTTCGAGCTATAACTTCCAACATTTCCAACCAACTGCACTCAACATCCTTGGGACACCATCCAGAGAGTCGGGAGGATCCAACCGTGGCCAGCTGTTTCGTCAGCTTTTTCATAATGCTTCTCCAAGTTGTAGGCTGTCCACTATACCGTCCTCCAACCCTGTCCAGCAACCGTGAACAAGGGACGACGCGGAAGACGCTGAACGGGCATACGCAGTACGTTTCCGAACCATCGTAGTTGGCGCAGCAAGACAAGCGCCTCTAGTGAGTGGCTGTCTCCACCCATGACACGCAGTCTGATTACAGCGTTCCTTACCTGGTTCGGCCCCCACTCACTGGCGATGGACCGCAAGCAACGGTTTTCCAAGACAGAAAGTCGGTGTAGGTATTCGATACGAGCGGGCCAAGTTTCGCAGTCGTACAACAGTACAGCGCGGACAGTAGCACCATAAACCCGTTATTTGATGGAGAGACGGATGTCATGGCGACGCCATAAATGCCTCAGCGAGACGAGCTATTGAGATACGCATTGAAATCTCGTTTCCAACAGCCCCATCAGCAGTTATGCAGCTTCCTAGGTAGACAACTTCTAACGTTTTCTTATCGATGCTGAGTGCAGGTGGGGGCGTATTCCGATCTTGGAAAAGCGTTTTGAACTTGGATGGTGAAAAGTGCCAGGTGGTGGAGTGCTAGTTGGACAGCCTGCGGACCGTCACCCAACAAGACGATATCATCAGCGCAATCCAAATCATCCGCCGGACTAGCTGGAAGGAGCTCAACACCAGCGTTCAGCTTCTTCTAAAGCCTTTTTGAGGACATCCTCAAGGGCAGAGTTGCAGAGGAATTGAGAGATAGGGCATCGTTGTCGCACCCCACTGGTGACAAAAAAGGAAGGCAATAAGCCCTAACTTTACCCGAGGTCAGAGTACACAGTATGGAAACAAACTTCCCGGGAACACTATTCCTCAACGGACAGTGCCACAATGCAGCCCTGTTGACGGAATCGAAGGCAACACGGATATCCAGGAACACAACAATCTTTAGCTTTTGATACAAATGCAAGCGCTCAAGAGGCTTACCAATTGTGAACATCTGATCGATGCATCCGTGACCAGGGCGGAACCCTGCCTTTTCTCACTGTAGTGATTCACGCGTTGGGGATAGCCTGCGAAGAAGAATCTTGCAAATGACGGGAACCAAACTTATGCCCCTGGAATTGGAGCAATTTGTTCGCAGGCCTTTTTTGAAGATGAGGACGACTGCCGACTGACTCCAGAATGATGGAACCTCGTGTTTTACCCAGACTTCTGAGAACAAAATGGTTAGTTATTGAACCAGCGAAGAGCCCCTATCTTTAAATAGAGCAGGAGGTGGACCATCAGGACAGGGTGCCTTATAACGCTTTAGACAACAGTTTCCCGCCAGATTTCCTAGTGAGAGGGAGGATTAATTGGGATAGTCCAACTCATCACTAGTACGCGGCCCCAGGGGAAAACAGATGGAGCTGACGACCAGGAAAACTGCGAGCGAAATGTTCGGCCCATCTCTTCAACCGTCGTTAGAGATCCATGATTAGGGAGCCATCATCTTCGCAGATTGTTTCGCCGATCCCTGGATCGAGCGTTGCGCAGCTTACACAATGATCGTGAGACCTGGAGGTGTTGAACAACGAGAGTGGCAATTCAGAGC
>OX104070.1:54712750-54731286 GCA_944474145.2 Dicrocoelium dendriticum | reverse complement strand
TTTGGCTCTGACGGCACTGCTGTTGTCACAGATCACGAAAAATCTTGTTTGCTCGGAGGACAGTATGTTGGGGTTTATGTTGGATTGTCGCAGCTGCCGCATATCAGCCTGCAGGCAAAATTTCCTAAGGGCTCTCTCTTCGAGAAGGTTTTCATAACGGAGACTCAAGTGCTCCGGCTTCTGAGGGACTTAAATCCCAATAAAGCTGCCGGTGTGGATGCTATTCACCCCAAACTGTTGTACGAGTTAGCTGATGAACTTTGCTTTCTGATTACACAACTTTTTTGCAATCTCTACATAGCTTCTTTCTACCCACTGACTGGAAGGAGGCTATTATTTGTCACATTTTTAATAAAGGTGACAAACACCTCCCTGATAACTATAGACCGGTCAGTTTGACGAGCGTGCTGGTCAAGTTGTTGGAAACACCCGTGAGGGGCGCTCTCGAAGGACACTTTAGAACGTTTGAGTCTCTTAATCCCTCTCAACACCGTTTTCGCAATGGCTATTCTTGCCTAACTAACTTGTTAACGGCTCGGAACACTGGGCCGAGGTCGTTGATTGCGGCAAGACAGTAGACGTGCTGTTCATTGACTTTTCCAAAGCTTTGACACCGTTCCACATTTGCGTCTTTTGTACAAGCTGGAGTCCTACGGTATTTATGGACCAGTCTAACGATGGATTTCAGCTTTTCTAATTGGAAGGGAAGTGTGCATGCGGGTGGATTCCAGCCTGACCTTCAGCCAATGTGTTCTCAGTGGCGTTCCGCAAAGTTCAGTCCTTGGCCCCCTCCTCTTCACTATATACGTTAACGACCCACCCGATGAATTGGATGTGCCCTCGCAACGAGACTGGACGTGGTGCCATGGTTTGCGTACCTCATTGACCCATTGAGCTATACTGGGTGATGCCTCTGGGCACCTTGAGAACTACTCCTACCAGGTTGGTCAATATTAAGAGGTCAGACAAACTCAGTCTCCTGGTCGTCCAGGTTGGGGGTCGAATGGAATGGCGTCCATTTCTGTAAAACTAAATCATTGCCACCTCCCGCTGCCTTGCGGACAGGCTTTTGAGTCAAAGGCTTTGAATGAGGACCCTAATCGCCCTGTCTAGATCTGGGCGCCCTGACAGTATCTCAGCCCACAAACATTAACTTCATCCTGCATCGGCCGTCGCGCAGATTATCAAGGGTCGCCTTATCTGCTGCATACAGCAGGGCGGATAAGCGAAAAACATGTTACTACTGGCGCCTCCCTTCTTTCTTTTCCACCTGTTTCTGTTACTCCCATCCCGACCCCCATTCTTAATCTTCCTTCTATAATTCCCAGCTTAATTGACAGCAACCGAAGTGCCACTGTAGTAGAACCATCTGCAGCCACCATCCCACCACACCTATCGGACGACTATCGGCAAAAGTCCCTTATAAGGCCACGCTATCCGGTTTCCATGGCGACATTCAATGTTCGCACTCTAAGACAAACAGGTCAACAGGCTGCACTCGCACGCACCCTGGACACACTGGATATTGATGTGTGTTGTTTGTCCGAAACTAGGATCAATGACCCTAACGGGGTTATTGAATTAACTGCACCCGGCTTATCCTCTCGTTATTGATTGAACGCATCCGGAGACGCCGATGCAGCACTCACGGGTCAAGCTGTTGTAGGTATCATTCTAAGCTCTGAGGCTGAGCCATCGTTGGTGGATTGGATTCTGGTGAACAGTCGTTTATGTACAGCCCGTTTGACGACATCAGCTAAGGTTGATTCACGAAGTAGTACAAAACGCTGTTTGTTCGTGATTTCCGCTTGTGCTCCCACAGACTGCAGTTCAAATGCTGTCGAGGACACATTCTATCACGAACTGAACGCGCTATTACGCAATGCTACCACCCCAGCTATTATGGTACTTGCAGTGGATATGAACGCACAAGTAGACCGTCTGAGCTCTTCAGAAGCTCGGCTGGGTGGTAATTCTGGACTCAACTCCGAACGGACTGACAACGGTGAGCGTCTGCTGCAACTGTGCGGAGTACCAGTTGTTTCTTCGTAGCACTGCTTTTAGACACAGTAAGCGCCGAAGTGCCACTTGGCGTCCTCCTGTAGTTCATCATCATCATCATTATTACACGTTAGCTGGAGGTGGAAAACATCTCAGCTATTGCGCCGCAATACAAAAGACAAGAAAAGGAAAACAAACAGTGGCACGCCCGCTGAGTCCCCAGTAACGGATGGACATCGTTCCGGAGACCTAACAGCTGGCTGCCGTAAAAGAGAATCGTATTATGCCTAACAGGTGAGATCGTGATTCTAGGGGGATACTAAACAGGAGGGGGATGGACAAAGGAAATCACAACACAAACGCCATTGGTGCCGGCTCCGAGCCATATCAGCAAGTGTGTCCAACCAAACGTGTTCACCGGTGTTAGGACCCCAGCCAGACAGTCGGGATGCACCAACCGACGCCAACTTCGAAGTGAGGGTTTTCATTTCTCTCGACCAAGTCATCATTTGGCCTCCCCTCCTCCTCTTCCAACCGCACCCACAACGCGTAAACAATGCACGTCGCGGGAGTCGGTGTGCTGGCATGCGCAACACGTGGCCCAGCCATCGGAGCCTGGTGCGTGATATAATGGTGCTGAGCGGTTCACTCCCTCTTCCTGCACCAAATACGCGAAGTCGAACACGCTCATTGCTCACGCGGTGTTTCCACCAGACATGAGCTAAACTGCGAAGGCAGCGATGGTCGAATGTGACAAGCCTCTTCATGTCTGTCGACCTGATGGGCCAGGTTTCACAACCATATAGGAGAGTTGAACGGACAGCTGTGTTGTAAACTCTGCCCTTCAGGGCGAGAGTAATGTCGCGTCTGCGCCACAGGTAGCGGAGATTGGCAAAAGCACCTCGATCTTTTGCTATGCGGTTCATAACCTCATCTTCGATCCCACGGGTGCTAATATAGCTGCCCAGGTACTTGAATTCCTGAACGACTTTTAGCAGCTCACCACCAAGCGTTAGCGCAGGGTTGGGTCCCTGCCAATCTTGGAGAAGTACTTTGCATTTCGATGGAGCAAAGCATAGCCCAAAACGATTGACAGACAGTGCTAATCGGTCCAGTGCTCTTTGGCATGTTTGGAGGATGTCACAGATTAGGGCAATATCGTCCGCATACTCCAAGTCAAGAAGTCGCTCACCAGGAAGTAGCTCCACACCTTCTAGGTCGTGTCCAGCGAACGCTGTTTCCATGACTTCATCAATAGCGAAGTTGAAGAGGAAAGGTGACAGCGGGCAACCTTGTCTCACACCGCTGGTGATACTGAAGGGTGGCGAGAGTTTGCCATAAACCCTCACCCTGCCCGAACTATGCGCGTACAGCGCTTTGATAATGTTTACATATTTATCAGGCACACTTTTCCTCAGCAGACAGTCCCAAAGGGCACATCGATCGACTTAGTCGAAGGCACCTTTTATGTCAAGAAGCACGACAACGGTTGGTCGCCAATAAACATGACGGTGCTCCAACACTTGACGCAGTGTGAAGATGTGGTCGATGCAGCCCCGACCTCGACGAAATCCGGCTTGCTCTTCACGAATCTGGCTTTCACGAGTGCCAGTCAGTCTGTGGATAATGACAGAAGCAAGCAATTTAGAGGCAATTGAGATCAGACTGATCGCTCTATGATTGCCGCATTCCAAACGGAAGTTCCCCTTGAAAATTGGGACAATGACGGAGCGGTTCCAGTCTGTCGGGACTGTCTCCTGCTCCCAAAGTTTTATTAGCAACTCGTGTAGATCATCTACTAGAGCAGGTCCCCCGAATTTGAAGAGGGCTGGGAGAATTCTATCTGCCCCTGCGGCCTTATGCAATTTCAACAGCCTGATCTCACGTGCGACCTCTGCGCATGAGGACGGATCCGAGGAAACGGCCCAAGGAGAAGGGCGCTCAATGCCCGAAGAAGAAAGCGATAACTCAGGTTGGTTAAATTGCCTTGCAAAGTGTTCAGCCCAACGCTCCAAGCATTTTGACAGACTGTGGATCGACTGCCCACTCTCGTCGCGTATGGTCTCGCTAACACCAGGTCTCCTGCTGTCTGTTTCCCGTATCAGACGGAATAACTTACGATCATTACCAACGGCAGCGGCTGTTTCCATCTCAGAGGCACGATGAGACCACCAGGTTTCGCGGTCCTTCCTAAGGCTAGCACGTAGTTTTGCCCTGAGATTTTTGCAATCCTCATTGTATTCGCTTCCGGCCGGAATACATCGGCGAGCATCCATAAGTTCCATAGACTGTGTAGAGACCCAATGTCCGGTTTGGCAATTTGCTTTGCCACATGGAGACATGCCTGCTAACAGTAGCGTTTGGCGAATATGCGACCAGTGATCTTCAACGGTGTTTAGTGGGCGTTTACTCAGCCCAGATGTCAGCGCACTATGGTATACATTCAGAACATCTGGCTTCGCCAGCTGGCTGGTGTCAATCCGTTCACATCGACGTTGCGGACGTCCACCGAAACGCACCAGGAGGTCGGCACAGACAAGTGCGCGGTCAGAGTCCACGCTCGTGCTCCAAATCGAGAGACAATTTTGGACACAGCCTCTCCAGCGGTAACTGATCGCGATATGATCAATTTGCGTCCATGGTTGGCCCGAGGCTGATGGCCGCCAAGTCACACTTCTGCGGGTGCTGTGTCGAAAGTTAGTGCTCGCGAGAAAGAGGCGAGCATCTTCACACAGCTGTAGCAATCGCTCACCATTATCATTACGCGAGCCTACACCATGTTGGCCTCCCAGATGAAGCTCATCAGAGGACAATTTTCCGACTTGGGCGTTTAAATCGCCAGCCAACACCACAGTATCCATGCTTCTTCTGTAACGAAGGAGCTCGGGAAGTTGCTGATAGAAATCATCTTTTACCGAATCAGTGCTACAGTTTGTAGGGGCGTAGGCCGCAATGACAAACAGGCAACGTTTGTCCCCGCGCGACTTCGTAGCACGGAACGAATCAACTAATCTAACGACGCACATCCTATGTTTACTGGGATTCAATCAATCAGGGCAGCTTCAGCCCGGGGACTCAAAACAATGCCGATGTCAGTTTGACCGGCATTTGAAGCTGCATCATCACCAGACAGGCTCAATGAGAATGTGCCGCCAGTGTCACATGTGGGGGATCTCAGAGTAAGCACGGAGCTCGAATCTTGCAGGCGGGTTTCTGATAAACAGCAAATATCGATCGTTAGGGTCTCTAGTGTGCAGGCAAGTGCTGCCTGTTGGCCAATCTGCAGCAAAGTGCGCACGTTGAGGCATGCCAGTCTTAGCGAGACACGAGGACCCCCAAGGGAAACAGATAGACTGACGTTGTCCGCTTGGTTGAACATGGACTTGTCAACTGGATTGGAGCGAGGCCATGCGATTGTGTGTGATTTGAAATTAGAAGACAAGCGACTACCGAAGTAAGCTGGGGGAGGGCCAAAAATTGGGGATTGAAAATTGGGGGGATATAAGTAAAGTTGGAGCGGGACGATAAGGATGAAGAAGCGCAAGAAGGGGTATAAGAAGACGGGAAGGCCTGAGCAGTAGCATCCAAACCCCTATCCACCCTGCTAGATGCAGCAGATAGGGCGCCGTTTATTATCCTCTGCGACGGCCAGAGCATCAAGAAATTGTTGTAGAAAAGTTTCATTGTATTGCGTGGGCAGAATACTGTCAAGTTGCCCAGGTCTATACAGGAGAACGATTAGGGTCCTCAACCAAAGCCTTTGGTTCAAAAAAAACCTTACCGCAAGGCAGCGGCTTTTGGCGCTGGACTACGGAGCCCGTTTTATGAAATGAGAAGCCACCCCCATTCCAACCCCCAACCTGGAGGACCAGGAGGCTGAGTTTGTCTGGCCTCTAACCATTGACCAATCTGGTATGAGTGGCTCTGAAGGTGCAAAAAAAGCACCACCTAGCATAGCTCAATGGATCTCTGAGGCACGCAAACCATCGCACCACGGTAAAGTCCAGCCTCATTGCGATGGCCTCCTGTAGTTGACCACCGATGGACCCAAATTGATCACATTGCCATAAGTTACAGATGGCGTGGTTCCATCCTGGATTGCCGCTCGTACTGGAGTACCTGTGTCGAGTCTGATCATGCCTTGGTACGTTGTCGTTTCTCCATGAACTTTACCGGGAGGCGCACCAAGCGTCCCATACGATTGGCAACTGAGGCAATTTGTCTCAGTCCTCTGTCAGGCAAGCCTATCAAGACGCACTGCGTACCGAACTTGCGCAGTCTTGTCCTACTGACACTGAGCTTCAGTGGAGTAGGATCTCGGCCGCCATGCACGACGCAGGAGCATCTGCTTGTGGCACTATCAATCGTCACCGCACCAGTCACTGGATATCCGAGAGGTCGGTGAACCTGTTGGAAGCTAGAAGAAACCTCCCGCCTCGCTCTGAACACAATGTGACCAGACGGGCTATTAGGCGTTAACTAAAGTAGAGCCTGCATGCTGACAAGGAAGCTTGGTGAACCAGTAGGGCTCAACAAATGGAAGAAGCATGAGCAGTAGGCAATTACCACAAACTCTTCCAGCTTATCCGCACCACTGGTCCCAGAAAATCAGGCGTCAGTGAGACAATCAACGACAGCGCGGGTGCGCTGATACACAATAAGGGGCGCCGTGTGGCTCGTTGGGCGGAACACTTTCAAGATCAGTTCAGCTGGCGTCCTGCTCCCGGACCTCTTCCTACTCAGGTGATGCAGGACGAGCCATGGACGGTTAGTTTAGAGCCTCCGTCGGAGGCCGAGGTCCGAAACGCGACCACAGCCCTCAATCGTTTTCGTGCCGCTGGCCCGGATTCCCTCGCACCTGCACTATTTAAGGATGGAGGTGAGGTCCTCTGTAAAGCACTGACCTCCCTATTCGAACGTATCTGTAAGGAAGTGTCCCGTCTAATTGGAGCGAACCGATTATAGTGGCAATATACAAGAAGGGCAGTCGCACAGACTGTTCTAACCACAGGGGTATTAGCCTAACGCCAATTGTGACACAATTATTGGCCTCGATTATCGTTCGTCGCCTCACTGCGGAACGGGAATCTCAGATTAGGGAAGAGCAGGCTGGTTTCCGCCCAGGACGTGGCTGTATAGACCGTATATTCACTTGGCGGCAGGTGCTAGAGCAGCGCCACGCATACCGCAGGCCGACAATAGCTGTGTTCCTCGATTTCAAGAGTGCGTTCGATTCAGTCGATCGATCGATTCTGTTCGAAATACTTGCGCGGAAAGGTGTTCCCACGAAATATGTGAAAATCCTTCGTGCTCTATACTCGAACACTACAGGCCGCGTCAGGGTTTACGGTGTCCTATCGGATAGCTTTCCGACCACAAGTGGTATTCGTCAGGGTTGTCCGATTTCCCAATTATTGTTCAATTTCGTTGTGGATTCTATCATGGAGTGTTCCCTTGCGGAATCTCACGATGCAGGCGTTGAAGTGCTGCCTGGTGAAAGGTTAGTTGATCTAGATTATGCGGACGATATCGTCTTGCTTTTCGAGGATGTTGGGGCGGCCAAATCAACCCTGAGTATCCTGTCTAGAGTAATCCCATTATTTGGTATGCACTTTGCACCTTCAAAGTGCAAAGTGTTGCTGCAAGACCACCATCCACTTGTTGACCCCTTGACGCTTGCCAACGTGGAACTCGAGGTTGTTGATCGTTTCACTTATCTTGGCAGCTGCATCAGCAATGATGGGTGCATAGAAACTAATGTCAGCTCACGCATTGCAAAAGCCAGAGCTACCTTCTTGAATTTGCGGCATCTTTGGTGACAGAAGGGAGTTTCCCTCCGTCTGAAAGGCCGGGTATACAAGGCCACAGTGAGGGCCGTTTTGCTGTACGGTAGTGAGACTTGGCCCCTTCGGTCTGAAGATCTGAGGCGCCTTCAAGTCTTTGATCATCATTGTCTGCGAAGCATTGCTGGAGTCGGATGGCACCAGCGTGTCCGCAACGATGATGTGCGTAGGCGAGTAGTAGGTGGTGATAATCATGCTAGCTCCCTAGAACAACAGATAGCACTGAATAAGTTGCGTTGGCTCGGTCACGTGCTTCGTATGCCTGTTCACCGCTTACCTAGGAGGGCCTTGTTTAGTCTGCCAGGTGTAGGGTGGCGCAAGGCTCGCGGTAGACAGAAGTTGATTTGGCAACGGGAAATGAAGACACTGACGTCCAAACTGGGTACCGTTGGTCCGTCTCGCCTTCCGGGCTGAAGTCCACGTGACTCGCCTTGTGCTTGGCTCGTGACTTTATAGGACATGGCTCGCAGTAGACACCAGTGGCGCGTCTGCTTCCGTCTCGTAATCGGATTGCCTGTTTAAAGTGTGTTTGGTGCTGAGTTATCTGCGGGGTAATGGCTGATTATGACGCTTGGCAGTGAAAGCCGCAAGGAAGCTGTCTCGCCGATGCCGCCTTATCTTTGCACGATAGCCAGCTGTTTGTGACGGTATGTTGTCTACACAAGGTGTAGGCGCCTTGACCCTGAATATTTGCTTAGGGCATTAAGGTTTTCAGGTAAATCCCCCTTCTCTCCCTCTTCTTATTCTCCATTTCATAGGTCCTCATGGTTGTATGGCAGCGAAGCATCAGTTCAAATGGTTGATGTGCTGCTGTTGGTGATGATGATGATGATGTGTGTGCCATCCCTAATGTTGCGGATGATTTGAAACTCTGGTTCACAATAGACGCTCCGATTTGTCCACTGACCCTACAGGAGGCTCTAAATAGACTTTGGGCCTGTTCCCTATTGTGGCAGTTGCCCGTTAATTTAGCGAAATGGTCAGTTTTACGCGTTGGTCCGAATGACTCGCCGACGCGTTATTTGCTTGGCGGCACCGAGGTACCGCGAGTTCAACTCCAATCTGACCTTGGAGTTTTGCTGTCATCAGACCTTAAGTCCAGTGAATCCTGGAGGACAGCTGCTCGCAAAGGTTTCAACATGTTGTGGATGATCCGTAGGTCATTCGGGATCACGGCCACCGAAATGTTCGTTAGTCTATTTTCGGATTTTGTAAAGCCGCACTTGGAATCCTGCGTTCAGCCTCGTCCTCCATGCCTGGTTCGTGATAAGCTGGCAGTTGAATGTGTCCTGCGGTCCGGGACGAAACTGGTGCACGGATTAAAGAAGCTGACGTATCCTGAGAGGCTACGTAAGTTGGATATGTTTTCCATGAATTACAGGCGGCTTCGGGCGACTTAGTCATCACTTGTTGTAAACTGATGGGTCAGATTGGTTCTGATTTGACTGGATTGTTCCGCCCAACTCGAGCGCCAAACCTTCGTGGCTACCCATTAAAGTTGCACAAACCCCGGTCTGACCGGGTTTGGGCAGTTTTTCGGTTATCGCGCAGGATCATAGCTTATTGGAACGCACTGCCTGCGGACGTCGTGATGGCACCGACAGTGAAAGAGTTCGGGCATTGACTTGACGCTCTGAGTCTGCAGTTTGAAGTCTTCCTCTTCATGCGTTAAGCTTTTACTCGTCTACTACGGTCTCCGCTTCTTTAACTCATGTTAACTTACATCTTAATATTGCCCATGGAATTCGATAAGCTTGCTTTCACCTCAGTTTTCTTTCCTTTCCTGACACTACTGTTTTCTTTTATTCCTCACTTGGCCGGCACAGCGGGGGCTGCTAGTGTAAGACACGTGGGCATTGTTTGGTTGACCATGTGAATCTTGTGTGTTGATTTGGCTCTCCTTTGGCACATCAATACACCGGTTTACCTGTTGGATGAACGGCGTTTTTGAAGGTGGAACATTCACGGGATTTTCCTACCGTTGCGGTTCACTTGAACTTGAACTCTCGGAGCCATTGGCATACCTCCATCACAGTGAGCCCAAGACCAAGACATACGCTGCGGTTGTAAGGAAAGCACGACCGGTTCTTGTGTGCAGATCTCAGCTATGTATAACGCTAAGACTAAGTCAAAGCCTAACTTCAAACCTTCCTTGTCTCAACCCCAGTTCAAATCTGTTCTTTACAAGGTTGCCCAATTGAAACGCTGATCAAAGATAGCGCAAATCCTCCTCAAACACAGATCTTCAGGCGTGCCCAACCACCCGTGATCCATGTCTCCTTATAATGTAAGCGCCTGTATCGACCTATGATACCCCAGCCGGAAGGATGTTAGACTACCTAGTGTTCCTTGAACGACTGATCTCTGTTTTATTCGACGAAGGCGAAGAGGGAATCAACATTATCTCGGCCTTTCGCTTGGATAGTAAACACGAAGATTCATGGCTCGCCCCCTTAAGTATGTGTGCCAAGACGAGGAAGAATGTCGGCGCATTCTCCGACGGACTCCACGTCTCAAAGGCTAGCCGGTTTATGTGCTGAGATCTCTCCCTGGAGGATCGGATCAAAATAAAGTAGCTGTGAGGAGTTGAGGCCCCGTCGGGCGAGTGGTGAGACAGTACTTCATATCGTGGATTTTCGCGTAGTTCGGATAACTCCGAGAACCCTTTGGAGACCGATTCTCATCACCCCAGGACAGTAACGCAAAAGAACGGACTGCGTGTGCTGTTCGCCAAAGTACGCAGTCTGCTAAGTAAACTTGGTATGATCCAGATGCTTGGCATAGATGCTTGTCTTGACTTAATAATAATGTAATAATAATGTGTCAGCTGTACGCCGTAACGGGGCTTCGCTGCCGTGCAATCACCACTAGTCGCATGCGGGCTGAATATACCGCGAAGACGCCCACCATTAAGTCCTGACTTAATTGCTTTCACCGAAACATTGTTATTCCCAGACATCATTGACTCTGAAGTTTCTGTTCCTGAATACCATTTTTCTCTGGCCGATCGTCATGGGGGAAGTCGGGAGACTGCGTAATACTTTGCTGAAGAACGGAGAGCTCATCTAGTTTTGGGTACTGTGACAATGATAACGATTTCGATGCCCTTTGGTGCCGCATTCATGACGGATGCAGCTCTCCCTTGATTGGTGTCATCTACAGAGCGCCACTTGGCTTTGGAGCTCGCCTGTTAGAATTGGTCAGGAAGCGTGGTGCAGGAAAGGACTGCCTTATCTTTGGAGATTTCAATGCTCCTACTATCGACTGGAACCTTCATTTTTGCAATCATCTACCTGATTCCTTTGATGCAGCCTTCCTCGAAACCTTCGTAGACTTCAGTATGTATTAACATGTCTTCATGCCGACTCGTATTCTCACCGGCCAGTCGCCTCATATCCTCAGCGCAGTCAGACGTAATGGACCTAACAGTCTTTCAACCCATTGGCAGAAGCGATAATTGAACTGTCTTATTTCAATAGACTCGTCGCTTTACCATTCAAAATCCATGGACCGTCCGCCGAAATTTTTGGCGTGCTGATGTCCTTCGTCTTAAAACGGCTGCAAGTATCTCAATGCTGACGCTGCCTGGAATCTTCTGTATTCCAAGCTGACGTCACTCATTGAACAAGTTGTCCCCATCTCCAAAAAGCGACCGCTCTCTAGAGGTCTTCTGTGGATCGATCGTGAATTGAGATGCATGATGAACAGTAGACGGAAGTTGTGGGACCACTTTAGGCTCACACGATTAGGGCATGATTACCTCGGTTGCAAAACGGTTAGGAATGCCTGTATCATGAAAAAAACGTGAGAAACGTCAACGGTATGAACTCTCTCTAGATACACTCTAGAAAGACTTCTAAGACGCTATTCTCCTACGTCAAACGGAGCACTAGAGCGGACAGTGTTATCCCTGCCCTGTGTTCCTGTGGGCATGGGGATCTAGTTCACGAAGGCACTGACAAAGCCAGCCTCCTGGCGAGGCAAGATTCTGCAGTGTACACGATAACAGCATCGTTCTCTGACAGTCCTGTGTGCACTTTCCCTTCTCTGTTAGATCACGTCCATATTAACACTGACATCGTGCTGAAACTACTCTGTGAGTTGGATCCTTGCTCCTCGCCTGGTCCTGACGGCTTACACTTCTTGTTCCTCAAGACTGTGACCCAATACATTGCCTTACCTATCTCGCAGGTCTTCTGTCGATCGCTTCAGTCCGGACTTCTCTCAACCGCTTGGAAATTGGGCATCATCAAGCCCATATACAAAGGAGGGGACCGGCAAGATCCAGCTAGCTACCGGCTCATTTGCCTTGCATCCATAATGTGCAAAGTCATGGAACGGGTTCTGAAACGGGCACTTCGCCTTCATCTCGAGAGGTTGGATATGCTATCCGGTGCTCAGCACAGTTTTCTCGAAGCTCGCTCCTGCCCTACCAACTTGCTTATGGCTAGAGCAAAATGGGCAAATTCATTGGATGTTGGCAAACGCCTGGATGCTGTGTTCGTGCAGGTAAATGACCACCAAACGCCTTGGTTTACCGTTTCTAGTGTTGTGCCACAGGGCGCAGTACTTGGTCCAACACTTCCTGTCCCACATCAGTGATTTACCAGGACGTCTAAAATCTACTTGCACACTGTTTGCCGACGATTTAAAAGTCCGGAGGGAGATATCGACTCTCATCAGTAAAATCTTACTGCAACGTGACCTCGACGAAGTATCTTCATGAGCATCAATTAACTGCCTCCCGTTGAATCCTGAAAAACCCGGATTAATCAGCATCAATAAGTGCTGTCTTGGCAAGACTTACATCATCGGTGGTCGACGGTTGTGCCTTACTGTAGTGGTAATAGACCTTGGAGTGCTGTCCCGATGGGATTTCAAATCGTCAGACAACACACACCAAGTCTACCGTTCCATCTCCGCATGCTTTGGTTACTTAAGCGAACGTTTCACACCTGGTCGGAAGAAACTGCTGTCAAGCTGTACGCCGCCATGGTTCACCCGCTGTTAGAATACTGTGCACCAGCCTACTATCCTGGCACAATAGGTAAGATGAGAAAACTGCAGAATCATTGGATCATTGGATGATAGGGAGCAGAAGGATGATCCTTTGTTAGTTCCTTCACCTCTCGTCACAACGAGACTGTACCTTAACGTGGTGCGACGGTTTGCGTACCTCATTGACCCATTGAGCTATACTGGGTGATGCCTCCGGGCACCTTGGGAGCTACTCCTACCAGGTTGGTCAATGTTGAGAGGTCAGACAAACTCAATCTGCTGGTCCTCCAGGTTGGGGGTTTGAAATGGGATGGCATCCATTTCTGTAAAACTAAATCATTGCTTTTGAACCAAAGGCTTTGGACGAGGACCCTAATCGTTCTCCTGTCTACGTCTGGGCGCCCTGGCAGTATCTCAGCCCACACACAACCATGACATTTTCTTCAAACATTAACTTCATCCTGCATCGGCCGTCGCGCAGATTATCAAGGGTCGCCTTATCTGCTGCATACAGCAGGGCGGATAAGCGAAAACATGTTACTACTGGCGCCTCCCTTCTTTCTTTTCCACCTGTTTCTGTTACTCCCATCCCGACCCCCATTACTAACGTTCCTTTTATAATTCCCAGCTTAATTGACAGCAACCGAAGTGCCACTGTAGTAGGACCGTCTGCAGCCATCATCCCACAGCACCTATCGGACGACTATCGGCAAAAGTCCCTTATAAGGCCACGCTATCCGGTTTCCATGGCGACATTCAATGTTCGCACTCTAAGACAAACAGGTCAACAGGCTGCACTCGCACGCACCCTGGACACACTGGATATTGATGTGTGTTGTTTGTCCGAAACCAGGATCAATGACCCTAACGGGGTTATTGAATTAACTGCACTCGGCTTATCCTCTCGTTATTGATTGCACGCATCCGGAGACGCCGATGCAGCACTCACGGGTCAAGCTGTTGTAGGTATCATTCTAAGCTCTGAGGCTGAGCCATCGTTGGTGGATTGGATTCTGGTGAACAGTCGTTTATGTACCGCCCGTTTGACGACATCAGCTAAGGTTGATTCACGAAGTAGTACAAAACGCTGTTTGTTCGTGATTTCCGCTTATGCTCCCACAGACTGCACTTCAAATGCTGTCGAGGACACATTCTATCACGAACTGAACGCGCTATTACGCAATGCTACCACCCCAGCTATTATGGTACTTGCAGTGGATATGAACGCACAAGTAGGCCGTCTGAGCTCTTCAGAAGCTCGGCTGGGTGGTAATTCTGGACTCAACTCCGAACGGACTGACAACGGTGAGCGTCTGCTGCAACTGTGCGGAGTACCAGTTGTTTCTTCGTAGCACTGCTTTTAGACACAGTAAGCGCCGAAGTGCCATTTGGCGTGCTCCTGCAGCTAGCCAGCGGTGGACCCAAATTGACCACATAGCCATAAGTTACAGGTGGCGTGGTTCCATCCTGGATTGCCGCTCGTACTGGAGTACCTGTGTCGAGTCTGATCATGCCTTGGTACGTTGTCGCTTCTCCATGAACTTTACCGGGAGGCGCACCAAGCGTCCCATACGATTGGCAACTGAGGCAATTTGTCTCAGTCCTCTGTCAGGCAAGCCTATCAAGACGCACTGCGTACCGAACTTGCGCAGTCTTGTCCTACTGACACTGAGCTTCAGTGAAGTAGGATCTCGGCCGCCATGCACGACGCAGGAGCATCTGCTTGTGGCACTATCAATCGTCACCGCACCAGTCACTGGATATCCGAGAGGTCGGTGAACCTGTTGGAAGCTAGAAGAAACCTCCCGCCTCGCTCTGAACACAATGTGACCAGACGGGCTATTAGGCGTTAACTAAAGTAGAGCCTGCATGCTGACAAGGAAGCTTGGTGAACCAGTAGGGCTCAACAAATGGAAGAAGCATGAGCAGTAGGCAATTACCACAAACTCTTCCAGCTTATCCGCACCACTGGTCCCAGAAAATCAGGCGTCAGTGAGACAATCAACGACAGCGCGGGTGCGCTGATACACAATAAGGAGCGCCGTGTGGCTCGTTGGGCGGAACACTTTCAAGATCAGTTCAGCTGGCGTCCTGCTCCCGGACCTCTTCCTACTCAGGTGATGCAGGACGAGCCATGGACGGTTAGTTTAGAGCCTCCGTCGGAGGCCGAGGTCCGAAACGCGACCACAGCCCTCAATCGTTTTCGTGCCGCTGGCCCGGATTCCCTCGCACCTGCACTATTTAAGGATGGAGGTGAGGTCCTCTGTAAAGCACTGACCTCCCTATTCGAACGTATCTGTAAGGAAGTGTCCCGTCTAATTGGAGCGAATCGATTATAGTGGCAATATACAAGAAGGGCAGTCGCACAGACTGTTCTAACCACAGGGGTATTAGCCTAACGCCAATTGTGACACAATTATTGGCCTCGATTATCGTTCGTCGCCTCACTGCGGAACGGGAATCTCAGATTAGGGAAGAGCAGGCTGGTTTCCGCCCAGGACGTGGCTGTATAGACCGTATATTCACTTGGCGGCAGGTGCTAGAGCAGCGCCACGCATATCGCAGGCCGACAATAGCTGTGTTCCTCGATTTCAAGAGTGCGTTCGATTCAGTCGATCGATCGATTCTGTTCGAAATACTTGCGCGGAAAGGTGTTCCCACGAAATATGTGAAAATCCTTCGTGCTCTATACTCGAACACTACAGGCCGCGTCAGGGTTTACGGTGTCCTATCGGATAGCTTTCCGACCACAAGTGGTGTTCGTCAGGGTTGTCCGATTTCCCCATTATTGTTCAATTTCGTCGTGGATTCTATCATGGAGTGTTCCCTTGCGGAATCTCACGATGCAGGCGTTGAAGTGCTGCCTGGTGAAAGGTTAGTTGATCTAGATTATGCGGACGATATCGTCTTGCTTTTCGGCCAAGTTGGGGTGGCCCTAACAACCGACCGATTTTATTTTATTGCCCAAGAATACTGTTATCCAAATGGACCCATCGAGGGATGAGATTTGCTTGTCGCGATATTGTGAAAATATAATAAAGCATATAAGTTGTTCATAGAGTATATGATACAACCGCCTCCCCTACCATGACGTCTGTCCTTTCGAAAGTGGTAATAACCTTGGATATATATATATATATATATATATATATATATATATATATATATATATGCTGCTCACTATCTGTGTACAGATGTTGTGCCATCCGAAGCAAGGCGAATAGAAAAGCAGGGTTAGAGTAAACGAAACGAAACCAAACAATTTTTTGTCCATTTTGCCACTCCCAGTTTTTGAGTTTTTTGTTATTTTTTGTTGGCGGTGTGAAGGGGCATCACCGCAACTTGCAGAGATACACGCCTGCCACTGAGTTCGGTCTCTTGCTGTGACTTCCAACATTTTGCAACCAAATGCATTCTACATCGATGGGACCCCATCCAGAGAGTCGGGAGGATCCAACCGTGGCCAGCTGTTTCGTCAGCTTTTTCGTCCTGCTTCTCCAGGTTGTAGGCTGTCCACCATACCCTCCTCCAACCCTGTCCAGCAACCGCGAATAAGGGACGACGCGGAAGACGCTGAACGGGCATACGCAGTACGTGTCCGAGCCATCGTAGTTGGCGCAGCGAGACAAGCGCCTCGAGGTAGTGGCTGTCTCCACCCATGACACGCAGTCTGATTACAGCGTTCCTTACCTGGTTCGGCCCCCACACACGGGCGATGAACCGCAAGCAACGGTTTTCGTAGGCAGACAGTCGGTGTAGGTCATCGATACGAGCGGGGCAAGTCTCGCAGTCGTACAACAGTACAGCGCGGATAGTAGCACCATAAACCCGTTATTTGATGGAGAGACGGATGTCATGGCGGCGCCATAAAATGCCTCAGCGAGCCGAGCTCTTGAGATACGCATCGAAATCTTGTTTCCAACAGCCCCATCAGCAGTTATGCAGCTTCCTAGGTAGACAACTTCTAACGTTTTCTAATCGATGGTGAGTGCAGGTGGGGGCGTATGCCGATCTTGAAAAAGCGTTTTGCACTTGGATGGTGAAAAGTGCCAGGTGGTGGAGTGCTAGTTGGACAGCCTGCGGACCGTCACCCAACAAGACAATATCATCAGCGTAATCCAAATCAGCCACCCGACTACCTGGGAGAAGATCAACGCCAGCGTTCAACAAGTCTTCTAGAACATTTTTGAGGACATCCTCCACGGCAAAGTTGAAGAGGAATGGAGAGATAGGGCATCCTTGTCGAACCCCACTGGTGACAACAAAGGAAGGCAATAAGCCCTAACTTTACCCGAGGTCAGAGTATACAGAGGGCACAGAATGGAAACAAACTTCACGGGAACACTATTCTTCAACAGACAGTGCCATAATGCAGCCCTGTTGACAGAATCGAAGGCAACACGGATATCCAGGAACACAGCAATCTTTGGCTTTTGATACAAATGCTGGCGCTCAAGAGGCTTACGAAGTGTGAAAATCTGATCGATGCATCCGTGACCAGGACGGAACCCTGCCTTTTCTCACTGTAGTGATTCACGCGTCGGGGATAGCCTGCGAAGAAGAATCTTGCAAATGACGGGAACCAAACTTATGCCCCTGGAATTGGAGCAATTTGTTCGCAGGCCTTTTTTGAAGATGAGGACGACTGCCGACTGACTCCAGCATGATGGAACCTCCTCTTTTGCCCAGACTTCTGAGAACAAAGCAGTGAGCCCTCGAACCAGCGAAGAACCCCCTATCTTTAAATAGAGCAGGCGGTAGACCATCAGGGCCGGGTGCCTTATAACGCTTTAGACAGCAGTTTCCGCCAGATTTCCTGGTGAGAGGGGGGATTAGTTAGGATAGTCAACTCATCACCAGTACGCGCCCCAGGGGAAACAGATGGAGCTGACGACCAAGAAAACTGCGAGCGAAAATGTTCGGCCCATCCCTTCAACCGTCGTTAGAGATTCATGATTAGGGAGCCATCATCTTCGCAGATTGTTTCGCTTATTCCTGGTCGGAAGCCTTCGGTGACTTGGATGAGGTGGAACAGTTTTCTGGTATTGCCAGAGAGATTAGCAACTTCAAGCACTCTAGCGTGTTCACACCTCCAGGTCTCACGGTCATTGTGTAAGCTCCTGCGCAACGCTCGATCCAGGGATCGGCGTTCCTCACTACAACTGCTGTCGGCTGCGATTAAGCGGCGTTTGTCCATCAGCGACGAGGAGGCAGTGGTGATCCAGCTTTCCGGCGGGTGACAAGCAAATCCACAACTGACAGTACTGGCAGAAATTAAGGTGTCTTTGATGCGCACCCATTGCGAATTGGGATCATCGTCAGAGAGTGAATCAACTAGTGTTGACAGAGAAGCCTAGTACTTGGCTAACGTTGTGGGATTTTGCAGATTTTCGACATTCGGTCGATAGGGCTTACGTCTGGATGATCCTCCGAAAGGCATGCAAATTTTGGCATGTACCAGTGCGTGAACGGAGTCCAGACAACTTGACCAGTACGATCGACAGTCTGTTACGCTTCCGCGCCATCTGTAGCATATTTCTGTGTGGTCAAGCGGGGACCATTCTTGTGTTTGAGAAAGCGGACGCCAGATAGCAGTATGTCTTTCCGAATGACAAAACTTGTACTCGAAAGAAACGAGTGATGATCAGAACAAAGAGTCAGTAATCTGTCTCCATTCTCTAATCGGTTGCTACC
>OX104070.1:54674770-54712254 GCA_944474145.2 Dicrocoelium dendriticum | reverse complement strand
GTGCGTTCGATTCAGTCGATCGATCGATTCTTTTCGAAATACTTGCGCGGAAAGATGTTCCCACGAAATATATGAAAATCCTTCGTGCTCTATACTCGAACACTACAGGCCGCGTCAGGGTTTACGGTGTCCTATCGGATAACTTTCCGACCACAAGTGGCGTTTGTCAGGGTTGTCCAATTTCCCCATTTTTGTTCAATTTCCTCGTGGATTCTATCATGGAGTGTTCCCTTGCGGAATCTCACGATGTAGGCGTTGAAGTGCTGCCTGGTGAAAGGTTAGTTGATCTAAATTATGCGGACGATATCGTCTTGCTTTTAGGCCAAGTTGCGATAAAACATCAATCGACCGATTTTATTTTATTGCCCAAGAATACTGTTATCCAAATGGACCCATCGAGGGATGAGAATTGTTCGTCGCTGCATTGTGAAAAAATGACAAAACATTTATGTTGTCCATACAGTATGTGATGCAACCACCTCCCATACCATGACATCTGTCCTTTCGAACGAAATAATAACCTTGGATAGCATATATATATATATATATATATATATATATATATATATATATGGTTGGCGGCATCCGGTTTCGGATTTGCCTGTCACTGTGGCAAGCCACAGGACGCCTGCGCCTACAGAGGGACCATGGATGACTTGCACTGCACCACCCACAGCTCCAACCACACACCCCATATCCAGTGTAAAGCCGAAGGAATAAGACCGGGAGGCATGTGGATGGGAACCACGTTTCATCAACGGAGCCGGCCCACACTCCTTCACAGGCAAACACAAGCACGCTGTATTTGGGAATCAAGCGCACACAAGGCGGTGGCTGGACTGTAAACCGCTCCACACTGAGTGCATGAAACCACTCTTTGATCCTAACACGGCCACAAGGACCGTGCACCCCGTCCTCTCCAGCAACGACCAACTGTCTCCTGGAGCCAGTATGGACGAGGTAGTGGGTAATAGACAGGTAGGCACCTTGTCAACATGCACCTCAAGCGCAGCCACACCGGGGATATCAAACAACAGCCAATCACTTGTGAGAGATATACAAAGAAAATAACTCGGTTAATGCATAAGGAAACGGTGACATTAACCTTAAGTTAATGAGCATATGAAATAAGTTGTTTACAAACGAATCCTAGATAAGTTCACGAGGTCAGAAAGTATACTTTACGGAAATGCGACGAACACAAAAATGTTATGGAAGTCGAATACAATTGGCTTTTGCGAAGTGTGCAAGTGAATGGAATAGAGTACAGGTAGACATTTATATGAGAAAAAAGCATTAAGACAAAATTGTAAACCCACTACCTGAAATAAAGAGACTTAGCATGCAAGCTCGCGGTTAGTAAAAGAATGCAGTGTATCTACAAACGCTGCGCCGGTTCTGTCTACCTTCTCTACAGGACCCGTCGTCGCTTCTGTAGTGGTCCCGAGTGGCCTCGCTCATGGCTTACTAGACACTAGACATTTGTAGTAAAAAGAAAGGCGTTAGAACAAAACTGAAAACCCACCACCTGAAATAAAGAGACTTAGCATCCAAGCACGCGGTTAGTAAATCGAATGCAGCGTACCTACAAACGCTGCACCGGTTCTGTCTACGTTCTCTGCAGAACCCGTCGTCGCTTTGGTAGTAGTCCCGAGTGGCCTCGCTCATGGCTCACTAAGCCTGCCTGACTAAGGCACTCGCGACCGCATGTGCTACAGCACCATGCGCTTGATGTCGATGGAGAACAATCCATCGGTGCTTGCCGCTTCCGCAACTGCCGCTTCTTCTCTACATGCTTGAGGGCTTTCTCCTGCACCTCGGCAACTGCCTTCGTGATCAGATCGCGCCATACACGCCGATCAACCGCCTTCGATTCCCATGATCTGCAATCAAGATTAGAACGTGTGAGGCTCACTTTGATCATGTCCTGGTAACGTAACTTTGGTTTCCCCACGTGCCGCTTCCCAATACTCAGCTGACCGTAAAAGAGTTTCTTCGGTATCCGCGTCGAATCCATACGGCTCACATGACCGATCCACCTCAGGTGTCTCAGCAAAAGTATGCAGTCCACTGCATACATCCCACTTCGGCGCAACACTTCCGTGTCTGCAACTCTGTCGCCCCAGCCGATCCGCAAAATCCGTCGCAGACACTGCTGATGGAACCGCTCGAGATATCGCACATCCCGACGGTACATCGTCCACGTTTCACAGCCGTATAGAAGAACGGACAGCACCATGGATTTGTACACCATCAGCTTCGTGCCAATGGTAAGCTGATGGTTGTTCCACACTCGGTACTCTAGCTTCCGAATGCCGCCGCTGCCTTCGACACGCGGATACGCAGCTCACTTTGCAGCTGCTGATCAGTCGACATCACACTCCCAAGGTAGCAAAAGCGGGAGGTGGTTTCTAATACTTAAGCACCAATGCTGATTCGCGGCAATATTGAAGATTGCACCTCCGGTGAAGGCTGAAAGAGACAGACAGTTTTGCTTGTGTTGATGGTGAGCCCGAATTTGGCAGCTGTCGAAGCCAGAGCACTAGTCATGTGCTGCAACTCATCCGCGCTGTGTGAAAACAACGCACAGTCGTCAGCAAACAGCAACATACGGATAGTTGTCTCACAGACTAGAGTTCTCGCACCGAAACGACGGATGTTCAGCAACCCACCATCAATACGGTGCTCCACACGAACACCGTAAGCACAAGCGGCATCAAAAGCACAGGACAACATTGCATGAAGATATATATTAAACAGGCAGGAGCTAAGACACAGCCTTGCTTCACACCAGAGACAACTGCAAAGTCATCCGAGGTCTCTCCACTCAGCTGCACCCTCGCTCGCATACCACTGTGCAGACATTCAATTAAACTTACAAACTTACGCGGGCAACCAAACTTACCCAACACCAACCACAATGCCTCGCGGTTCACCGTATCAAATGCCTTGGTGAAATCAACAAAAAGCGAGTACAATGGCTGGTGTCGTTCTCTGCACTTCTCTTGCAACTGACGAGCCGCAAACACCATATCTATAGTGCTGCGACCCGAACGGAATCCACACTGCTCCTCCGCCACGTTAGGTTCCACAACCTGACTGACGAGGCGGTTGAGCAGGATTCGGGCAATCACCTTGCCCACACAACTCAGCAAGTTGATGCCACGATAATTCGTGCAACATTGCTTGCTACCTTTGCCCTTGTACAGTGGTAGCACAAGGGCATCCTTCAGCTCAGGAGGCACCTCCTCCTCAATCCATACGCGTTGCACCAAGTGGTGCAGCGCAGTCAACAACGCGGGTCCGCCGTGTTTCAATACTTCAGGCGGGATCCCGTCAGCCCTGGCACACTTGCCGTTTCGCAGCTGAGCAAGTGCTCTCTGCGTCTCATCCAGTGTCGGCGTGTCCGCCAGACTCGCCTTCACATCGTGCTGCTTGAGGCCGTTCAATGTAGGCCAGTCGATCTCTGAACGGTTGTTCAAGAGACAGTCAAAGGTTTTCGCCAGATCTGCATTATGTCTGCAGTTTGTGTGCAGGTAGCGCCTGAACTACCATCGATCAGCGTCCTCAGCGGCTCCAATCTCGGTCCATACACCGCCTTCAAGGAGTCAAAGAATTCCTTGTGTTGGCGGCGTTCGGCGTAGCATTCCATCTGCTTCGCCTTCTCCGTCCACCATGCATTTTTAATGCGACGGAGCTCTCGGGTCAGTCGCCGTCGAAGTTTGCGAAACTGACTCTTCTTCCCCAAGTCACTGGGGTCTGCAACATGTGCAGCAAATGCTGCATTCTTCTCCGACACCAATGCGCGGATCGTCGCATTGTTGTCATCAAACCAATCAGGCCGCTTACAGTTTGCGCGCCCGATGGTCTCCTCGACAGCAGCTGTCACCTGATCGCGAATGTGGTGCCACAGGTCGCCCACTGTGGCTATGCAGTCCACATCACACAGGCGTGCAGCCATCGCCTTCTCCAGCTCAATACGTTTCGCCCCAGTACCGAGGGAGAGAATGTTAAATTTACGCCGATTCACGGCGGGAGTGCAATACATAGATTTACGAAAATATATGTACAGTTTGGTCCGCACCAACTTGTGATCAGTGCCACACTCAGCTCCACGCAGTACACGTGTCATGCGCACTTCACGCATATCACGCTGACGTACGATGACATAGTCGAGCAGGTGAGCGTGACCACTCCGTGGGTGCGTCCAAGTTGCTATATCACTCGCACTCAGTGCAAACCGAGTGTTCGTGATCGTCAGGCCGTGAGTGGCACACAGTGAGAGCAGCCTGTCACCGTTCGCATTCGCTGAACCAATGCCATGCGCACCGATAACATCTGTCCACGCTGATGCATCACGCCCAACGCGCGCGTTGAAATCATCCAGCAGAAATAGTCGGTCGCTCCTCGGCACAGACCGTATCACGGAGGATAGCTCAGTGTAGAACTGATCACGCGTGTCATCAGGATAACACATGGTCGGACCGTACGTGCTTATAAAAGTAGCAAACTTACGTCTTCCGAGTCGTAGGCGAACAGTCATCAGTCGCGCGCTGATGCCCGTTGGTTCACCCACCAGCTGGCCATGGAGGCGATCGGATATTGCAAATCCGACCCCATGTTCACGTGGTGCTGAGGCGGCGTTGCCCACCCAGTAGAATGTGTAGCCAGCAACTGTTTCATGCAACTTACCTTGCTCAGCGAGCCGAGTTTCACTGAGCGCCGCAATATCGATGTTGTAGCGCGCCAGCTCCATCGCGACCAGTGCAGTGCGTCGCTCCGGGCGCTCGCTGGAGTTCCGGTCCAGTAGTGTGCGCACGTTCCAGCACCCGATGCTGAGTGCTTTGCGAGCAGGCATACGATTGCATTGGTGGGTAATCGCACGCGAGGTGGTCGTTGTGCTTCGGAGGTTTGCTTGAGGAACTCCACCCGGAGCCTTTGGCTCAATAGCCTGACCCACAAGGCAGTGGGTTGTTTGGAGGTTTGCTTGAGGGACTCCACCCGGAGCCTTTGGCTCAATAGCCTGACCCACAAGGCAGTGGGGAGCAGATCCAGCTCGGGAATGTGATTGCAGAGACAGATGGGATCTGCTTGACGGCCGTCACACGCAGCCTTTGAGGTACTGGAACAATTATTATATGTTTTGCGACCGTAATAGGATACGCACCTGCGACCACGGTCAGACGCAGGTGGGTTTTTGGCGGGTTTGCACCAATTTGACCAGGGGCTGCCTGGCTTGAGGCGGGCAGTAGCAAACCATTGAACACCCGGAGGTGTCCTCCCACCGTCAGAGACAATGCGTGGCGCTCGTGCTCTACGCCAATCGAGCTGTGAGCTTATAATCCGTACTTGTTGTTTCCCATGGCGAGGTTTTACGGTAAGAGGGCCATCGACCACTACCTAACATCCGAAGAGGATGGGGATTAGATAAGGATACTGGCAAGGCGCCCACACCTGACAGGAGAAGGACTGGGGTCCACAGCCAAAGCCTTCGATTAAATATACACCCGAAAGGCAGCGGGTCTAGCACATGGTCAGTTCACTGACTCATGCGGATTGGTGTCCTGGATCTTAGCAGGGAGAAGGGCGAAACCCAACTCCCACCCAGCGGTCGCCACGAGGAGGCGCCCAGGACATGAGCCAATGGCACAACAGTAGCAGCAGTGGGTAGACCATCTGTCAGGATCTAGCCACCACCAGCCTCAGCGCACCATAGGCTCTCCCGCCTATATATATATATATATATATATATATATATATATATATATATATATATATATACATATATATATAATATATATATATATATATATATATATACTGCTCACTCTGTGTACAGATATTGTGACATCCGAGGCAAGGCGAATAGAAAAGCAGGGTTAGAGTAAACGGAAAGAAACCAAACAATTTTTTGTCCATTTTTCCAATCACAGTTTTTGAGTTTTTTGCGGTTTTTTGTTGGCGCTGGGAAGGCGCATCACCGCAACGTGCAGAGATACACGCCTGTCACTGAGTTCGGTTTCGAGCTATAACTTCCAACATTTCCAACCAACTGCACTCAACATCCTTGGGACACCATCCAGAGAGTCGGGAGGATCCAACCGTGGCCAGCTGTTTCGTCAGCTTTTTCATAATGCTTCTCCAAGTTGTAGGCTGTCCACTATACCGTCCTCCAACCCTGTCCAGCAACCGTGAACAAGGGACGACGCGGAAGACGCTGAACGGGCATACGCAGTACGTTTCCGAACCATCGTAGTTGGCGCAGCAAGACAAGCGCCTCTAGTGAGTGGCTGTCTCCACCCATGACACGCAGTCTGATTACAGCGTTCCTTACCTGGTTCGGCCCCCACTCACTGGCGATGGACCGCAAGCAACGGTTTTCCAAGACAGAAAGTCGGTGTAGGTATTCGATACGAGCGGGCCAAGTTTCGCAGTCGTACAACAGTACAGCGCGGACAGTAGCACCATAAACCCGTTATTTGATGGAGAGACGGATGTCATGGCGACGCCATAAATGCCTCAGCGAGACGAGCTATTGAGATACGCATTGAAATCTCGTTTCCAACAGCCCCATCAGCAGTTATGCAGCTTCCTAGGTAGACAACTTCTAACGTTTTCTTATCGATGCTGAGTGCAGGTGGGGGCGTATTCCGATCTTGGAAAAGCGTTTTGAACTTGGATGGTGAAAAGTGCCAGGTGGTGGAGTGCTAGTTGGACAGCCTGCGGACCGTCACTCAACAAGACAATATCATCAGCGTAATCCAAATCGACTACCTGGGTGAGGGTCAGCACCAGCGTTCAACAAATCTTCTAGAGCATTTTTGAGGACATCCTCAAGGGCAAAGTTGAAGAGGAATTGAGAGATAGGGCATCCTTGTCGAACCCCACTGGTGACAACAAAGAAAGGCAATAAGCCCTAACTTTACCCGAGGTCAGAGTACACAGTATGGAAACAAACTTCCCGGGAACACTATTCCTCAACGGACAGTGCCACAATGCAGCCCTGTTGACGGAATCGAAGGCAACACGGATATCCAGGAACACAACAATCTTTAGCTTTTGATACAAATGCAAGCGCTCAAGAGGCTTACCAATTGTGAACATCTGATCGATGCATCCGTGACCAGGGCGGAACCCTGCCTTTTCTCACTGTAGTGATTCACGCGTTGGGGATAGCCTGCGAAGAAGAATCTTGCAAATAACGGGAACCAAACTTATGCCCCTGGAATTGGAGCAATTTGTTCGCAGGCCTTTTTTGAAGATGAGGACGACTGCCGACTGACTCCAGGATGATGGAACCTCCTCTTTTGCCCAGACTTCTGAGAACAAAGCAATGAGCTCTCGAACCAGCGAAGAGCCCCTATCTTTAAATAGAGCAGGAGGTAGACCATCAGGGCCGGGTGCCTTATAACGCTTTAGACAACAGTTCCCGCCAGATTTCCTAGTGAGAGGGAGGATTAATTGGGATAGTCAACTCATCACTAGTACGCGCCCCAGGGGAAACAGATGGAGCTGACGACCAGGAAAACTGCGAGCGAAATGTTCGGCCCATCTCTTCAATCGTCGTTAGAGATCCATGATTAGGGAGCCATCATCTTCGCAGATTGTTTCGCTTATTCCTGATCGGAAGCCTTCGGTGACGTGGATGAGGTGGAACAGTTTTCTGGTATTGCCAGAGAGATTAGCAACTTCAAGCACTCTAGCATGTTCACACCTCCAGGTCTCACGATCATTGTGTAAGCTGCGCAACGCTCGATCCAGGGATCGGCGTTCCTCACTACAGCTGCTGTCGGCTGCGCTTAAGCGGCGTTCGTCCATCAGCGACGAGGAGACAGTGGTGATCCAGCTTTCCGGCATGTGACAAGCAAATCCACAACTGACAGTACTGGCAGAAATTAAAGCGTCTTTGATGCACACCCATTGCGAATTGGGACCATCGTCAGAGAGTGAATAAACTAGTGTTGACAGAGAAGCCTAGTACTTGGCTAACGTTGTGGTATTTTGCAGATTTTCGACATTCGATCGATAGTGCATACGTCTGGATGATCCTCCGAAAGGCATGCAAATTTTGGCATGAACCAGTGCATGAACTTAGTCCAGACAACTTGACCAGTACGATCGACAGTCTGTTACGCTTCCGCGCTATGTGTAGCATATTTCTGTGTGGTCAAGCTGGGACCATTCTTGTGTTTGAGAAAGCGGACGCCAGGTATCAGTATGTCTTTTCGAATGACAAAACTTGTACTCGAAAGAAATGAGCGATGATCAGAACAAAGACTCAGTAATCTGTCTCCATTGTCTAATCGGTTGCTGGCTTTGAGCTCCTCCCAGGTAGTCGAGTTGTTGATTTGGATTATGCTGATGATATCGTCTTGCTGGGTGACGACCCACACGTCGTCCAACTTGCATTAAACTGCTTGGCGATTGAAGCATCAAAGTACGGTATGTACTTTTCGCCATCCAAATGCAAGGCTCTCTTCCAAGACTGGCAGGTGCCTCTGACTGCACTCACGCTTGCTGGTGAGACACTAGAGGTTGTGGAGAGCTTTGTCTACTTGGGAAGTTATACCACTGCTGGCGGGGCTGTTGGAGACGAGATTTCGATGCGCATCTCGAGAGCAGGCCTCGCTTTTTCTAGGCTGAGGCATTTGTGGCGTCGCCACGACATTCGTCTCTCCATCAAAGGACAGGTCTATTGTGCAACTGTTCGTGCTGTACTGTTGTACGGATGCGAGACCTGGCCCATTTGTGCAGGCTATCCGTCTTCAAGCACCGCTGTCTGCGGTTCATTGCCCGTGTGTGGTGGCAGCACCACGTAAGCAATGTGGAAGTTAGACAGCGTGTTTTGGGACGTGGAAGCCACTCGCTCGAGAGTCTGGTCTCACTGCATCAACTGCGGTGGTTGGGACACGTATTGCGCATGCCTGTCCAGCGTTACCCCCGTCGTGTGTTGTTTGCACTTGCTGGACAGGGCTGGAAGAGACGGTCTGGTGGACAGCCTACAACATGGAGAAGCCGCATGAAAAAGCTGACGAAACAGTTGCTTTCGGTCGGTTGTTGTCGACTACCTGGTTGGGGTCCGAGAGATGCGGATACTTGCTGGTTGAAGACCTTGGAAGTCATGGCTCAAGATCGATGTCAATGGCGGACGTGTGCATCGGTTTGTTGCGGTGTCCCTTCTTCCTCCCCCTAAAAAAAGAACAAACTGAAAAAATGTCAAAAACTGTGAGTGGTAAAACAGACAAAAAAGCAATTCTTGTTGCTCTTTTCTTATTATTCCTATTGTTTTTCTATTCAGCCATGATTCCGATAGCACAATATCTGTACCACAGATTGTGTATTATATATATATATATATATATATATATATATATATATATATATATATTACCGAGGCCAAAACTTCCCCCAAGATGGTGCTCGCTTGGTAGCAGGTGGCCCACTTGTGCGTTAAAATCGCTGGCAGGGATGACAATGTCACACTTCTTAGCGGAACACAGAAACTCATGTAGCTGTTGGTAAAAGCAATCATTGACTGCATCCGGGCTGCAGTCTGTAGGTGCGTAGGCGGAGATGACAAACAAGGCACGCGTAACATCTCAACGCTTACTTAACTTACATGAACCTCGTAGTCTGACTGCACATAGCAAACTGTTGACTGGGATCCAGTCAAGCAAAGCGACTGGTGCAACCTCGACGCCAGCTTAGCCAGAAGTGGCGGCCTCTGGGTCTCCGAAAAGGCGCAAGTAATATTTGACGACTGGGTTTGCCGGAGATGTCATTCTGATGACGGGACTGGCGTCTTGCAACCTGGTTTCGGAAAGGCAACATATGTCCACTACGTGTGCGTTCCAGACGTGCTTGTCGTCCGATCCGCATCAGAGTGCGCACATTGAAGGCTGCAAGACCGACTGAAGAACTAGAATAAAGGAAAGTTTGGGCTTCGATTGAGTGTGCAGATGTTGTGATCATCGGGCAACGAACACCAAACGTTTGGCTCAGAACTCTGTTAGATGCGGCCAGTGAACTGTTGTTGACGGTGACCGGGGAAGGTACAGGTGCAGTTGAAGAACGGGACGTGGGGCGGTCTGTGAGCGGATGTTGTGCAGCAGAGACAGTAAAGCTAGTAGACATAGCAAGTGGGAAACCAGTAGTGTAATCCATCCATGGTTCGTCAATGGGCCTGGTACTACCCGGTTACCCAGGCCAAAGTAGAGGGTTGTCTTAGGGGGCTCCACACCGAGCCTTTGATCCAGGACCTAACCTACCAGGCAGCAGAGCGATATGCGGGTATCGTAACTCGTTGGGAGCCGGTGACCAAACAAGTGGTTCATTCACCTTTAGGACCGCATAAGACCAGGGGCCCAACACACCCTTGAACTACAATGCCGCTCAGAGGCAAGGGGCAGTGACTTTATTTAGTGGAGAGTCACATCCGCCACGTTACAATGTTGTTAAACGGACATATGTTGCTTTATATAGGGAGAACGCTTGCCAGGCGAAAATCTACCACGGGCTGGAACACTGCTACCGAAACGGGATAATCCCTAACCACCCAGCTGGCACCACGAGGAAGTTGTTCGGCAACCCAGCGATAAGATGGTCGGCATTCTCACTCGTACACCACGATTCGGTATTAAGAAAGATATGCGGTTGATGAAAGGCGACGAAGCAGCGGGGTAAGTGCATTTTATGTACTAGAGAACAGGCATTGATTAGCACCAATTTGGATGTACCATCATAAAAGGCATAATCTTTGTGTTTACATGATATATTATTTATGCTACCCTCTGTTACACTGGGACTGTCATGTGTTAAGTGGCTAGTGGTGGTAGAGGATGGGACGTGGGATTTAAGGAGAAACCCTGTGCCTGGTTTGCGGTCGACGTGAAAAATAAAAAAAAATAACTGGAGAACGTGTTGGTAACTTGACGGTGGCTTGATGGGGCTCATTTATTCTTATGGAGTTTTCTCCCACCTGCTTTCATTCGTGCACAGAGAGGCATCCATCGGAGTATGGGGTGAATCCCACATACCTAGCAATCCGCAGGGTGACATGAAGTTTACTATATATAAAGGTGGCACAGTGTTCTTGACTGGTGTCACCTCGAAATGGGGCTCGTTAAGGGTTTACAGTAATTGACATTTGTTGATTGGGTCATGGTCTCTATTTGGAGAGAGCTTAGTTTGTTCACCCATGGTGGGCAAATGCACGGTTGTTTTTTCTACGGTAACTATGTAGCCACGTTTAGTTTGGTGACACACTGGGGCTCTACGGTACTCAGCACAGCGGAGAGAACGTATTCGTGTTTACAATGTTTGTGGGTGCAGTAGCAAAGGGCAGTAGATGGACAGTGTGGTAGAATCAAGATCCGCCGACACTTGCGGTGTACTGGTTAAAGGGCTGGCCGAAGTTTCCAGAAGCGAAGTAGAGAAGCGTATTGCTTATACTCGAAGGTTGATGTCTGACGTTAGAGGAAATATTTTTGCAGCTGGTATGCTGATTATTCCTTGTAGAACTTCCCAGTTGCACGAGATTACTGGTCTGCTTTCTATGTGTCACGTGCTGCCTCTGATGAAAGGCAGCGTTGCCGTTAAGTGACTCTATAGCTTTGTTTTTGTTCCGACTTGCTCTTAGCTTACATTGGTGTTCGGACGCGATTTCTTGTTTACGGGTCTTAAGTTGATCTGCATTGTCATCTTGCCCGTAATCAGTGAGCTGCACTTTGGGTGCCGTTTGGGTACTAGAAAGTACTTCGCTGGTCCCTGCGGTCGCTGTGGCGTTAACATCGTTTATTACCATGTCCAGATTATTTGTGTTTGTCAGAGTATAACTACAGCCAGTACATTTACAAGGCTTATCCAGTTAAATTCAAAGTCGAAGTCATAGTGCAATCTGAACTAAAAGCTTTAGAACCATCATGTGCACTGGGACGAGTCTAAATCCACGGTAGCTTGTTTTTTGGCTTCTATATCAGTTTTGTGACTAACAGTATTACAGGGAGTAGCTCTTTCATCGGATCGGGTTTGCTTTGCGCTTATTTCCCTCTGTAAGAGCACTTGATCGAGTTTGATCATATGTTTGAAATCAGTGTTGGTAGCAGTTGAGCTCCTCTTGTGAAATATTTAAGCATGAGTTTCTTCCCCAGACTTTAATAGGATTGAACACACGTACTTTGAGTTTACTTTTTGGTGTATGAGGTGACAGTTTGTTCCACTCATGTTAATCGCGTTGAGCAAGACTCGCTTCACAGTTTCCAGGTGTATTTTTTGGTATATTAAAAATGACATTTCTAGCCTGGTTTATCCTTTCACGAATCTCCGTGATGAGCGACGAAAAGATCGATGCTTTTGCTTGCAAGTGATTTACATTCGGTTTATCAGGCACATTCACTAAGTGTGATATTGATGTCAGTTTATCCAGCACCTGGGTCACTTCTGTGAGCTTTTCGTTTAATACAGTTACCTCCTTTTCTAGGTTGTGGATTTTTATGGCGATTTCAGGTGTCAGGTTAGGGAACGGTGCAGTGTTTTTAGTTTTATCAGCTCTCATTATCCGGATTTTGCTATTTTCCTTGCGATCTCCTACAACCACATTTACATTTTGGTCAGAAGAATCGAAATATGTTTTGAACACTGAGCTTAGCAGTGCTCGTCTTACGGTTGGCTACCTGACGCTTGTTGTCAGTTGTTTTCGGAGGGACAGATGGTTTTCTTGCCATCATAAATAAAGAAATCAGGTGACAAACCTAACCTTGAAGATCAGCTTTAAAAACTCAGCAAGATGTAAGCAAAAAATTCTTTATTACAGAATAGGGATGGAAAAATGTGGGGTATTAGATAAGGCACTACTCTGACGTAGATTTAATACGAGAGACAGTTCAACCGATTGAATCCCGATTAGTACAACGAAATGGGAACACAAACGCCGAAACTCCCGGTTTCAATTTTATACTGTTCCATATGATTCGCAACATAACTCCTAATTTATTCAGCTGCCTAAATGATTGCGCTCTCCGAGCCTATTTATGGGTTCTCTCCTGGTGCTCCCAGATATCCTAGCTTGACCCTCATCCTTCTCTCCTATTCACGAGAATTGGATTTTTGTCACTGATGACATGAATGTTACGCTTTACCCGGTTTAAATATCAATACAACCTCTGGAGGTCTTTTATCATCACACACAAGCTTCTTCACAAGGGCAGAATCACTTTTTACAGATGATGTGTTCGATTATTTTATCCCTCTCATCAGTACTTAACTTCATCTACTAAAATTTGAGATATTGGGCCCGATACAGAAAAACTTCGCATCAAGTGTGCAAATAATTCGCCCTAATCTCCGTTTATCGCACGGTCGCCATTTAGACACAGTAATTAATTGAGAATTCGTCGCACCATCCTCCAAATCAGATAGTACACCACATGTCCGGGAAAGCCCTAGACGCAGCACATATTGAACAGTCCTTTTTCGATAACGAGTTACTTGACGTCTGTAATTGCCCCATTTTCATACCGTATCCTCACTCTTTCAGCATGGATCCTTTGAGTCCTAAACTGTCTCTTTATGAACTGGATTACAGCACTGAAATACAACACAAAATGCGTGTTCCGGACAAAATTTCCTACGACTCTGGTATCTCGAGCGTCGTTTACGACGAAAACCCAATTCCCAAGGGTGACTATGCCCTCACTGATCTTGGTAATCTGCTCAGCTTCTTACCATGCTCCTAGTTTCAGATACAAGCCATGCAGTCTTCCAGTCTCCTGGCTACAGCCCCGATCTTCTGAACAACACAGATGTCAGGTGTTCTGCATCTGCCACGTATGTCACTAACATTGTTCATTAACATACTGCTCACCGCCATTCATTAAACCAAAGCGAAGCATTGAGGTTTGTCGCATCTTTTAGTGGCTTTTCATTTCCATCTTTTGGACTGGAAAACCGTTCAGTTTACCTTTTAGATGCGTAACTTTTGTCGCAACTAGCATCGGGACACAGTGTTCTGTCCCCTGACCACCATCAAGCTTTAGAATTTAATGAGAAAATAATCCCGGAAAAGAAATCAGAAGAAAAAATCAGCTAGGCAAACAAGTTTGTCTTCGGTGGTTTGCATCAGGTCAATACACCACAAAAAACAAGAATAAAACTAACACAGGATATTTGCATACGATGAATCAATGAAGTGAATTGGCCGGACAATGACATCAAGTGACTGCACTGGCTAGAGCAACATTAGTGGATGGGTTAAGCGTGGCGTGCTTACCCCGGGCGGCTTGTGGTCATGATAGATGTAGAGCCTGTACAAATTTCTTTTGCGCACATAAGTTGGGGTTATGGAGCCGAATAGCGATTGCCTCCGCTGTCGCTAATAGGCGACATTGGAGGGCTCGCATGTGGCGTCCAGATATCCTGTAGACAGGCTGGAAGGCTTCCTGTATATTGGCTTGATGATTTGAGTCAACCAGGTGCCACAGCACCGCGCTGGATACTGTCTTTCTGACACCAGTGCAGAACCACGCCGGGCAATGTTCCCGGACTCTCTCAGACAGTCACTTGCTCGACGCGAGCAAGAAAAGTGGTACATACGGAAGGAAATATTCGATCTCGGTGTCCTCTCCTTGAAATGTTGACTCATGACTGGCGTAGAAGTGAAGCTGACACGGAGATCAGCTGCAAAGTAGGTTCTCGCGGTTGCATTGCAGAGACTACGAATAGTTCGTTCTGATATCGCAGCACCCTTGAAAGGCAATGATAAACAGCGTAAACGCTTTTCTGCGGTAATTGCTTGGACTTTTGGCCATTGTGGCTCCAGGTGCCTCCGGATGAATTTGTCCGGGTAACCATTTTGTTCGAGAACGTTTCGAATGAAACTCAACTCATCCGACAGCGTGTCTTCAGTGCATATTCTCCTCGCTCTTTTCGTTAGACGACGGACGAGGTTTCCTTTTTGACTCATTGAAACGAAACTGGCGATATGGGTATACTGGCCGCTCCAAGTTGTCTTCCTGTGTACACTTCTTTGTACTGTCTCGACCGATGTCTTGATGATGTGGACATCTAAGAATGATAAGGAGTTGTTACTTACAAGTTCTGTAGTGAACACTATGTTGTTGTGTGTAGCATTGAAGTGTGCTAGCAGATTGTCAATAAATATCTGACCAACTGCAACACGAAATTTGTCATCACCATATCGACCGTAGTAAACCGAGTTGTTGATACATTCGTCTAGCTAAGTGTTCTCCAACTTACTCCTAAAGACATCAGCGAGTAGCGGTCCTAATGGTGAACCCATAGCTACCCCATCTATTTGTCTGTAAAACGTCCCATTGAACTGAAACGGAATGTTCTTCGTGCACGCCAGTATAAGTTGTCTTAAACGGTCATTTGGGATACCGATTCTGATGCTGTGCAATTGGATAAACTCGCAGAGATTATCAATGGTCTCTTCTAACGGGAGGTTGGTGAAAAGTGACGCCACATCTAACGAAAACATCTTCCGTTCAGCTAGTTTGAGTTGTTTACATCAATCCTTGCCGTTTTTGCTTCTTATATTCTCTCCGGGATTATTTTATCCGTTGTAACAGTCCAAGGATCTCACTGTGTTGAGAGAACTTAACCAATACCTTAGGTTCAGCACAGGGCTTGCGGTAGCCAAGACGACAGTACATTTTTTGGATGAGTGCGTTGTATTTTGTGAATATCCCAAGCACTTTTGGAATATTCTCAGATGTAATGGAGTTAATTCAAGAAGCACTGCTTTGATGCGTCACACCCTGGACTAGCGAGACACGATTGTTCCTCGGATTGTTGAGCTTGATCGCAACCTGTGTATCTACTCTAAGGCACTGAGTGAATTGGGCGATGAATTCAATCAGTTCGAGTTATTCGTTCAACGAATTATTTCTTGGCAAGTGAAAGTAAGAATAGCCTGATTACAGCGGCAGATCGTTTCTAACAAGCCGAGTAACCCATTTCCACCTGACCCTGAGAAATACGTGCACAATTTCTCTTATTTGCAATTAGATAGAGCACAGATCGAAGTCCTCTCACTTGGCCCGAAGTTCTGTTAACACCTAGCTAATGTACAACAGTTAGACTTGGAAGTCCAATTCGAAAATCACTATTCGCAAGTTTCTAGCCTGACATCATCCTCAGCATTCGCAGCTGAGCATTACAAATCCACATTAGTAAACACATGCTACCAGTACATGTGGTACAAATCGACCATCAAATATATTCTAAAAAATAGGCATTTGGACGCTCTGAAGGAACCCAAAAAACGAGAATGTTTTGTTATCTAGGCCGAATAAAGGTGCCGTGATCTTATTGATGAACAATTCAGATTATCTTGATAAAATGAACACCATCCAAGGAGAGGCATCGAAATTCCGAAAAGTGCAAAACGACAAAGACAGGATGCCGGCAATTGTGAAGACCATGAGAACACTTTTGCGGCGTTTGTGACAAGATAACATCATAGACTCTGACACTTTTGAGTACGACAGACCAAGTGCAACAGTGGTTCCGAGGGTTTATGGCTTACCTAAGATCCACAATCAGGGTGTACCGCTTAGATCGATACTGGACATGTACAACTCTCTCTATCATTTGATTGCTAAGTGGCTTGTTAAACGACTCGAGCCGCAAATGAAAGCCATATCCTGGTTCAGCCTCCTGGACACTGGAATTTCTTGTTTCGGTGCAGCAACTCAAACTAGCTGGATGGAAGATGTCCTCGCTAGATGTGGGGTCACTTTTCACCAACGTCCCGTTCGTAGAGACCATTGATAATCTCTGCGAGTTTATCCAATTTCACAGCATCAGAATCGGTATCCCAAATGAGCGTTTAAGGCAACTTATGCTGGCGTGCACTAAGAACATTCCGTTTCAGTTCAATGGGACGTTTTACAGGCAAATAGACGGGGTAGCTATGGGTTCACCATTAGGAACGCTACTCGCTGATGTCTTTAGGAGTAAGTTGGAGAACACTTAGCTAAACGAATGTATCAACAACTCGGTTTACTACGGTCGATATGTTGATTACTTTTACCGACAAATCAGTCTTGGAACCTGGACAACTCCTAGCGCAATCGGGTCAATCCAAAAGTCAAAGTCGGAAGAGCTAAGGTGCTATTTACAAATGGTTAGACAACGATTTAATAACAAACCTCAAACATTTTCCAGACCAAATGAGTACAATAATTCGGCTCTCCTATGCAACATACTGTCAGCAGCAATAGTCAACACATAAGCACAATGAAGCGGAGCGTTTTTAATGTCAGCGTGGTTTAAAGCGATGTGCTCAATCGTTAATCGATCAGCCAAGCGGCGGGATGGACCAAAGGAGGAAAAAGGCGTAAGGTGAATACGTCGAATGAGACAGTTAAGAGTTCGGTCAGACAAACAAAGGAAGTAGGACGGGACCAGTACAGGCTAATGAAGCTGAGTGCCTAACTGGGCCGTATAACACGCACAAGGAGTAAGACAAAAGGCGGGAGTAGCAAGCTTAACCATTGAGCGATGCAAGTTGGGTAAACTCTTCTGGTTAATCTAGGTCCAAATGTGAATGAGAAACCAAGTAACTTAGTTTTTATCATACGAAGTCCAATAGGCACTCAAGGGGTAGTGATTGGTCGTTTCAGGGTCAATCAGTAGGGGAAATCAGATAGGTTGAACAAGTTAATTTGTCCGTTCCAATGGCATTTTGTGTTGCGGTTGGTCAGGTATTTATTGACAATCTGCTAGCACACTTCAGTGCTGTGCACAACAACATAGTGTTCACTACAGAACTTGTAAGTAACAACTCCTTATCATTCTTAGATGTCCACATCATCAAGACATCGGTCGAGACAGTACAAAGAAGTGTACACAGGAAGACAACTTGGAACGGCCAGTATATCCATATCGCCAGTTTCGGTCCAATGAATCAAAAAGGAAACCTCGTCCTTCGTCTAACGGAAAGAGCGAGGAGAATATGCACTGAAGACACGCTGTCGGATGAGTTGAGTTTCATTCGAAGCCTTCTCGAACAAAATGGTTACCCAGACAAATTCATCCGGAGGCACCTGGGGCCACAATTGCCAAAAGTCCAAGCAATTACCGCAGAAAAGCGTTTACTCTGTTTATCACTGCTTTTCAAGGGTACTGTGATATCAGAACGAACTACTCGAAGTCTCTGCAATGCAACCGCGAGAACCTACTTTGCAGCTGATCTCCGTGTCAGCTTCACTTCTACGCCAGTCATCAGTCAACACTTCAAGGAGAGGACACCGAGATCGAATATTTCCCTCCGTATGTTTCACTTTTCTTGCTCGTGTCGAGCAAGTGACTGTCTGAGAGAGTCCGGGAACATTGCCCGGCGTGACTCTCCACTGGTGTCAGAAAGACAGTAGCCGGCGCGGTGCTGTGGCACTTGGTTGACTCAAATCATCAAGCCAATATACAACAGGCCTTCCAGCCTGTCTACTGGATATCTGGACGCCACATGCGAGCCCTCCAATGTCGCCTATTAGCGACAGCGGAGGCAATCGCTATTCGGCTCCATAACCCCAACTTATGTGCGCAAAAGAAATTTGTACAGGCTCTACATCTATCATGACCACAAGCCGCCCGGGGTAACCACGCCACGCTTAACCCATCCACTAATGTTGCTCTAGCCAGTGCAGTCACTTGATATCATTGTCCGGCCAATTCACTTCATTGATTCATCGTATGCAAATATCCTGTGTTAGTTTTATTCTTGTTTTTTGTGGTGTATTGGCCTGATGCAAACCGCTGAAAACTACTTTATTCGCCCAGCCGTCTTTTGCTTTTTTATACTTGAGCAGATCCTTCGGTCTGCAACAGTGAACTTCACCGTACCATTAATCACTGGCATTCTCCTTGCTCTGGCATGTGTTGTGGTGGTTGTGTTGGACATTGACGACTGTGTAACTCTCTTGGCACTGCCCCACTTCGCCTTTAACAACATTTTTATTCAAGTGTTCAGGAAATTGCGATTGTCTCTTTGTTTCTGCCGAAGCTCCCACGCGTAGTGGATAACGTGTAAATGATCAGTGACAACTACTACGTGTAGGGATCGTATTTGTCGAATATGTGGAACACTGGGAACCTCGTCTGTTTCGTCACCGACCGGTCTATTCCAATGCTTGGTCCGCACTGGTCACTTCACTCGATTGAGACACTATTTTAACATGTTTCCGACAATTTTTCCTCAAGTTGGCACAATTATATGTGTGGTATATTTCGAAGGACACCCTTAGATCTAGTATGTTACAGTTTTAAACGGACACGTATATGCGCTGCCAGTTAGACCGCAGCTGCAGCGCGTACATGACTCATTGAGTCAGACCTTATAATTCGATTGTGCCAGAGCATTTATGATTAAGTGAACGTTTACCGAACGCACGATTTTTTTTTGAAAAATTTACTAGGGATGGCCTCGGCTGGTTACTACAACCGCTTACGGACGCGCTTTGATCCATTGGAACGCGATTGATAGATCACTTTAATTGACTCATTCAACTTGGTTGCATGACCTGTGTCGGCGAGATACGGGGCTATGAATGAGCTGATTGCTTTCTCGCACCTAGTCCGAACTCAAGCTGGATGGTGTTCTTTCACCGCTATTTCGCCGTATGAGACGTGGATTTCCCTTTATAATTCCACATATAATTATCAGAAGATGAATGTTGTGGGATGACACTGTTGTTTCGTGCATTCTCATCGTTCACGTACATGTAAACAACAAACAAACCAACTCACTCAAGTGCATTTGTTGGTCAACTGAATTACCACTGTGTGTTACTCTCTACCACTGCTGACAGCGTCACAGTCAGCTGTTTTTGAACGCAGGGCGTTGAGCGCTGTCGATCGATAACAGTGGCCTCGAAAAGCTTGAGATTGTGAGGCCTTTGGCTGCGGCTGATGACTGTGAATGATTCATCCGGGTTTACTTGGTGACCGGTGTTCAGCAAATGCCTTGTAATTACTGAGGCAGCCTCGCTGCTCGATTCACCCATTGTAACTGTCGCAAGTTCCATTTGTTTGTGGAGCCACTTCGGAATGTGTTCGTTGATCCGGACGCCTAGATTTCGATCATTACGCCCAACATAACTACATGTGAATTTGTATAGACACTGGCATGTGCATTGCATTGACACCGGTGTCTTCAGTGTACTTAAGCAGTGGTCTTGAGGGCATATGCATGCGTAGCTCCACTGCATTTTATGCCTTTTAATTGGAGCAATTATTCGCTTCACGGTGACTTTCATGAGGTGGCCACCGTTGAATGGCAGCTCAATGAAGACTGGTTTCTTTTGAACCGTTATCTCTTGATCTCGTTTAACTGTTTTGCTGTAACGCTTAATGAACTGTGCTGGATAACTATTAGCTTGTAGCTTCCGGTGTGTCTGTGGTGCAAATCATATGGGCCTGAAGTAACAAAGTTCGAACTAAGGAGCGCTTGTGGTGTATCGGCGAAAAGCTCTTAACGTGTAAGTATTGACCTGTCCAGGTCGCTTTTCGGTAGGCTGACCTTTGGATTAAACCATCAGGCCGTCTTATAAGCAGTATGTCTAAGTATGACCAATGAAAACTGCTCCACAGAATCAGAACGAATAAACACCCAGTGATTTAGTGTGGACAGATCTTTTTTCTTTGGCAAATGCACCTGTGCGCGTGAAAAAGACAACTTACAATTTCCGCAGCAATCACTCTTATATGATAATTGCAGAATAAATTTTCTCTCGGATTTAGGAGTTATAGTGGTCTCTCCTTGCTCGGTTGGCTTTAATGAGACTATTTAAGTGACCATTTTTCCTCTGTATCGAGCCTATGCGCTGCAGTTATTCGGAGAACGCGTTATCTGATCAAATCTCGTCATTCCGACTAATTAAATGCAGAATCAGGTTCCATTTTGCTATAAGCTTCGCGAAACCATGTTAATCCCCATATTGTACATCCCAAATACGCTTCCTTTACATATGACGCTGTAACACAACATTTTCGAATCACTCCTTCATTGCGTCGAGAAAATGAAAGGAACAATTTTCCTCCTCCTTGTATTGGGACTTTTGGCTCATAGGACCATCTACAAGCTGCAACCGAGACATAACTATCAGTACTTATCAGTGTCCGTCTAAACCGGAACACATTACACCGACCCTGATGGTTTATTCAACATTTCCCCACACAGTTGCACAAGTCTGAAGAGGAACTGCCAAAATTTATGTTTACTTCATTTGACTTATAATCTTTAGCTGATTTTTACTATTCAATCGACGCAGACATTAAGCACTAGACGGAGCACAGCCTGATGGCTGGTGTGGATGTTTAGGAATTCGAACTACTTCAAAACCTAGAGAAACTAAATGCACATAGCTGTGTATTTACTATGTTACGGCCGTAATGAAGGGTTTCGATGTTGCTCTTTCCCATCGCTGTATTCCTGGACGCGTTTCATCCTTGTTCGGAGTAATCAGGTCAAGATAGCATCATCTGGGAGTGAACCTCAGTACATAGTGGTTGGCGCCCATCCTCGTGATCGCTAGATCCTTGAGCTCCACCGAGCAAAACCCGATAACCATTTTCCAGCCAACCTGTTGAATAACTTGGACAAACTCCGTTGTTGGCGAAGCTGTGGCAAAATCCTGATCTACCAAATGAAAGTTATTCGCCATTCTAACATATTTTAGGAATGTAAGCCATTCTAGGTATTCTTGCACTTTTGTAACTTCCAAATTGACCTGTTTTTAGTAGGTTACACGTGGATGTTCGGGGCCGCCTAGTGCCGTTTGTTGGGTTCGATTACTTCATCTGCCGCGACTCCATCCCTTTTTTCTCGCCTAAAATGTGGGCACAGCTGATCAATGTCTGAAGGTGTAGCTGTGTTGCTCACGCTGTTATCCTTATCAAATATTGCATTGGGCAACATCTATATCTATATGTATGTTTATAAGGTTGTCCACCTCCTTCCGGCGGGAGGGCCTATCTTGCTCTGATGCTTGCGGTGGCTAGATCCTGACATGGTATACCCACAGCAGCTAATGTTGTGTCGTGGGCTCATGTCCTGGACGTCCTGTGGCGACCGTTGGGTGGGAGTTGAATTACGCCCTTCTTCTAGCTAAGAGCCAGGACACAGCAATTCTCATGAGTCAATGAACTGACCCTGTGCTGGACCCGCCTTTTGGGTGTACATTTAATTGAAAACTTTGGCTGAGGACCCGAGTCATTCTGTCAGGTGTGGGCGCCCTGCTAGTATCCTAGTCCAAACCCCATCCTCTTCGGAACTTAAGAAGTGGTCGATAGCCCCCCTTTCCGTGAAACCTAGCCATAGGAGACACAGGTCCACGGGTTATAAGCACACTGATCGCCATGCATTATCTCCGACGGTAGGAGGGCACCTCCGAATGCTCAATAGTTTGCTACCGCCCGTCTTAAGCCAGGCAGCCCCTGGACAAATTGGTGCAAACCCGCTAAAATCCTCCTACGTCTGGCCGTGGTCGCAGGTGCGTATCCTGCTACGGTCGCAAAACATGAATTTTTCCAGATCCTCGAAGGATGGTGACGAATCTCAAACAGATCCCAATCTGTCTCTGTAATCACACTCCTGAGCTGGATGTGCTCCCCACTGCCTTGTTTGTTAGGCTATTAAATCAAAGGCTCCGGGAGGAGTCCCTCACGAAACCTTCATACCACCCACTGCCTTGTGGGTCAGGCTATTGAGCCAAAGCTCCGGGCGGAGTTCCTCAAGAAAACCTTCATATCACCTACTGCCTTATGGATCAGGCTAATGAGCCAAAGGCTCCTGGCGGAGTTCCTCAAGCAAACCTCTGAAACAAAACCATCACGCGTACGATTGCCTACCAATACAATCGTATGCCTGCGCGCAAACCACTCAGCATCGGGCGCTGGAACGTGCGCACACTACTGGACCGGAACTCGAGTCAGCGCCCCGAACGACCCACTACACTAGTCACGATGGAACTGGCGAGGTCGAAGATCGATATTGCGGCGCTCAGCGAGACCCGGCTCAGCACCACGTGCACATGTGGTCGGGTTTATCTCTTGATCGTTTCTCCGAGCTTGATGATCCCTTTATCAAGCTCAGAGAAACGATCAAGATGTGAACAACCAACTCGGGCTACCAGTGTTCCGAATTATTTCGAGGTCGGGTTTACACTATCCGATCGTCTAAATGACCAGCTGGTAGGTGAGCCCATTGGCACCAGCGCGCGACTGATGACTGTTCGCCTACGACTCGGAAGAGGTAAGTTTTCCGCTTTTCTAAGCATATTTTATCCTGATGATACGCGTGATCAATTCTACGCTTAATTTTTCTCCTTGATACGGTCTCTGCCGAGGAGCGACCGACTATTTCTGCTGGGTGACTTCAACGCTCGCTTTGGGCGTAATGCATCGGTGTGGACCGATGTCATCGGTCCGCATGACATTGATTCAGCGAATGCGATCGGTGACAGACTGCTCTCACTGTGTGCCACTCACGGCTTGTCGATCACGAACACTCAGTTTGCACTGATTGGGAGTGATATAACGACTTGGACACACCCACGGAATGGTCACACTTACATGCTAGACTATGTCCTCGTACGTCATATTGACATGCCTGAAGTACACATGACATTTACTGCGTGGAACTGAGTGTGGCACTACCCACAAATTGATGCGGACCAAATTGTATATCTACGTGCGGAATAGTACGTACTGTGGGCCTGCCGTGAAACGCAGTCGTAAGTGTGACATTATCTCCCTCTGTACTGTGGAGAAACGTATTGAGCTGGAGAAGGCGATTGCTGCACGCCTGTGTGATGTGGATTGCATAGCGACAGTGGGCGATCTGTTGCACCACATTCACGATCAAGTGGCAGCTGCTAACGAGGTGGCCACCGAGCGCGCAAACTGTAAGCCGCTCGGTTGGTTTGATGAGAACGATGTGACGATTGGCGCATTGGTGTCCGAGCAGAATGCAGCATTTACTGCACAGGTGGCAGACTCCAGTGACTTGGGGAATAAGAGTCAGAGAAGGCGAAACAGATGAAACGCTGCGCCGAACGCTGCCAACACAAAGAATTTTTTGACTCATTGAAAGCGGTGTATGGACTGATGCTGGAGCCGCCGAGGGCGCTGATCAGTGATATTTCAGGTGCTGCGTGCACACAGACTGCAGACATAATGTATATGTGACGAAATCTTTTTGAGTGTCTCTTGAACAATCGTTCAGAGGTTAACTGGCCTACATTGAACGACCTGAAGTGGCACGAGGTGAAGATGAGTTTGGCGGACACACCGGCAGTGGATTAAGCGCAGAGAGCACTTGCTCAGCTGCGAAACAGCAAATATGCTGATACGGACGGGATCCTGCCTGAGGTATGGAAACACGGCGGACCCGCGTTGGTGACTGCGCTGCACCACTTGATGCAACGCGGGTGGATTGAGAAGGAGGTGCCTCCTGATTTGATGGAGGACGTGTATTACCAATGTACGTGGGCACAGGAAGCGAGCAATGTGACACGAATTATCATGGTATCAACTTGTTGAGTTGCATGAGCAAGGTGCTTGCCGGAATCCTACTCAAACGCCTCGTCAGTCAGGTTTTGGAATCGAACGGGGCGGAAGAGGAATGTGGATTCCGTTCGGGTCGCAGCTCCAGCGATATGAAGTTTACGGCTCCCCAGTTGCAGGAGAAGTGTAGAGAACGACACCGGCCATTGTATTGGCTGTTTGTTGATTTCACCAAAGCATTTGATGCGGTGAACCGCGAGGCATTGTGGCTGGTGTTGGCTAAGGTTGGCTGTCAGAGTAAGTTTGTAATTTTAATTGGATGTCTGCACAGTGTATGCGGGCGAGGGTGCAGCTTAGTGGGCAGACCTCGGATGACTTTGCGGTTGGCTCTATTGTGAAGCAAGACTGTGTCTTAGCTCCTGCCCTGTTTAATATTTATCTTCATGCCATGGTGTCGTGTGCATTTGATGCGGCTTGTGCTTACGCTGTTAGTGTGGAGCACTGTATTGATGGTGGATTGCTGAACATCCGTCGTTTCGGTGCGAGAACCCTAGTCTGTGAGACAACTATCCGTATGTTGCTGTTCGCTGACGACTGTTGTTTGTGTACACAGCGCGGATGAGTTGCAGCACATGACTAGTGCTCTGACTTCGACAGCGGCCAAATTCGGGCTCACCATCAACACAAACAAAACTGTCTGTCTCTTTCTGCCTTCACCGGACGCGCGATCTACGATGGTGCAGCGAATCACCATTGGTGATGACGTATTGGAAACCACCTCCCGCTTCTATCTTGGGAGTGTGGTGTCGACTGACCAGCAGCTACACAGTGAGCTGCGTATCCGCGTGTCGAAGGCAACGACGGCATTCGGGAAGCTTGATTACCTAGTGTGAAACAACCATCAGCTTACCATTGGCACGAAGCTGATGGTGTACAAATCCATGGTGCTGTCCGTTCTGCTGTACGGCAGTGAAATGTGGACGATGTACCGGCGGGATGTGCGGTATCTCGAGTGGTCCAACCAACAGTGTTTGCGACGGATTCTGCTTACCGGTTGGTGCGACAGTTGCGGACACGGGGCTGCTGCGCCGAAGTAGAATGTATACAGTGGACTGCATACTTTTGCTGAGACACTTGAGGTGGATCGGTCATGTGTGGCGTGTGGATTCGATGCGGATACCGTAGCAGCTGCTATATGGTCAGCTAAGTTTGAAGAAGTGGCATGCGAGGAAGCCGAAGCTTCGTTACTAGGACCTGATCGAGGTGAGCTTATCACGTTCCAATATTGATTACAGGTCTTGGGCATCGAAAGCGGTTGATTGGCGTGCGTGGCGCGATCTGATCACGGAGGCAGTGGCCGCAGTGCAAGAGAAAGCCCTCATACATGCAGAGAAGAAACGGCATGTGCGGAAGCGACAGTCGCCGATGGGTTGTACTCCATCGACATCGAGTGCCTGCTGCTGTAGCACAAATGGTCGCGAGTGCCTGAGTCATTCAGGGAAGTGGGCCACGAGCGAGGTTACTCGGGACCGGTTTCGAAACGACAACGGGTCCTGCTGAGAACGTAAGCAGAGCCGGCGCAGCGTTTGTAGCTACGCTTCATTAATCTATTTAATTATTAGCTAACTTAAATGAAATGTAGTTAATTTCGTTAATTTTATTCGCGTTTGATCTCTTTTTTGGCCGTCTTTGGTTTATCGTAGATATGTTGATAACGAATTTGTTACTTATGCTTATTTAGTGAAGAGTTGTCGGCATATCCGTCTGCTTTATTCGAATTATTTTATTTGATATCGTCATTTCAGTTGTTGTCTGTTGTACCTGATGTGCATGTTGACAAGGTGCCTACCTGTCTATTACCCACTACTTCGTCTATGTTTCTAGGAGACTGTTTCTCGTTGCTGGTGGGGACGGGGTGCACGGTCCTCGTGGCCGTGCTAAACTCAAAGAGTGGTTCCATGCACCCAGCGTGGAGCGGAGTACGGTCCAGCCACTGTTTTATGTGCGATTGATTCTTCAAGTACAGCGTGCTTGTGTTTTCCTGTGAAGGAGTGTGGGCCGGCTCCGTTGATGAAAGTGGCTGCCATCCATCATTTGGGTTCACACTGGATATGGGGTGTGGGTGGTGCAGCGCAAGCCGTCCATGGTCCCTCATGCTGAGGTAGAGGTTACGTTCATGATGCTTCTTCACCGCAGTTGGGCTACACTGACTTCTACTTAAACTAGGTCTTTTTAATCTGTATACAAGTCATTCCTGAATCATTGCTTGGTGAACAGGTTTCACGGTTCTCGTGGTCGTGCTAGGCTCAAACAGTGGTTCCATTCAGTGTAGAGCGGACTACGGCCCAGCCACCGCCTTGTGTACGTCTGGTACGCATGATTCCCTACATAGATAGACAGGAATGCTGCTGCTGTGCATGTTGAAGGAGTGTGGGCCGGCTCCGTTGATGAAACGTGGCTCCCATCCACATGCCTCCCTGTCTTATCCATTCGGGTTTACGCTTTATATGGGGTGTGTGAATGGAGCTGTGGGTAGTGCAGTGCAAGCCACTCATGGTCCCTCCGTAGGCGCGGGCCTCCTGTGGCTGTCCTGGTGGAGGCCACAGTGACAAGCAAATCCGGAACCGGATGCTGCCGACGATTCACACCCCATTAGGTACTCACCTCTGTTTACAGAAGTGAATGATCAGTGACCGTATTTCCGGTCACCTTGGCTTTGACACAGTACCGTACGAGCTCTTGTGGTATTTGATGGGGAACCAGGTGACCAGCCCTGAACTCCCCACGCTCTGAAATGCTGCCGCTGATTGTCCGCGACTGCTTATTCATCTCGCCTGCAGCAGAAAGGAGACTTATTCACAGTTACCTCCGCAAAGAAGGCATTCCCCTAATAGCTGCAGCTCCGTCACGGGTTGGTCAACAAATACGACACAAACTGATGCTTACTTTCGGGGAACTGTTTACCATTCGTATAGGCCAATTCTGCTTTTACCGGGCTACTTATTTTTCTTCCACTTGACATCCGCATGGGTCCGAGCGCCAGTCTTTTATTTCGCTAGTTCTTATAGCCTACCGAACTATATGAGCACCATTAGAAGATGATAGTTCCTTGGTGACTGTACTATTTCCCCTGTTTTCGATATAATACATGGCGTCAATTCCTCCTGTCTAGTGTCTTCTGACCGTCTCACATATTTCAGCAGAACTACTGACTTTCATCTGCAACTCATTTGAATATAACCCACGTATCAATTACCTTGAAGCTACCCGCTCAAAATGTACCCACAATATGGCGGTACGCGGTACCGACGCTTCGATGCCGCCCAACCGCCACCAGTCACACGTATTCAAAGAATACTGCGAAGCTTCTCCGGCCCCTACGCAGACTCGAATCCGCGTCCTCGGATTACGATGCAGGCTTGTGTTCCTTAAGTCTACGGGTCGGCGGTACCCGTATACTCTCTACTCCGACTATTCACTGATTTTCGAGAATACCGAATTAGCGACAGTTTTAAGGATGGTTGCCTAGATATTCCTGGAGACCTTTGTTAACTTCATAACCCATTCTAACTGTTTGTTTTAACCGTCCCTCAAACTGCTTGTCATAGTTTACTTTGGTTCTTTCAGTATGTGAACCCAGTGGCAACGTGAGCTATACACTTTATCAACACTGACATATTCCGTTTTCTCGAAACTACCGCAAAACAACTTGGCGTCAGCGCATCTTCAGTCCGTTGCTTCATGTTCTGTTGACAGTGATTAGCTCTTTCACGCCCCGTGATACGTACTCTGATTCTGGATGTTTACGTCGTCAGAATCACTCTGCATAGAAATTTAGGTGAAATGCTGAAAATGGATCAGAGTTGACGCTCCCATTTTACCTTAGATCTCACTCTGTTTAATGCTTAGTGGATTCATGCTTTCGAAAATTCTTAATCCACTTTTTTATGCAATTCGCTTTCTAGGTTTTGTCTTCATCCTTTGCTTATGCACCAGCAAAGTGCTCGTGGGCCACACCTCCATCCCTGCAAGGCACTTCTCATCGTTCCGCTTCGGTAGTTTCCTATGAGCTTATTCATTCACTAGTTACCGCACTTCGATCCCTGCGCAGTGTTGGTCGTGTATTGTAGAAGTACTGAATAACCTCGTTGAAGTCTTTTATTTCGTTTTTGTCACGAGGCAGTCTGGTGTCTCGTTGGAATGTCCGTTGAATCCGAATAATCTCTGGTCTCTCGGTTATGCGCGCCGTATGCCTTCAAACCGGCTACTTCGGCGTGTGTTGCCCACTAGTTGGATGAAACCCCAAGGAGGCCAATTAATGATATGACAGGGAGGAAACTCACCGAAGGACTAATTAGAGTTTGTCTCTCTCGTTCATGAACCGGATACTTTTGAATATGACAGCCATGATTTAGATAGCTTTCACTTATATTCACCACGGACTCTCGACTATTCCGTCTGATGATTCTTTTTTCATTTCTCTTCTATTATTATTGTTATCGTTATTATTATCGTTTTCTTGGGACGTATATTAAGTCGCCTGGATCCACCGCATTCCCACCTGCGGATCATAGTGGATAACTTGGACTAAAACACGGAGCCGCATACCCGAAAAGATTTTTTTCTTTTCGGAGTTATGGAATCAAGACCAAATGAGTGTTGGGTTAAGCATTCTTTTCAAGTAAACCCAAATGTTTACATTGTAGAGATTAGGTGTTGTTAGCGTCAAATCGGGCTGAAAATTGATTAATGGGTTGTTTGAACAGACAACCGGTATCAAGGTTGGGCTGTATATAGCAAGCAGTGCAAAATACGTACAACCTAGAACCTCGGATGGTCTTGATTTGATCACTCAAATGGGACTATTTGCTTTGCTGAAGATAAGCATTACCCGTAATTCACTAACGCTTTTTAGAATTATCATCTGCGCGCAAAACCATATCTCCAGTGTTATTTATTTTCATCCGATAATAAAATCACAAGCAAGACATCAGAATCAAAAGTTAACTAGGTGCACAGAACTATCCCCTTAATTACTTCAAGTCTTATGCATCATCATCATCATCATCATACACGTTAGCTAGAGGTGGGAAACACCTCAGCTACTGTGCCGCAATACATAGAAAAAAGGAGAGAAAAAAAACAACTGGTGAAAGCTGGCTGAGCTACCGGTAACGGATGGGCATCGTTCCGGTAAGCTACCAGCCGGCTGCTGTGCACCCAAAAAAAATTATTATGCAAAATTATATAAGGCTAAGTAATGGGTTGGAGGGGGAGGCTAAGAGGGATGGGGTGGGACAAAGAAACGCACAGCACGAACGGCACTGAGGTCGGCTCCTAGCCATATCAGCAAGTGTGTCCAACCAAACGTGTTCATCGTCTTTCGGACCCCAACCAGGGGAGCCGAGACGCTCCAACCGAGGCCAGCTTCGAAGTGAGGGTCTTCATTCCTCTCGACCAAGTCATCGCTTGTCCACCCCTCTTCTTCTTCTATCCACAGCAACGACGCGCAAACAATACAAGTCGCGGAAGTCGGTGGGCTGACATGCGTAACACGTGGCCGAGCCATCGGAGCCTGATGCGTGAAATAACGGTGCTGAGCGGTTCAGTTCCTTTTCCTGTGCTATAAACAAGGCTTTGAACACGCTCGTTACTCAAGCGGTGTTCCCACCAAACGTGAGCTAAATTACGAAGGCACCGGTGGTCGAACGTAACTAGCCTCTTCAGGTCCGCTGCTTTAAGCGGCCAGGTTTCACAACCGTGAATAGGGTCGAACCTACTGCTGCATTGTACACTCTACCCTTCAGGGCAAGAGTGATGTCGCGCCGGCGCCATAAGTGGCGAAGGTTAGCAAAAGCGCCCCGAGCTTTTGCTATACGATTCGTGATTTCATCTTCAATCCCACAGGCGCTGATACAACTTCCCAGGTAGTTGAGTTTTTGAACGACTTCTAGCTGATCCCCACCAAGGGTCAGCGTAGGAGGCGGTCCAGACCAATCTTGGAGAAACGCTTTGCACTTCGAGGGTGCGAAGCAAAGCCCGAAGTGACGGACAGCTAGTGCTAATCTGTCCATTGCCGCTTGGCACGTTTGTGAGCTGTCACAGATGAGGGCAATATCATCAGCATACTCTAAATCAAGAAGTCGTTCTCCTGGAAGTAGCTCCACACCTTCCAAGTCGTGTCCTGTGAACGCGATTTCCATGACTTCGTCAACAGCGAAGTTGAAGAGGAAAGGTGACAGCGGGCATCCTTGTCTCACGCCGCTGGAGATATTAAAGGGCGACGACAACTTGCCGTAAGCCCTCACTCTGCCCGAGCTACGCGCATATAATGCTCGGATAATATTCACATATTTCTCAGGTACACCTTTTCTGAGTAGACAGTCCCAAAGTGCATGTCTATCCACCGAATCGAATGCACCTTTGATATCGAGGAACACGACAACGGTGGGCCGCCAATATATCTGACGGTGCTCCAACAACTGACGCAAGGCCAAGTCTTATGCGGAGCCTAACATATTGATAAGTTCTCTAAGCACACATTGGAAGTGTTAGACTGTTTCAGTTTGGAAAATTATCTCAGGGATAGCATCTGGAATACAGTTAAACCGAAACAGTTGAAGCGTCGAACTGTGTTTGGTGAACATCACCCGAATGTTCAATTCAGCACAAGGCTTGCAGTAGCTTAACAAACTCATGATTGTTACCTACTATTTTTCTGATTTCTCACCCTATGCAACTTTCCCCGAGCTCATACTTATCGGTAACAATACTCATTTGTTTGTCATTCATACAATTGGTCAGAATGCACCCAATTTACAGTTTCATCCGGGATCCTTCTATCTACACACATGTACATCGGTCACCTAGTTTCTCCTACTCTCAGCTTGTTACTGAAGTACGTATGTGCCATGTATTCATGACCAGACAGTAGTGACGTTCTGGTGAGCAATTGCTTTCAATGATTCATCATCAGACCGTTACAATCATATAAAGGCTAGAATGAGAACTCGACCCAGTTAGTTCAAAATGACTTGATCACGTGAAGGTCAATGTCAGAGTGGCTACCGCGTCTGACCGAAGGCAGTCGACCTGGGCGTCTTCCATCTTCGCTGGCCAGGGAAGCTGGAGAGCCTGGACCAGCTTCTTCTGTGAGCATAGGGACGGCTGGAACAATCGAATGCATATTGCTTCAGCTGTCGCAAGCGTACGCAGGCGATAACCTTTCGTTCGGTGCGGCAGAACCTTGTAAACTATTCGGAAAGCGCGTTTCCAGTCCACTTCATCGCCGGTGTCCACAATGTGGGCCAGAATGGCGCTACCAATGGTCCCGGTGCCCCGTTGACGCAGCCAACGAGGGCAATGTTCGTTCACGCGTTTTGATAATTGCCGTGCCGTTCGACCAATATACGTCGCGCCACAGGCGCACATGAACTGATAAATTACCATTGATGTGGTCAGCATCGGCAGCTTGCCCTTGTTTTTGTGAACGAATGAGTGGTTCCGTTGAGAACACGCACTTCAACGAGGCTGCTGGAAAGATCGACTTTACCGCTTCTGGTTAGACGCTCGGTAGCCGCGTCCCCTTTGAATGGCAAGCGAATAAACAAATCTTTCTTGGGTGCTGTTAACACGGGCACTGGTTTGGATTTTTCTTGCAGGTTCCTTAAGATAAATCTATCGGGATAACCGTTTTAACGTAAAGTGTTTTGTATAAACATTAACTCCGCGTCTAGGGTGTCTTCCGTACAGATTCGACGTGCTCTTGACGTAAGACAGTGAACCAAGTTGCGCTTGTATCTCATGGGAACGAAACTGTAAAAGTTCATGTACTGACCTATCCACGTTGTTTTTCTGTAGACCTGACGCTGGATGGATCCGTCTGGTCTCCTAGTCAACAAGACATCGAGATATGGTAGCCGATTATCGCTTTCCTTCTCATAAGTAAACTGCACTGCTGCATGAAGTGGTCAAGAATTTCCTCCGGATTAATATGTTTGTCCATCACAACAAATATATCGTCGATGTATCGATGATAGCGGTCAAAAAGGTCTATCTCCGCCCGCATTTCGGTTCTCTCCAGCTTTGCCAGCCGTCCTTATGCTCACAGAAGAAGCTGGTCCAGGCTCTCCAGCTTCCTTGGCCAGCGAAGACGGAAGACGCCCAACTCGACTGCCTTCGGTCAGACGCGGTAGCAAACAGCTAGCCCTCTAACATCTAATCCGTTTTCTCCACTCTGACATAGACCTTCACGTGATCAAGTCATTTTGAACTAACTGAGTCGATTTCTCATTCTAGCCTTTATATGATTGTAACGGTCTGATGATGAATCATTGAAAGCAATTGCTCACCAGATGGTCTTTTGTTCTAGAGACTTTAATGGGAATTTTCAAGTAGTGACGTTATAAGAAATCTACGGTTGCCATTTAGGTTCCGCTTAGTATGACCACTATATTCGCTTACCTAATGATACCGTGACTACACTAGAAATATAAACTACCCATGTTGCGTTCAGAACAATGCGTGCTAATAATCGTCGGTAGATCATGCAATTGTGTTAGCATTTCTGAAACTGGTAAATAATACCCAAATACTTTACAATCGAAATAAGAACTCAAAGTTGCAAAGAGATATCTTTTCATTACTTAGTATCGAGCAAATACAGCTATAAGAATGCATAAACAGCACAACGCTGTAAACCATTGAAGAATGGTTGACTCAGGAGCATTTGAATGGTGCTGGCACATTCGATCGACAGTCTCATCGATCATTTACAGACAAGGGCTACAGCAGCCAATGGCGTGAAGAGGATCGCACTTGACGGTGGCGCTTGGCCATGGCAAGAAGAGCGCTTGCACAAGGGCCTTTTGTTTGCACAACTCCGGCTGCATCAGTCTGACGGCAATAACCTCAGCCGTCCTCAGGAGGCGTTTTCTAAGCATTTTTGGGTAACTGTTGTCTTTAAATGAGTCAGCTGGGCTAAATGCTCCATGGTGGCACTGCTAACTCCTTTGACCACGCCCATTTTTAGCAACCCTTGGCAATGATCAGCGTCCGTTTTAACAAACGCCTGGCACCACAGGTGCAAGTGAATTGATATGGAATGTACGACTTGGACTGGATCGGGAGTCTGTTTTTAAGCAGGGTAGTCTGTGCCACAGCATGCGAGTAGGCTGCTGAATAAGCTTTGACTACTGCAGTTGGGAGTTTTCTGTTCAGTATAAGGTAGGCGACATTCCTTTTGAAGAGCACGGCGAGAAAGCCGTCCTTTTTAGGAATAGTAATGACATTTTTCGGGCGCAGACAGGTGGTGGTGTGCTTTCTGATGAACAGTAATAGGTAACCATTATATTGCAGCGTTACAAGGATCTCTGTTGAGGAAAGTGTATATGTTTGTTGAGTTTATGTATCCTGTCACAGATGACAGATTTTTGACTGTCAAAGCGAATTCGTAGGATTAATAGCAATACGTCTACTCTAGGCGTAAGTTGTGACACGATTGCTCTGGTACAGCGCTAACAGCCCACTACACTGCATAGTGTTATTGTGTTTTCGGTTTTGCACGCTAAAATAGTCTTACAAACATAAGAGCTTTTCAGCGCATTCGTTTGCATCGCCCCCCTAACGCCTGTCATATGGTAAGATACCCTGGATCAGAATTTACTGCATAATCATTAATTACGAGGATATCACTAAATCAAGATGGCCTCTTATGTAGAGTTTGTACCTGTCCTCGCACCGTGCTCTTGTGCTTGCCGAAATGGTACTGTTTCACGATGCGTGATGATAAGCCCAGTGGTACGAAGCGGGGCATCAATTACTCGGGTCGTCTATCACCTACCATTTGTGTCGATGAATCCTTCTCCATTAGAATGGTCTTCAAAGTAACCGCTTTCGGAGCCGCAAATGCGCTCATCTTTTTTCTCCAATAATCATCTTGGTTTCTTTGATTTAAGACTTTGGAGAATGAAACCTGATGACACCAGCTCGTCAGATGCCCTAAATTATTTACAATCTGAGGGTTTTTCGGTAACCTTGCTGAATGGCAATGGCTTGTGAGATAGATGGTTAATGTTACCTGGTTTAGTGAATTCTTACCCGTGGGAACTATTTGAACGACCGCCAATTGATTCATTTTTCCGCGTGGATCTTGAATCGGACCTGATTGAAGGACTTTTCCACAGGCTTTTGTCTCAGTATCGTTTCTTGAGGTATGCGAGGCAAATTTTGTGTTTCATCAAACAATACCACTCATTGATGACATTTGGCATGCATTGGCGCTTTTGTAATGGAAATCTCTGTCAGGCCTCAACAACATCTTCATCATAGTGCTTCATCGGTGGCCACTTTCTCTCCTCAACATACTTTGTTGAATGATGTGATGCTTTCCAACTATCGGTTGTAGGCCACCATCACTACGTTTAGAGTGGCATAGAGCGTTTGATCTAAAGAAATAAGGGGCTAACTTATCATTACCTTCAGACGGTACACCAATCCTCGAGATTAGCGAGTCAGCAAATGCTAAATCGTTTTCCTCATGATCTAGCTACGCAGCTTGTCCACCTTCAGACTGTTTGTCGTGATAGCCCTCCGAAAACAGAAAACAGTCTGGTCCTCGATCAAAATTACACATGTTCAAACAGTAGCAAGGTTACTTTTTATCTCGCACTAATTAGAACCACTTACAATATCGCGCATTATTGACCGTTTCCCTTATCGCATCATCTTGAGCGTTATTCCAAAGCCATTTTGTTCTTGATGCTATCGGCGCACTCAATCGTAGACGTTTTGGTCCATTCTGCTATAAACACCAGTTAGCAAAGGGTCAATCTGGAGTTATTGCTGGTCTCTCATTAGCTACCACCACAATGGTCACTGATCGCATATCTGCCAGACGCTATTAGCACCAGGCATGTGTTCACATGTCAGCTCAAATTGCCAACCTAGACAATGAGTCTCTACGCAGTTCTCTACATCCGGTTCTTGGCTGACACATTCCGGCTGGAACCGAACACGAGACTTGCGTAGATCTCAGGGCAAAATGGTGTGCTAGGTTGAAGACAGACTGCGAAACTTCATGCTCTTATCGTGCGCCGGGGATGGAGATGATTACCGTCCCTTCTAACTTCCGTAACTTATCCCGTCTGATACGGGAAACGGGCAGCAGGAGACGTAGTATTAGTGAGATCATACGCGTCGCGAGTCCTCATTATTGTACACGTTAGCTAGGTGTGGGAATCATCTCAGCTGTTGTGCCCCAATAAGTGAGAAAAGAAAACGGCATCAGGGCACGCCAGCTGAGTCAATATTAACGCATGGACATCGTTCCGGAGTGCTAACAGCCAGCTATTGTGCCGCAATGAAGTTAGCTTATGCATAGGAAATGTGAACGTGGTTGATGGGGAAGATTAGGCTGGAAGGGGACAAACACAGAAACTCGCATCACAGACGCCACTTAGGTCAGCTCTTAACCATGCTAACAAGTATATCCAGTCAAACGTATTCATCGTCTTTCGGACCCAATCAGGGAGCTGAGAAGCTCCAACCGCGGTCAGCTTCGAACAAATGGCCTTTACACCTCTCGGTTAAGTCATCGCCTTGACTCCCTTCCTTTTCTCGCATCTACACCCACAGCGCGCAAACAACGCACCTCGCGGGACCCGGTGGGCTTGCATGCGCAACAAGTGGCCTAGCCATCAGAGCCTGGTGCGTGAAATAACGGTGCTGAGCGTTTCAATCGCTCTTCTTGCACCGATTACACGGCGCCGAACACGCTCATTGCTCACTCGGTGTTCCCACCAGACATGAGCTAATCTGTGAAAGCGGCGATGGTCGTACGTAACTAGTCTCTTTACATTTGCTGATCCAAAGGGGCCAGGTTTCACAACTGTACAGGAGGGTTGAACGGACGGCTTTATTGTAAACTCTACCCATCAGGGGGGGGGGGAGTGATCGCACCGGCGCCGTATGTGGCGAAGGTTAGCAGAAGCGCCTCGAGCTTTTGCTATACAGTTTGTGACCCTCATATTTGATTCTACAAGCGCTGATACAACTACCTTGGTAGTTGAATTTCTGAACGCCTTCTAACTGGTCCCCACGAAGAGTCAGCAGGTGTTCCCTGCCAAACGTGGGGGAACGTTTTACACTTCAAGGGTGCAAAACAAATCCCGAAGCGGTTGACAGTTAGTGCCGCTTGTGAGCTGTCGTAGATGAGGGCAGTGTCGTTAGCACACTCCAAGTCAATAATTCATTCGTCTTCCAGATCGTGTTCAGTGAACGCGATTTCCATGACTTCGTCAATAGCGAAGTTGGAGAAGAAAGATGACTTCGGGAATCCTTGTCCTGCATTGCTGCAGGTATTGATGTGCGACGACGGCTTGCTGTAAGTCCTCACTGTGTCTGAGCTTCTCGCGTAAAACGGACAATATCTGCATTTTCTCGGGTACACCTTTCCTTAGCAGGTGATGCCAAACACATCGATACAATGATTCGAAGGAAATTTGATAACCAGAAACACGATAACGGCGGGCCGCCATTATGTGTGAGTGTACTGTATTAATTTAAGTAAAATGTAGATGCGATTGTTGCTCTCCCGACCTAGAGGAAACCCGGCTTTCTTCATACGAATCTGGCTTTCACAGGTGTTTATCGGTCTGTCTCGAGTGACAGAGGCAAGTTACTTGGAGGTTATGGTGATCAGAGTGATTCCTCTATGATTGCCGCATTCCGAACATGAGCTTCGCTTGACCATCGGGACACTAATGAATCTTCTCCGGTTGGTTAGAACAGTTTCCTTTCCCCCACATTTTCATTATTAACTCTTGCAAATCACTAACAAAAGCAGTTCCTCGGAATTTGAAGAGGGCTGGAGGAAGATCATCTGGTCACGCGGTCTTATGCGACTTCAACAGTCCGATCTCACGTTCGCCTTGAGCCAGAGGGTGGATCCTAGACGACAG
>OX104070.1:54581248-54674279 GCA_944474145.2 Dicrocoelium dendriticum | reverse complement strand
TTGTTATTAGAAGCAAAACAGACGGCTTTTCGAACAAGCTATTACCACCTTCGACCTGTCCCTTTTAAAGGCTGAAGCTCACAGGCCGGTTAAGGAAAGTCTTGCGCCTTCGCTGGCGCGCTGAAAAAGCTCTATCTTCGCTTTTGACGCTTAGAGCTGCTGCAGCTTCTCTCTCTGCTGCTTGGGCTCTTCGCTCTGGCTGGGCTGGCTGTAGCTGCTGCCCATGATGAGCTGGACCTCGGCTTGCTGGGCTCAGCTCTCTCTGCTGACTGGCTGCTAAGCGTCCTAGCTCTGCTCTGGCTTGGTGCTACTGCTTGTGCTGTGAGCAGCTCTTGGAAGCTTCTTCTATGATGCTCCGCGAGCTCGGCTGCTCAGCTGAGCTGGTCAGCTGGCTGAGCTGGCTAGCTGCGCTGCTCGTTGGCTGTGCTGCTAGGCCATGCTGCTGAGGCTCTCTATACGCTGTGAGCTAGCTGACGCTGCTTCTACTGCTTAGCTGGTGCTGTGGCACGCTTGCTCTGCTCTGGCTTGAACCTGCTCTGAGCTGTGACTGCTGAGCTCTCTGCTGAGCTGGAGCTGCTCTGAGCTTAGCTGGGAGCTCTGCTATACAGCTGCAGCTGCTCAGCCTCTGCTCTGCAGCTCTGCTGCGTGCTGAGCTGAGCTGCTTCTCTGGTGCTGTAATGCTGGCTCTGCTTGCATTATGCCTATTGAGCTGGTTCTAGCATGCTGGGCTGACTGCTGTACTCCGCTGCTGGGCTGGCTGCTGAGCTTTCTAAGCTGCTGGTGCACTGTGCTGTCGCTCGGGCTGGACTCCTGAGCTGGCTCGCTAGGGCTTACTGGCTGCTCTGCTGCTGGCTGGCTCTGCCTGGCTGAGCTGTGCTAGTCTCTGTGCTGAGTTCTTGCCTCTGCTGTAGCCTAAAGCTGGCTGTTTCTCTCTCTGGTAGCTAGGAAAGCTGCTCTTCTGCGGTCTGCTTTCGCTGCTGCACTGGCTTGCTCTTGTGCTGAACTGGCTGCTGCTCTGGTCTAGGACGTGGCTCTGCTCTTGCGGCGGCTCGCTGCTCGCTGCTTGCTCTCTATGCTTGCTGCTAGTCTGGCTGGCTGCTGCAGCTTCTCTGTGTGCTGAGCTGCTGTGCTGCTGCTGGCTGGCCTGCTGGGCTCCTGTGCTCGGCTAGCTGTGCTCTTGATGGAGCTGCAGGCATTGCTGCGCTGGGCTGGGCAGCGCGGCTGCCTTGCGACTTGGCTGAGCAGGCTCTGTCCTGGCTGGCTCTGGCTCCTGTGCTGCCTAGCTGGGCTATGGGGCTTCTGAGCTAGCTCGCTTCTCTGCTGAGAGCTGGGCTCTCTTGCTGTGCTGGAGAGCTGGAAGCTTTCGCTCCTGATAGCTGCTTGCTGTGCTCTGTAGCCTAGCTGGGTGCGAAGCTACTGCTGCTGACTGCGAGTCTCGCTGCTGCTGAGGATAGTGCTCTGCTCTGGCTCTGCTGCTGCTGACTGGCTCTTGCTGGGCTCGTCTGGCTGGCTATCTTACGCTTCTGCTTCTGAGCTGCTCTGGCTGCTGCGCTTGGCTAGCTGGCTCCTGCGCTGGGGCGCTGATGCTGCTGGCTGGGGGGGGGCCTGTCTGTGGCTGCTGCTGGCGGTCTGCTTTGCTGTGCCCTCTGGCTGGCTGCAGAGCTGCTGGAGTCGGCTTCTGCTGGTGCTGCTCTTCTCTGCTGGGCTCGCTGTGGGCTCTCGCTACAGCCTTACGCTCTGTGACTGGCTGCTGCGCTGTTCCTAGCTGCTGGCTGGCTGGAGCTAGCTGGCTCCCGCTCTCTCTACTCTAGCTGAGCTCAGCTGGCTGTGGTTGCTGCTGAGCTTACAAGCGTGGCTGGCTCCTAGCTGGAGCTCTGGCGCTGCTAGCTGCTGTCCTTTGCTTAACAGCCGCTCTGCTGCTGGCTGCTACTCCTGAGCTCTGGCTGGCTGCTCGCCTGGGCTGGGGAAGCTCTGCTCTGCGCTAGCTAGCTCTGGAGCCTTGAGCTGGCTGGGGCTCTGCTGGCTTGGGCTGGATGCTGCTTGAGCTTGCTGAGCGGGCTGGCTTGCCTTGGGCTCTGACTGCGCTGCTAGCCTGCTGAGGCAGCTGCTTGGCTGGCTACTCTGTCTGGCTAGGCAGGTAGCTAGCTCTGACCTGACTATGCTTGGCTGAGCTGGCTAGCCTAGCATGTCTGTCTGCTGAGCTGTAGCTGGGCTTGCTCTGATCTCTGATGCTGCTTGGAGTGTCGTAGTAGCTGCTGGCGCGTCATCTGCGTGTCTTGGAGCTGCTATCAGCTTGCCTGGGCTGAGCTGCTTCAAGGCTGCTGGACTGGACCTTACTCGGAGCACAGACTGCGCTAAGCCTGCTGACTAGCTGGGACTGGTCTGCTCGGCTGGTGGTGAAGCTCTTACTGCTGGAAGTCTCTGCTGTGATTTTGCTCTGCTAGGTGCTGCTCTCTGGCGTGCGTGGGCTTGCTAGCTCTGCTTCTTGCTCGAGCTGGCTTGCTTGTTGCTGGGCTGCTGGGGGCTCTGCGTGCATCCTGGGGCTCTGTCGCTGCTGCTTCTGCTGTGGGGCAGAAGCTTGATCTGCTCTGCTGTCAGCTCTCGCTTGCGGGCTCTGCTTGGACTCTGAGCTGCTGGCTTGTCTGAGCTAGCTGCTTGGCTGTCCTTCTTGGCTGAGTGCTGGGCCTGAGCTGCTGGGCTGGCTCTGGCCTGAGCTGAGCTGCTGCTAGAGCTGCGAGGCTGTGCTCCTGGCTCTGCTGAGCTGAGCATGGTGCACTGACTGCTGCTCTCTGGTCTGGAGCTGCTTGAGCTCTGTGCGGGGTCTGAGCTGGCTTCCTGAGCTTGACTGGCTGCTCTGCTGCTGGCCTTGGCTCTGGGCTAGCTCAGTTTAGCTCTCGCCTGCTGACTGCTGCTGGCTTTCCTGGCTGCTGGCTGCTACTTCTGTGCTCTCTAGCTGCTGCTGAGCTGGCGCTCGACTGTCTGAGAGCTGCTCTTAGCTAGCTGCTAGCTGGGCTGCTCTGGTCTGCTGCTGGCTAGCAAAGCTCTCTGCTGCTGCTGGGCGCTGGCCAAGCTCTGAGCTGCTGAGCTTGGCTCGGCTGTACGCTGGCCATGCTGCTAGCTCCTCTCGACAGCTGTGTTGCTGCTGCTGCTTAGCTGCGCTCTGCTGCTGCTGGCTGAGCTGCCTCTGCCTTGGCTGGCTCTGCTGGCTGGCTGCTTGCTCTGCTGGCTCTGCTGCTGGGCTGTCAAAGCAGTTTGCTGGCTAGAGCTGAGCTGAGCTCTGGGCTCTGGGTGCTGAGGCTCAGCTGGCGCGCTGTTCGTCCGCTGCCTGCTTGGCTGTCTGGCTTTGACTCGTGAGGTGCCCTCAGATTAGCTGGGACTGGGATCTGCTGCTGGCTGGGCTGGGCCTGCTGTGCTTCTAGCCGCTGCTCTGAGTCTACTACTGCTTGGAGGCTGGCTGCTCGGCCTGCTGTGCTGATAACTATAGCTGCTGTCATGGCTTGAGCTGGCGCTGCTCTAAGCTTGTCTCTGACTGGCTGTAGCTGGCTGCTGCTGCGCTGCTGCTGGGCTTCCTCTGGGGCCTGGCTGCTTGGCTGCCTAGCTTTGGCTCGCTCGGCTGCTACTGCTGCTTATAGCTGGCTAAGGTCTTGGTTCGGTCTGGGCTACCAGCTCCTGGAGCTGCTGTGGCGTAGCTGTCCTTTGCTGAGCTGTGCTTGCTCTGCTGGCTTTTGACTGAGGCTGCACAGCTGCTGCTGCTAGCTGCTGAGTGCAGCACAGCTCTGCTCTGACTCTGCTCCGCCTGAACCATAGTTGCTCTGCTCTTCTACACGCTGAGCTGGCTGGCTTCTGCTGGCTCCTGACTCCTTGGCTGCAGCTGCGGCTGCCATGTAGCTTCTGCTGACTCTCTGCTTGCTCTGGCTCGCTTGCTAGCTCTGAGCTAGGCTTGGAGCTGAGCTGACTGAGACTTCGCGGCTGCAGGCTCGAGCTGCTCTGCTAGCTCTGTGCCAAATTCGGCTCACCATCAACACAAGCAAAACTGTCGCTTTCAGCCTTCACCGGAGGTGCAATCTTCAATATTGCCGCGAATCAGCATTGGTGCTGAAGTATTGGAAACCACCTCCCCTTTTTGCTACCTTGGGAGTGTGATGTCGACTGATCAGCAGCTGCATAGTGAGATGCGTATCCGCGTGTCGAAGGCAGCGGGGGCATTCGGGAAGCTTGAGTACCGAGTGTGGAACAACCATCAGCTTACCATTGGCACGAAGCTGATGGTGTACAAATCCATGGTACTGTCCGTTCTGCTGTACGGCAGTGAAACGTGGACGATGTACTGGCGGGATGTGCGATATCTCGAGCGGTTCCATCAGCAGTGTCTGCGACGAATTTTGCGCATCGATTGGGGCGACAGAGTCGCAGACACGGAAGTGTTGCGCCGAAGTGGGATGTATACAGTGGACTGCATACTTTTATTGAGACACCTGAGGTGGATCGGTCATGTGTGGCGTATGGATTCGACGTGGATACCGAAGCAGCTATTATATGATCAGCTGAGTATTGGGAAGCGGCTCGTGGGGAAACCAGTTACGATACCAGGACATGGTTAAGGTGAGCCTCACACGTTCTAATCTTGATTGCAGATCATGGGAATCGAAGGCGGTTGATCGGCGTGTATGGCGCGATCTGATTACGAAGGCAGTTGCCGAGGTGCAGGAGAAAGCGCTCATGCATGCAGAGAAGAAGCGGCAAGTGCGGAAGCGGCAAGCACCGATGGGTTGTTCTCCATCGACATCAAGCGCATGGTGCTGTAGCACATGCGGTCGCGAGTGCCTTAGTCAGGCAGGCCTAGTGAGCCATGAGCGAGGCCACTCGGGACCACTACCGAAGCGACGACGGGTCTTTCAGAGAACGTAGGCAGAACCGGCGCAGCGTTTGTAGGTACACTGCATTCGATTTACTAACCGCGTGCCTGCATGCTAAGTCTCTTTATTTCAGCTGGTGGGTTTTCAGTTTTGTCATAGTGCGTTTATTTCTCATATGAATATCTACTGAGCCATGAGCGAGGTCACTCGGGACCACTACAGAAGCGACGACAAGTCCTGCAGAGTATTCAGAACCGGCGCCGCATTTGTAGGTACGATACATTCGATTTACTAACCGCGTGCTTGCGTGCTAAGTCTCATTATTTCAGGTGGAGGGTTTACAATTTTGCCTAAATGCTTTTCTTTCTCATATATACCATTTTCACTTTCAATTGGACATTTTTCAAACCACATTGGACATTTTGCAAGCCAAATGGGACATTTTGCAAACCACATTGGACATTTTGCAAAACATATTGGACATTTTGCAAAGCAAATTGGACACGTTGCAATCTAAGTAGCAACTCGCCAATTTGTTGGTAAGAAACGAGCAGTAAAACTGCTGAATGATGACGCTAATACACCGGCATTGTGTAAGCAGCGGGCTATACTGTAAAACATTTCCTTGATGGTGAGCAGCGACCGAAGTTCTGAACTACGCTCCCCTCTCCCCATTGACATTCGCCTAGTTGGTGTGCAGTGCCCATACGCATCAACCTGTGTAGGTGTGTAACAATTGGAAAATCGGATGTCCGAATCGCAATTGTGTATCAATCATTTTGTGAGTGGATTGCGATGCGCAATCTCAATGTGCACCGTTATTCTCATTAGAGGGAACCTTGTCCGATTCGGTCAATGGGACCATGTCGGATGAAGCAGGTAGGCGGTGTCCCAGCTTCGCCCGTCTCTCTATTAGCTTTCGCAACTGCCACGCTATTGTATCAGCGTAGGCTGTAATGACCCCCAGCAAAACTAGTCTAGATCTATAGCCTATTGTTACAACATATCAACTACTGAGGAGTGGGCCGATTACACGATGTTCAGGCCACATTGTGGTCACGATATTGTAACCGAACTGCGTACGTAAAGAGAAATGCTCATAAAACTTGTGCTGGTCGACGACAAAACTACTCGGGAAGCCGCTGAAGTCGCCCGTGTTAACGCGAGTACGGCAAGGAACATCATTTATGCCTATAAGCGAGAAGGCTCAATTACACAGCGCACCTGCGGTGGAAACAATAGGGAGAAGCTGACTCCCAATGTATTGCAGCGCGTCGAAGAAGCGGTTGAACGGCACTCTGAGGACACGTTAGTGCAGCTGCAGATGCGCCTGAGAGAGGGATAAACCTATCAGTATCCTCTGTCTTCAACGCTCTCAGAAGACTAAAGACAACTCTCAAAAAGTGTCATTACGAGCTCGAGCTAGTCAACAGTGCCACGACAATCGCTAGCCGACAGGCGTACGCTCTCGATATCTCGGCACATGCACCTTCCAACAAGGAGAAATGCATATTCATACATGAGAGTGGTTTCAACCTTCATCTGAGGCGAACTCAGGCGTTAACACCGGCGACTTCAGCGGCTTCCCGAGTAGTTTTGCCGTCGACCCGCACAAGTTTTGTGAGCATTTCTCTTTGCGCAAATGATGTTCTCCTGCAGTGCCGTCGCGTCGGACACCAGCTCTCCTGTAATTCGTCACTCACTTTGGTCGTTTCGTGCGGCACGGGGCTAATAAAGCTAGGTTGTGTTGAGTGGAGCCATTATCGTATGCTCCGCTCCAATAGTGGTACCGCTGCATAGGTCGGTCCACACACCCAGACAAAACACACGAATTCCTATGGGGGGTGTAGGGGAAAATAGGTCACCGATTTTGACAGAGGCGAACGGCACTCATGTCAAGAGAAGGGCTTACACAATCACCCGCTACGTACGCAATTCGGTTACAATATCGTGACCACAATGTGGCCTGAACATCGTGTAATCGGCCCACTCCTCAGTAGTTGATATGTTGCAACAATAGGCTATAGATCTAGACTGGATTTGCTGGGGTCATTACATCCTACGCTGATACAATAGCGTGGCAGTTGCGAAAGCTAATAGAGAGACGGGCGAAGCTGGGACACCGCCTACCTGCTTCATCCGACATGGTCCCATTGACCGAATCGGACAAGGTTCCCTCTAATGAGAATAACGGTGCACATTGAGATTGCGCATCGCAATCCACTCACAAAATGATTGATACACAATTGCGATTCGGACATCCGATTTTCCAATTGTTACACACCTACACAGGTTGATGCGTATGGGCACTGCACACCAACTAGGCGAATGTCAATGGGGAGAGGGGAGCGTAGTTCAGAACTTCGGTCGCTGCTCACCATCAAGGAAATGTTTTACAGTGTAGCCCGCTGCTTACACAATGCCGGTGTATTAGCGTCATCATTCAGCAGTCTTGCTGCTCGTTTCTTACCAACAAATTGGCGAGTTGCTACTTAGATTGCAACGTGTCCAATTTGTTTTGCAAAATGTCCAGTATGTTTTGCAAAATGTCCAATGTGGTTTGCAAAATGTCCAATGTGGATTGAAAAATGTCCAATGTGGTTTGAAAAATGTCCAATTTAAAGTGAAAATGTTATAAATGTCTACCTGTGCTCTATTCCATTAACTTGCACACCTCGCTTAAGCCAATTGTATGCGATTTCCATAACATTATTGTGTTCGTGGCATTTCCGTAAAGTATACTTTCTGACCTTGGGAACTTATCTAGGATTCGTTTGTAAACAACTTATTTCATCTGCTCATTAACTTAAGGTTTATGTCACCGTTTCCTTATGCATTAATCGAGTTATTTTCGTTGTCTCTCTCTGTCTCTCATGTGATTGGCTGTTGTTTGATATCTCCGGTGGGGCTGCGCTTGATGTGCATGTTGACAAGGTGCCTACCTGTCTATTACCCACTACCTCGTCCATACTGGCTCCAGGAGACAGTTGGTCGTTGCTGGAGGGTACGGGGTGCACGGTTCTTGTGGCCGTGTTAGGATCACAGAGTGGTTCCATGCACTCAGTGTGGAGCGGACTACGGTCCAGCCACCGCCTTGTGTGCGTTAGATTCCCAAATACAGTGTGCTTGTGTTTGTCTGTGAAGGAGTGTGGGCCGGCTCCGTTGATGAAACGTGGCTCCCATTCACATGGCTCCCGGTCTTATTCCTTTGGGTTTACACTGGATATGGGGTGTGTGGATGGAGCTGTGGGTGGTGCAGCGCAAGCCATCCATGGTCCCTCTGTAGACGCAGGCGTCCTGTGACTGGCCACAGTGACAGGCGAATCCGAAACCGGATGCCGCCAACCATCTTATCGTCTATTGTCCGCAAAGTAAGTGCAAGGTTGCATCCATAGCATGTGTAGTTTCGGTTCTCAGTAAAAGTGTGAAACACTGCCAAAATACCGATTTTGTAGTGGGTTTGTAACGATAAGCAACTATTCACTACCTTCAGTGACATCAGTGCATTCACTGGGGCTACAATCGTACTACATCCTATGTTGCTTTCTATGTAAGATCAATAATGGGGATGGCTATGACTGCAGAGAAACACGTAGGGGGTAACGTTTTGATAATGTCAACAGTCCCGAAACAGCTCCCTCTTTCGCATTGTCATACCATAGGCGAGAGAACTTACATTCGCGTCCGGAAATTGAATAGTTTAAGTCAAGCAAAAAAAAGAACAAACAAAAAAACAAAAAACAAAAAGCAAAAAACAAAAAAAAAAAAAAAAAAAAAAAAAAAAAAAAAAAAAAAAAAAAAAAAAAAAAAAAAAAAAAAAAAAAAAAAAAAACAACAAAACAAAGCAACAACAACAAACCAAAAACACAAACAAAAAACAAGCAAACTGAAATTCTGCCGCTATGCTCGTCGGATTGGTTAGAAACTCCTATTGCATTCTTTAACCTCGTATATCAGCGTCGCCAGGTAACTTGTAACGACGGAAAAACTTAAAGCGAGTTGCATCGCATGTGTAGTATGTAAATATTGGTACTTCGAGCTATAAACCTAGACTATACGCAAGGTCTGGGCAGAAAACGGTCAAGAGAAAACAATTTGTATTATAATGCTGTAACCGTGGCTCTAAAGGGCAGAATAATATACAACATAGCGCTCAGGACTAGGTTTGCAGGGACAACTGAAACAGATAACAGTGACAATGAGGTTGAAAGCAGACTGGTGGAAACCTGACCTTGAGAAAAGTGCATTCACTTGAATTAAATGAACTACGGTACTCGTTTGAGCATGTAACGGTCTAAATCACGGAAAGCATGTTATTAGCTCGGAAGATGGAAAGAGGTCAGAATAGGATCACTGAACCATAAATAGAGATCAGTCGATTCTTTTACTCGAAATCAAGGTTCCTTTGGACTTTACATAACTGACGGTCACAGGTGGAATAGATGCTTTCAGTTCCTTCATCGGTCACTCATTTGACTACAGTCATTCCTATTCGCTGCTCCTAACTGTTCTTACTCAATGGCAGACAAATGTATCGGACATTCAACAAGGAACACTTTTCCCGTTGATCTCTCTAACTTTATACGAGCTTTTTGGTATATACTAAGGCCCGAATGTTTTGCATGCACTTGTGAGCCAATCTTCTGGAGAGACAGGTGATCATAGAGAAGTTACCTGTCCATCAGCGCTCACGCAACACCATCTAGACTCGTTGTACCCTTCTGTCATCTGACACTAACCATCATCTAGTACTGGTGATTTATATCGCCAGGTAAATTTTGCTGTAGACGCGAATGTTTAGGACCTACCTTCATCTGTGGCCGAATCTGCTAAAGCACCCTCCATATTCCTAACTCTGCTTAGTTCGCGGTTCAGTCGTGGGATTCATCTCTACGTCGCCTTAGCTCTCGCACACTGGATTAGTCCATTGAACACTGCCTTTATCATTATCCATTCAATGGTGGTCGAGATTCGCATGGATGAAATGACTCTGATTTCTCTTTAGTTAACAAGGGAGAGAGACATTTGTCCTAACACAAGTGGCACAACACAGGTGAACCTTCTCTCTTAATTGACTGGTGCGAATTCGATACAGTGTGCTAGAATAGTCCAAGTAATCATTCGGAATCCCCCACTGCATTCCGAATTGTATGAAACAGCGCAATTCATCTGGCGCTGGTATCCCAAGTGGCTTGTGGTTGCTCTGCCTCATTGTCTGAAATCTAATTAGTCCGAAATTGATCCCCTTTCTTTAACAAATGTGGACGTTTTCAACAACCAACTATTTATTCCGTTTCCAGATTCTTTGTGTGCTTTTTTGATATCCCACTGGTGTTATCTCTATCCTATACCTTTCACCGTTCTTTTCATCGATGTTTTGCTCCGTTTAACTTAGTCCTAAAAGTGGTGGGGCAGACAACAGTCTGTCTCCAGAACAACCGTTTGTTTGACTTTCACATGGACACCTTTCTGTACACCGATAACATAAGAAGACTCTGATTGGCTGATTGTTTGTGTGTATTCGCTTTTAACACGTGGTCATCTGTCTTTTCGGCTAGCTTTCCGAGTTTGGCCCCCTGTCATCTAGCCAAGCGATCAATACATTCTTTCCTGCTCGTGTGTTTGCCGTTGAGAGAAATTGACAGTGTTCTACCTCTGGCTGTTTTAGGACGTGCATCACTAGTCAAGCGCGTAACTTATGGTCTAGTATCAGGGAATTAAATGCAGCGTCACATCCGTAGCATACTCAGCTTCGATCCTCAATCTTAGTGTAAAACTGTTGAACGCAGCCAGAGAACCGAGTCTGCAGTGCGTTTATGATGGCAAGACACTATTAAGCATTCCAATTATTTTCTCCCATGACATGGTTTCGGTTCATTATATCATTGTTTTTCTATTAACTTGCGGATCTTCTTATTTCCTTTAATTATTGACAAGCCAAAGTTATCATTTCTGGATCAACCGTATTTGTGGATATTCCTTTCTTTGATCGACAGTTCGATTGTTTTGGCAATATGTCGCCGACTTTGAAGGTATCGGCAGACTAGAGTAGTTCAACCGGAAGGATAGATGCCGCTAGGTCGCGTAACTTCTTTGGATAATGCTGCTTGTTATGCATGCACGAATCAGTTTGCACATATATCTATGTGGCTCATTACATGCAAATAAATGTCATAGTCGAATAAGCTAACTTTGTTTCCGCTATGCTGTCCGGGATTACCTGCCGCATGTAAATTGATCCATACACATAAACTGTCAACATTTAACATTGACTTCGTTTTGGATATCGGTTTTATGACACCGAGGCGTCGTGCGTTTGTTTTGGTTAAAGGCTGGTAGCTGTCTCGCTGGCTTTGCAAGGCTGATCATCATCAGGAAATGTTCAACTGTGCCAAACTGAGCATTGGGGGCACATCCACAGGTGGCTCTGCATATGACCGTTGGACTGATGCACTCTCTAATTCCCACAGTGTGTTCGATATAAAATCACTACACACGTTACGTTCACCTTATGTTCTTAATCAAGGCGGTCTACTGAACACTGGCGTATGTGTCCCAATTCTGTTCACGTTGTTGATACCTTTTACCACCTTCGTGAATGTGAAAACCATGTTGGTAATTTGGGCGCCGATCACTGTTTCTTTCGTAGGGGATTTGCGCTACTTCTTTCTGACTCATTCCTGCTTAATTTTCACGCATTTCTCCCGTTCTCTTGTTCTTACTAGCTGATCACATAGGCACCATGGCTGGCTCGATATTCGTAATCCATGATTTAGGTACACGCTCACTACACTTGATTACAGCTCAGTGCAAGTATCGATTTTGATTTGAATACTATATGAGTGCGTCAGCTTTGAAGTGCTAACTTCTTAGAGTATTCTATCATGATTCAATTGTCATGGGTGATAAACGGACGACAACAGGAAGCAAGGACAATTTTTTCCAAAATTTCTTAAAGTGCCTATGATTCTATGAGAAGTTCAGCTAGAAAATATGTGATGACATATTTTAAAAAATATTTGCATGCGCATTACGGGTTTTCATGATCCGTTTCCGTTTGCAATAAGTGACCTTTCCCTATTCAACTAACTAAAGGTAGTAGGTATGACCTCTTAAAATAATGTTTTTTGGGTCTCCATGTAACCCCCTGTTTTTTCTACCTGTTACCTATTTCCTTACACTTAGAAAATTCAGCTCATGTATATATATATATATATATACGTATATATGGTCAATAAACAGTTATCAGAGTGCCACAACAACGGCGAGAAAACATAGCTGGTAAAAAGCAGTCAGAGGAAAAGTCTCACAACTCGTTCGCCCTTTGGTACGATTCCTAGCCATGTCAGGTGGGGTATCCAAACAGGTGTACTTACTGTCATTGGTCCCCTAACTTGGGATTTTAGAACGCTCAACAGTGACTAACTGTAATGTTAGCTCCTTGACATTTCGGACCCAGGTTGCATGTTGGCCACCTCTCCGTCACTTTCAACCAACGCCGCGGGGCGACCGTTGCGCAGGCATACGGAGGACGTGCCTGAGCCACCGAAACGTACACAGGGAAACTATGCAGCTCAGTAGTCGGCGGAGACTGTTTGCCTTGAAAATCCGAGGTCCAACGTCATCATTACTAATGCGATACCATCGACATACACCAGCGATGCTCCGGAGGCAGTGGTGTTCAGAAACACACAATCTCTGGACATTGCTCGCTCGAACGGGTCAGGTCTCGCAGCCATACAGGAGTATTACTCGTATTGTAACGTTGTAGACTCGACCTTTTAGAGAAAGGCTGAGATCAAGCCGGCACCGGAGATGCCGGGGTTTGGCGAAGGCTACTCTAGCTTCGTTGATGCGCAAATCGATCTTATCCGTCAATCCATTCAATCTGATACAACTCCCAAGGTTTACGAGCTTGCCTACTACTTTCAAAAAAGTGCCGGAGAGGGCGAACAGCTTCTAACCAGTCTTGGAGGAATACTTCGCACTTGGAAGGGGCAGTGGTTATTCCGAACTGTGATACCAACGTCTCCAACTTGCACAGCATGTCTTGGGCAGCGTGCGAGAAGTCACAGAATACGGCGATGTCGTCAGCATACTCCAATTCACAGAGCCGATCACCAGAGAGAAACTCAAAGCTGCCAGACCCACCCATAGCGAAGTTGAACTGTAAGGTTAATGCGAGACAGCTCTTTCTCACGCCACTGGTGCTACTAAAGTGGGCGAAGGTCCGCCGCACACCCGCACTTGGCCCGAGGTTCGGGAATAAATAGCTTGAAGTATGTTGACATACCTCTCAACAGACAACTCCAGAGAGCAGCTCTGCCAACAGTCAAATTCTGGGCGTATATCCAGGAAACGAACGATGGTAGGCCGGCTGGAAGTTCGATAGTGCTCGAGCGTTTGGTGGATCATGAAGATGTGATCAATACAGCCTCGATTTGGGCGAAAACTAACCTATTCTTCATGTGTGTAGTCAATTCATAAAGAGGAGACGGGCCTCCGTCCTTGAAACGAGCCGGACGCAAGTCATCAGGGCCTAGAAATTTGTGGCGTTTCAGATGACGAACTTCATAGACAGCCTCGGCATCAGTTGCCGTAGAGGTGCTTACACACCAGGGAACACCGTCTATACAAGACTGGCAACTCGAGGGCAATGTTAGTCAGCTGGACTGCTGTTCGGAGTGCCCATAACATCTCTTACCATGGGGTTTACTTAGGATAATTATTGAGTTCTTCACAACAGCATTATGTTAGTTGTATTTTTACTAGATGCACTTCCCAATCGCGAACTGAATACAACAAGTATCTTTCCTCGCTATAGCGCTTGCTTTCATTAGCTAGCCGTTCATACTACAGGGGAATTCCGGGTTATTCGACAATCCACATACGCACACCTATTCTACCTGGTAACTCGCTTCTTCTAACCAAAATAATCGCCTAATTTTAACTTGCTATACATTGATTAATTAAATATACCTGAGATAACCTACTCAAGTAGACATGCAACTGAGCTGGAAGCTTTGCTTGCCATCTAGTTGTTCCCACCTCAGGCAAAGTAAGGTTGCTACCCGCCTGGCTTTTTTTACGTAGCAGGCTAGTTGAAGCTGTCACCTGGTAACCTGATTCGTCTAGCTCATCACCAGCAATCGTGTCTGCGGGCTCCCTGGACCCAAAAGGGTGGATGTAGCGTTTTACATTTGTGTATATCAAGATCATACAATGGACAATAGTGCTATTCGCAATTTATTTTGTTCCAATGTAACTACACGGTATTCCTGACCTACAAAGCTCCGCGGACACACTTAGCACCGCACTTCAGTACTAGTTGAACGCTGTTTGACTTCGATATCTATCTTATTTCTACATGTTGATGTCACGCCGTTACTTTATTTCAATGCACCATCTTCTGTTCTGTCACCAGCGCCGTCTCTCAGGTGAACACCTATGGCATGACGGCTACTGCGAAGGCTCACGCACAATCAACGAACGGTTTGACCTCTACTACTCCGCATTCTCTTGTCCCGCCATCGCCAAACCCGAATGCGGCATCGAAACGTCTGGATTCCCAGATCGCCAGCTTTCAAAAGCGCATCTCGTCATTGGAATTCCGACAGAACCTAATGGAAACCGGCATAACTTTGTACATTGCCTACCGCTTATTTCGATGGCTTTTTCGCGTTTTTGGACAGTGATTATTCGGCTTTTAACCGACGGATTAATTTCAATTTTTCTGTCTTAATCGCTCACTGACTCCCTTCGACTTAGATTCAATCGGACCCGTTTTCCATTGTACATTTCTTGCTTTTCAACCAGCTTCGCGTGCTTCTGCACTTGCCAGTTTTTTAAACCTCATCAGAGCACTTTATCCAAAGGTTCACAAAATTTCTGCTTAACCGAGCCTTATGAAATGTGGGCGTCTTTGACATTTTTGCCTTTCTTTTTAATCTTTCAATCTTAATCGGTTGTAGTGGAAAACTCAAACAGCCATCTTGAGTCACCTTCACTCCTTGCACAGTGCTTTCATCTTAGTTTGCCACAACACGCTGGTTCATTGCGCCAGCTTCTTCCTGACCGTAACAAATTCAGGGTACTTCATCTCATGTCAGCATACTGGATGGACTCAATTAATGTAATATCTCCCATGGTAATCGCAACTGCCAATTGGTGGTTACCATGGTGCCGGCATGTTTTTTAGCCTAAGCTGCTTCGAATCAGCATGATCTACTTATCTTCAGTCCCGTGATACCGTTCTAGTTTTCATCTGTTCATCCAGACATGCTTGCGCAAGACCTAATGACGGAGCTTTGTGACCAATCGCAGGCAACGGTACACCTGGCGTCTGCCTATAGACTACCTGGTCCCTTGTCAGTTCACACGGTTCATATTTAAGTGTTCATTTGCTTTTAATTGTGGTTTGAGTCGACCAGTTTGACCGTTTGCGTTTTCGACCCGCAAACGCTAACATTTCGGAGTTTCTTTTTTACATGGTTAAGGTAGTGAAATAGCACAGTGGAATTTAGATCCAACTCTTACTTCGAGCCTTTTAGTGTCCTCTTCCTACGCATTCCTCAATGATTTTTTGACGGCTTGACTCGACAAAGCCTCAACGCTACGGTCATTAACAGCTACCTTGCACCGATACTGACGTCTTTTCCTCCTCAATGTGCTCAACGGCGATTGAATCGATCGTGCATATTTCCGGAATCGTTCCTTCAGTGGTTAACTGTAGGAGGGGGGCAGTCAATGCTTACACACTTTCGTAGCTGAATTTTTCATCTTTCTCTAAATGACACCCATCTTGATCTCATTATCGCTCTGCTTTTCTTCACTGCATTTTTCCAACCCACAGATGTCTACTTTCTGTTTCTCTGGCCCCTTATAGTTTATGTTTCTATTCAGACACTTCTTTCATTGTATTTTTGCCTACTTTATTATTTTTTGTTGGCATGTTTGTACTAAGAATTCAGTTACACGCAATACCCGTCTTGTTTTTGATCCTATTCCCCGTTGTTGTTATTTGGGATACTTTCTGCTCATCTATTCTTCCATGGCACACACCGGAAAGCGCGGACACCGTTTCCATACTTTCTAGTATTGATCTCTAGCGCGACCCTAGGATGTGATCCGTTTGCGGCTCCACACGTTTATCTCAGTTGGGGGCTGTTGATTTTCGTTTTCCATAGCTTTGTTGCGTATCATTGGACGCCGGACAGCTTGAGGTCCTTCAGCTGAACGAGCATCATAATACTTCTCCAAAAAATCAAATATTGTATGAGGAGATTTCTACCGCATTTTAAGACTTATTTTAGGTAACAAATGTGTCAATGTACCTTCTTTGTGCGCCAAATTATCGAGCTCGTTTTTGTAAAATCATTGACCGTGCATTTGCGTGGCAGAAGAGACGGAATATCGGTCATCTCTAGTCGCCAACTTGTATTCTTGTGGGATCCGGTAAACCTTGTTACGCACGTATCATGACACCCATCCTTTTTCCCTTGTGTCAGCCTGGTAAGCGTTGTCGCACTCAGACCCGAACTGCTCCATTACGGTCATCGCGGTGAGGCTGGACCACAGCATTATGCTACGGTTTTCGTGCCCCATCGCCCCTTTGCCCTATATTGCTTGGAGTTTTCGCGTCCCTCGAAATCTACTCTTGCCGGATTGGTACATGGTTAGAGGCCAAAAGAAATAAATTTCCTGGTCGTGGCTTAGAAAAGGAATGGCTCAATTTCTATAAAGCCGGATCATTACCATTCGATACCTTGAAATATGTTTGGAACCGATCAGGAACTCATTACTCCGGTTAATGTATTTGCTGGGTACACGACATTTCGCTTTTGGAACAAAAGCTTCTCCAGGCATCTTCGCGTTGCCTTACGGTCATGTTTTTGATCCAAAACTTTGGTTGAGCATCGTAATCTTTCTTCTGTCTAGCTTCTGGCAATATCTCAACCCTCGTACATTCATGACTATCTCCTCAAACTTCAACCATATCTTGCATCGGCCATAGTACAGCCTTAACCTGCTGCATACAATAGGGCAAATAAGCGAAAACATGCTACAGTTGCTGCTTCCCTTCTTTCTTTTTCACCTGTTTCTATTACCCTCCCGTCGACTTCCATTACTAACCTACCTTTTATAATTCCAAGCTTAATTAAAGCATTCTCGATACGACTGGTTTTACGATTTGTATCTAGATTCCCGCACCACCCACTGGAAGCCTATAAGCAACAGTCCATTATAAGGCCACTGCCGTGTTTCCATGGCGGTGTCCAGCGTTCGCACTACTAGGTCAACAGGCTGCACTCGCACGTGTGTTGGACACTATGGGTATTGATTTGTGTTGTGTCTGAAACTAGAATTAATGACTCACGTCATTGTCGGACTAACTACATCCAGTTGATTGCACGCATCCGTAGTTGCTCGTGCGGCAACTACTGGAAAAGCTGGAGTGGATGTCCTTCTTATCTCCAAGGTTGCATCATCACTAGTTGATTAAATCCTCTTAAGCAATGGTTTACATGCGACCCATTCGACGACATTAACTAACATCAACTTACGGAGTAGCACTAGATACTGACTGTCTGTGATTGTTGTCTGTATCAACCGATTGCAATTCTGATGCTGCGAAAGACGCCTTTTACCACGAACTGAATCCGCTGCTTTACAGCGTTGCCAGTTTGTTTACGGTTACGGGGAGATAAATGCACATGGCTTATGCAAAATATCAGCAAAATGTTACGACTAGGCCGTCAGCGCTCGAACTGTGTCGAGCTTTTATCACAGCTATGCGTCGAGCATCAGCTATTTCTTAGTAGCATCGACTTCAGATACTGGGCGTCGAAATGCTACTTGGCATCTTCCAGCAGTTGACTAGCAATGGTCCCAAATTTATCGCATTGCCAAGAGTTTCATTTGACGTGATCCCATCCGTGACTATTACTTGTTTTGGAACACATGCGTAGATTTTGGTCATGTCTCAGTGCATCTGTATCAAGAAGGGCATCAAAAGCTTCTTTCGGCTTACAATTGAGAGGCAATCTCATCTTTTTGTCAACCAAACCTATCAGGATGCTATGTTTACCAGGTTTTCAGTTTTTTTGCTGCAAGGACATCGGGCTTCAGTGGAATAGTATTTCGGCCATCGTGCACAGTGCGTAAGCATTCCTTTGCTGTACTAGGAATCGTCAATTTATCGGAGAGATCGGCGGATCTGTTGAGATCCGCAAAGAAAACCACATTGGCGCTTCGCACAACGTGATGTGAGGGATTATTAGGCGCGAGCTAGAACGTAATGTGCTTACTGAGAAATGAATCTTTTGAATGCATAAGGCTTGGAAGTTGGGAGAGGCAGGTGCATTGAGCGATTATGATAGACTGTTCCAATTGGTCTGTCACTGGTCCCAGAAGCTTATGCATCATTGCTACGATTAGGAATGACACCTGGATAATCGGGTGGAACATACTCGAGAGCAGTTTACTTAGCCTCATGCTCTTTGCCTTTTCTTGCTCAGGCGGTGCAAGCCGAACTATGACCAGTTAGCAAGAGGCACCATCGGAGACTGATGTGCGAAGGGTAATCAGAGCTTCCAATCGTTTTCAAGCTGTCAGTCCGAATTCCTTTGCACGCATACTATTTGAGCTTGATGGTGAGGTTCTCTACAAACCATTGATCCCACTGTTCGAACAGGTGTGTAAGGTAGAGATTGCTACTACTAATACTCTTTTTGATCAAGTGTAAAGCTGCGTCCATAGTTAGTATATATATACATATATATATATATATATATATATATATATATATATATATATATATATAGCACCATGCTCTTGCACGAGAAATCTGCAGTTTGATTGTATTTGTGTTCCTTTGCAGTGTTTGTCTCAGATGTTTGTGTTTAAGGTGAATGGCATCAGTGGAGTTTGAGGATGTAGATTCTGAGGGCTGTTTACATTGCCTTAATTTTTTCCAATTTCACGCTTGCTTGAGTCCTCATAAAATGGATTTTCAATTGATTTCCTTTACGAAAACAAGGTCATAACCGTGCACAGGTCTAGGTAGCTTTCTGGCTTATTACGAAACTATTGCATACTCTCAATCTGTCTACTTGTGATAGCTAACCGATTCCAGAAAGCAGCATATCTTATTGGACAGAACTTGGGCTGCACCTTCGTCCAGCATTTTCGTACAATCAAGGTAAAATCTTTAGTACGTAGGTCTCGAGTGGTGCTCTGTTGCAATCTTAGTGCAGTTAGATTGCAATGAACATTGCTATGACTCGGACTGTACAGCACCATAAAGATATGCTTTAGTCTTCGCAGCCAAAGCGGATCGAGATGGAGTTGCCGGTACCACTTCTGACAGTTCATGCCAAAAAAACCTCTGCATACTCTCTGGAGCTATTCTGTCATATTTACTCTTGCTATCACAAATTATACTGCACTACTCCAGGAAGGGGGGAGTGAAGATTTTAAAAAGCAACTCTAGCTAAGATTGTATGCACTTTGTGAGCTAAATTGGCCACACATTGCCTGGCTCTTGTTATCTAGTACTGAGTCTGTTCAGAACAATTGAAAGCACGGATATATCTGAGTATGGAGTGAATCGACCATAGTGGCAAAATACAAGAAAGGCAGTCGCACCGTTTGCACTAATCACAAAAATGTCAGGTTAATGTCAGCAGGAGGGACAACTAACATCAATCTCTTCCACTGTGTTGCTGGGGTTGGAATCGTTGATGAGAGAGGCGCGAGCCTTTCCCCCTCCTGAATAACCCTGTATAGACGCTAGATTCACTGCTTCAGAGTCTCGAACAGCGTCACACGTACCACAGACTGTGTGCTTTCGGCTCAGTCGATCACTCCATTCTTTTCGACGTACGTACTTGGAAGGATATCCACATAAGAAATTTAAACACCCCACACACACTCAAACGCTACATGTCATGTCAGGATTTACGGGGGAATGTACAACGCTTTTCTGATAACAGGCGGAATTCGCCACCCATGGTCGTCCTATCTCTTGATTTGTCTTCAGACTTATGGTAAACTCCATCACGGTGTGCTTGGTTCCGTTATCTTTCCTAGTATGAAAACAGTTGATCTGGATTACGTGAGCAGTACTGTCTCGTCGTTTGCCGGTCCTGAAGCGGTCCATTCATTTCCAAAATGTTGTGCTGTTTCGGGACCACAGATAACTTGATCACCCGTTGGTTGTTGGAGACGAGGAACTTGGGATATTTGATCCGGTTAATTATCTTGACAGCAGTGGTGGATTTGTGACTGCAGGAGTTATTACACATTTTGAAAGCTACCATCACTTTCTTGAACGTGTGACAGCTGTTACAATATTTGGATTTGCATCGGCCCGAAAGTTAGTGTATACATGGTCACATTGAGACTTGACTCTGTCAGTTCGAGGATCTGAGGTGCCATCAAGTAATCGCTCATTATATATATATATATATATAACGCAGGTGGGTTTTATACGGTGATACTTAAGTTAGTTTCTTAGCAAGACAAATAACGATGGATTTATTGCGTACGTACTGCGTATGCCCGGGCACTGCTTGTTTCGTTTGTTTGTTTCGTTTACTGGAAGTAGGATGGTGTAAAGCCCCGGGAAGTGAAGCCGAAGTTGAATTAGTAGCATGAGTCGTATTCACTGACAACTATACTGGGCGCTATTTATCCGGCGTGCCATCCACGCGACCTTGCTTGTGCTCAACCGGGTACGTTACAGTACATGGCTGGCACATGACGGCGAATTATTCGTTTGGACCACTGAGATATTGTTGCTGTTTACTTTGCTGCTCTTCGGCCGTTCTACTCTGCTGTTTGGAACACGCGCGCTCGGTTTACTCACGGAAATGCGACCGTGTGCTTGTTGGTTGTGCATATATGAGACTTAAATTTGCACACTGAAGCGAATGTTGTCGATCCGCTTAGACTTCGTGAATTTTACGATCAAATTTCACAGCTCTTCATTAGGTATTCAGACTCCATTACTTCATATCTAGGTGACAACAGTATTCGGATTATGCTTCCTAACTCTGCCCGCATTTTCACATAACATCAAATCAACGTACCTCAAAAACTAGTCATCATTGATTAATACAGCCCTCTGGGCTGTATAATTTGGCGGTTGAATGGTACGCATGCCGTCAGCAATGTCGCCCCATGTAGCGGATCAATTCAGCTTGTATAGATGGTGTTTTGATGGGTGGGATGATAATCTTAATGTGAAAACTAGAGAGTTTTCGGGCGGGTAACATTCAATTTCCATCTGCTAGAGCATTTATGTTTAATTTCAGTGTGTCGCTCCAATGAATTCTGCATTCCTTGGACCACTTCACGAAACGGATAGAATGAAACGGTCGCGTCTGGAAAGAATAATTATCGGTGCTTCAATTACCGTCACCATTTTTGCCATTGCTTTTCTGATTGCGGGTATAGGGCTTCTGGCTGCTTTCGGCGACCGATTGAAATACAACAGGTTGGTTGTGTACCTATCTATGCTTATTAATTGTGTGTTGATTCTTATTCACCTTCCTGCCCGATGAATCGATAGGTCTCATTGTTAATTAATATACCGAGTGGCTGATGCAATCGGTGCACCCCGGGCAGTTTTCTCCTATAAATATGCGACTCTAGTTTGTTCCATTAATTGGCTGACTTGCACTCTAGATATGGACATAAAAATTTGTGAGTAGTTACTCCAATGTATTTTAGGCAAAAACTTGATTGTCTACATATGACTTTCGAAGCTAAGTGGTGTATGTTATCAAACGTTTTTTGCTATTGTCCTATGGGACTCGTCAATAACGTGCATCCATCGGTTCCTACTTGATCCCAACCTATGGCGAACAAGCGGCTCAAACCATCGACCCAGGGGTGACGGTAGCGGAGCCCATGCCTGATTACTAATTACAATGCGGAGTGGCTCATCCCCCACTTTCGTGCACGTTATGAACGTGCGGAGAACAGTGTTGACCCCCAACACTACGACTACCTTTGTAAGCCAACATCAATCAAATTAGCATGTATGGCGCTGAGGCGATTACTGATTGTTGGAGTTGTAAGATGTTGTGTTTTTTAGAAAGTTCGATAAAGCATATCCCTAAATTTTGTTCGTTTGTTCATTATTTTTAGCGGACTAGCAATATTTGGGATGGTGCTATTCACTTTTGCGATCCCGTTATCAATCGCCTCTGGTTGTCTCATCAACGCTGTCTTTGTGGCCAACGCTGGTGCCGATGAGGCACGTAATCCAAGAGTGTTCAGACCGGAAGAACTACTTGATGTAAGCGACACTTCGTAGCGCTTTCCAAATTTGCTACTTTTGAGGTCCCTGACAATGCGCTCTATTCGCCTCAGGTTGATTACCCGAGACAACCGACTTTTGTTGGGACCGATCGTTTGAATCAATCCGGGCCCACCGGGTATGCAACACCGCCACCTGGGTATGACGAGTTGGGTCCATCTCAGCGATTACCGATTGTGATCCGGGTGAGTGTTTCACCTTTTCATATGATTTGGTAACATAGCAAATGAGAAGAACAGCTGCCATCGATTCCTTCGGCTGATCTTTTATCGACCGAACCCAGACCACTCTCTCAACCTCATTGCTCAATCGGCACAAAACACACGGAGTCTCAGTTACCTTTTCTGGTCAGTGGAGAGCTGCGAACATTTGGGATCACGACCGCCACGATTTCGTGCCGATCTGATTATTTTTCCCTAATCAAAGTTACTCCGCAGAGCGGTTGGTTTATACCCAGAGGACGCATTAGCATCAATGAGTCTTTCCCTGTTATCCAACCATTCGTTATAGCTGCAACAAAGATTTTCGTGATTGTCACCGTGTCTCAGCTATGCTTCGTACTTGCTTTGTATTGTGTCGGACCCCGCAATTACTTCCACCCACTAACGGTGGTGAGAACGTGAACGAGCAGGAACAAGATACCTGTTTTTTTACGCAAGGAAACGACTTCATTATACAGCGTGATGCATAAACGTAAAAACCAACCAGAATGCTGCAAGCGTGCGGACAAACAAAACCAATAAGGACTGGACAAATAAGAAACCAGTCGGATGCATACGCAGAAAGGAAATTGATAGTATTCGCGTCATAGTAGGGCTGAAATGCGGAAGTATAAAGGACTATAAATAATCGATGGGGCTAGCGAAATGATATCTTAAAACAAACGTCAATGGACTACGACAACAGAATGAAAATCAGATGTCATGAATGGTCGCACAAGTATGCCTGCATTTTTATTGCTCATCTAACACTGTATATCCGGATTCGATACTTCTTTGACGGACCTCTGAATGCTCGCTGACACACTGAGACGGGGAGCGAACATGAAAGCTGTAAATACCTCAAGGCAAAACGTCATGCTAACCTGAAGAGCTACTGCGAAGCTTTGTGATTTATTGGGCATCGGAAAAAGAAACAGACGCTGTGTATCGGACGTTGTTACGCCTGATATTGGAAACAACCAGCAAGAGACTAGCTTTTAGCGGGATTATATACGACGAGGGTAGACAGTTTATCCACAAACTGTCAAAACGCTTAGAGCGTTGAGCTGAACACTTTGCAAAGTAGTTTAGCCTTTTAGGTCCTGAATTAGTTTATCTCTAGTTCGACATGAACCACAATAGTTTACTCCACACACTGTAGAGCGAAGTACCGGAGTTCTGACCCTTACTTAATTGTTGACAGAAGGCTATTATGCGTATTCTTGCCAGTGACGGCAGTAATGACGCTTGCACTGAAGCAATGTTACACTTTAAACAAAGTGGTGCTTATAAGTACTGTCAGGACACAAAGGGTTGACCGACAGGAACTACCGGATTCGGTGCTCCCTGGGCCGTCCCTTTGAATTCGCCCTCGTAGTTGAACGTGAGATCAGAATGCCGAGGTAGCATAAAGTCACGGGGCCAGATGTGATTCGTCTAGCCATCTTTAAATTCCGGGACTTACTCTTATGTATGTTTTACACGATCTACTAGTGATACCGGGTTGTGTACGTAAGTTCACATGCACGATCCGAAGTAAGTAGGTCCGCTCCGGTAAACAAACTACCGTAATCTGTAAGGTACATGAGGCGAGGCAAATAAAAGAATGAACCAATAGGGAAGCAGATAAGTATGTACTTATGTGCGTGTCTATGCTTGTGTACATGTCTATTTAGACCAGCCTCAGGCATGCTGGACTCATACATAACACTGAGGGGGCAGGAAACTGTCTCTACCGATTGGAGTTACGCCGTAATTGTCCTTATCTTTAAAGTGGGCTCATGTTCAGAGTGTGTCAGTCATAGAGGAATCAGTGTGCTCTCAATTGACTCCGAGTTACTTGCTTCTGTTGTTTTCCACGGGTTGACTGGCCACTATGAAAGCCAGATTCGCGAAGGTCAGTCCGAGTCGTCGCAGATATCGAGGCTGCAATGACCATCTCTTCAATGTGTGCACTGCTGCTTAAATTGGCGACCCACCGTAGTCTTGTACTTCGATGTGAAGTATGCTTTTAATTAAGTGGACCAGTGTATCCCTTGGAACTATTTTTACCCTGAATGTTGTGCCCGAAAAGCACGTAGACATCATCAAGACGCTTTGCACGCGCAGTTCGGTCAGAGCAAGATCTTTTTGGAAGTTACCAGAGACCTTCAATACTTCTAGCAGTGTGAAATAAGAATGCGAAATGGCTCCTTTCGTTTTAACTTTGTTATGAACGACTTTATAGAAGCCACATTTGTTAAAAAGATGTAGAGTTGCTTCCAGATGGTTTACTTCTTGCGCTGGAGTATGTCGATGATACTACCCTAATCTGTGATAGCTCACAAACCTACCAAGTACCAATGAGGAAATCAGCGTTGGATGTCAGCAGTTTCGGGCTGTGCTCTGCACCCTGCATGTGCAAGACTTTCCTCTAAAATCGGCGGGGACTGTACCGTACTCTGACCCTTGGTTGTGATCGTGCTAGATATGGTTCATAAACTTAGCCACCTGTGCAGCTCTATTATCACATGTGGAATAGAAGATGTAGTGAAGAATCGAGACGCTTTTACTTAACTTCACTACTTACGGCGCCGGCGCGACTTCGCTCTCACCCTGAGGGATAAAGTCAGTGCAGTCATCCGCTCAAACCTCCTGTACGGTCGTGAATTCTGGCCAATCAGATCGACAGACGTGAAGGCGCTAGTTAGTCTCTACCATCGGTGCTTTCAAGGTTTAGCTCATATTTATTGGGAATACCGCTTGAGGAAGGAGTGTGTTTGGCAACCTGTTTATGGTGTAGGAAAAGCAAGTGTACTGATGATTTGGTTGAGAATAATGGAGGTTCTCACTTGAAACTTAGCTTCGGTTGGTGCCTCAATTCTCCCCGATCCGGGCTGGAAAGACGATAAACATGTAAATACTTTTATTGGAATGGTAAAAAAACCGATTTAAAGGGTGTTTGTGTTGCAATGTTCTTTGTCTCTCACTCTCCCGCTTAGACATTTTCCCCAACCACGATCTAGTTGTCAATGCATAAAATAAAACAGCATAGTAATCGCCTTTTATATCTTAGTTTTTCCCTTTTTCACCGTGGGGTGTTCCCACTCTCAAATTATGTATAGAATGATGATGACAGTGTTGTCACCCCTTCGTGTTGCCTAAGTGCGATTCATCGTTGCACAACACCCCTCCAAGTTGCTTATGTGTCTACGGCAATCCTTGGCTGGTTGAACGAATCGTTCATCGAACACCCATGAAAGATATGCAACGCAACTAAGGCCAGCACTGCGTCCTCTCCTTCCTGTTGCAGAGATTTGAGCGCTGTGGCCAATCCGTTTATTGAAACAACTGTTTTCTCCTGTGTTACATCTCTCTCTTTGGCAACTGAGTGTGCGCCATCTGGTAGCCAATTGTGTTGGTCCATGGTCTGTAGTTTGCCGTCCGATTTGTCCATACTTTCCATCCTACTTACTCCTGGTAAACTGCAATATTCACACCCATACTCTGCCGTGTATAATAGTGGATGCCTACACGGCTCACTTGTTTAATGAATAAAGCGTAATCTCTCGGGCTCATACTCTTCTCATTCGTCGTATACGTTGCTGCGCGATGAAAAGTAAACAAAGCCTGATATTGGAGAGTCATTTTGAAGTATACGTTGCGTGGATGGATCGCGACACGCAATCTCAATGTTGACTGCGATTCCCATTGAAGTGAACGTTGTCCAATTCGATCACTGGAACTGTAGCTGATGAAGGAGATAAATATTGGGTGTTACCCGCCCGAAAACACTGCATTCTGAGATATGTTTTTGGAGCCCCCCTATGTAACTGCTTTCTGTTCCACAACACCCACTCGATCACCGTTTCCATCCGATTTCAATAATTCTTCCTACGGAGGGGCAGATACGTTTATATCTGATCAAACGGTGTTGTTTCGGGCAGCATCCTATATATCGATCTTTAGTTACATCATCAAATGGCACTTTAATTTTGATTGCGAAGTTGACATCCTACCACCTTTGTAGATGGGTTAGATCTTCAAGTCTCACAAGGTCCTTGCTGTTTCTGTGAGGGATTAGTTCTCCACAGTGTTTATGCAACCGCCTGAATACGTGAGTGATCACATCCAGTTGTCGCGCAGGGACAATGAGCACTCGCAGTTTCTGCCCAATCACATAGCAGTAACTAATTCCACTATGGAGGTGCGAAACACATGCCGAATGCGTCTGTTCACTTTTCAGCGCCTGGCACTCAGCGAATCTGCCACTTTAGTAGAAGTATAGGGTAGAATCATTCGCCATCTTTCCTATTGCAAAGTTGTAGCAAAGTGGAAATTGGCAACCGTAGTATTCCACGTTATCGTGGAGGACTCAGACTGCTTCTTGTAGACCCTCACACGGCTGCAAATTCACGCTTCATGGGTGCATAAAAGCGCATTCTTGATTTAACTCAGAGGTCACAATAAAAAGTCACAGTGGTCTACTGGAGAGTAGCAAAATTTTGCTGACAAAGCATACATGTCTAACGACATTGGTTATATCGTACTGCAACTTTCTGATATTGTTTTCGTTGATCCATGCAATTAGTCTATGGTTCCTTTATGTCAGCATTAATACCTGCAGTCAGCGTTTTAATGGCGTTACTGCAACACAAATACGCGTTGCCGACCCGCATAACACTTCACTGCCAGATGCATTATTTTATTGGAATGTAACAGTGCATCCTCCGCGATTATTTGCTGCAAAATATTCAAAGTGCGCGATGAACATTTCCCAATAAAATAAGTCAAATCTTGAATAAGTCCGTTGAGCACCCAGGGAAAGTGATGCCGATCTGATCGGCGGATTCACTTGTATCTCTAGTCACTTGGCTATCTGATGATTGAGCAGCTACCATTTATACCCTGCTCAGTTTAGTCATGAATTCTCTCTGCAGTCTGCGAGAATCAGTTGATCAAGCATGGTTAGAGCAGGTGTGTTAACAACCCTGTTGATAATGTCTCAGACAGTGTGCCAGCATCCACAGCCACCTATCCCTATTGACCGCCGTTACGTAGACACGATATTCGCCAATAAAAGTCTGATATGGACAGATTTCATGTTTGCACTGATGAAATACCACCGCGCACGCTCAAGTGAAACAACTGCTCCACTCCGCATCATTCATTGCAAGCGCATTTTTTACATACATCGCAGCAGTTAGCGAATGAGGTTGCGTGTGTGTATATGTATTGGGAACCTAGCATAGGTTTTGGCTTATTCGGCGCATTGAATATTCGCAAATATGCGTATCGGAATTTACCTAAAATAGGGCTCATACTTTCAGCTCTACCGATGCCGCAAACCACGTCGCGCGACCTGTCTTTGAGTAAACCGCCGTTTCCACTATCCGCTTAATTGCCAAGAATGTCGTAAGCCACAAGATCAGTCAGACGAAATAGGTTTCAAAGGATTGACACTTAAGTCAGTTGTTCGCTCACTGCAAACAACACATCGGAAATAAACATTGCTATTATCAACAGCGGTAACACACCAGTATTCTGTATCGACGCTTCAACGCCATGCGACGATAATAAACACACGAATAAGATTTAAATGAAAAGGAGAGGAGTAACCCGTTGTAAAATCAAGGTGCCCCATGGTGCATTCCAAAGACAACGCAATTTGTTCAATTTCCGTAGTCTTAAGGGAACGCAGAGCGGCGAAATGTTCATGTAACTTGGCTAGGAGAATTTCTCGCATTATTTGCAGCTGTCCAAAAGAACGAAATATCGAGTTATTCTGTCATTTTACAACAAGGAACCAGGTTTTGTGTCGGAACAACCAGTTCCTGCAATTAAAACACTGTTTTTGCGTTGTGAAACATTTGTTCCTGTCGCATGTCACACACGAACTCATGATACTCGGGTCACTGAGTTCCTATTTAACCAAATGTGTATTCAACTGTAAGACAATTGATACTCGTGTGTTTCCCCTCATGTTTCTTCCGGTTTGTGTTAATTGTGTCAACAAACCTTGTGCTGTGGGGTCCGCTTTTGTGCTCTCAAAGCGTAATCAAGCGGATGCTAAGTCTTACTCCGAGAGCCATAACGATTTCATTCGTTCCAACGGGCAACGACAATAATCCGAAAGCAGCGACGATCAGAAACCTGAAGGCGCTTTGGAGCTTCAGTTATACTGTGTCAAATTCCGTCGTCCTAAGATAGAAAGGCGCAAGTCAACTCGATGGGAATGCTTTTCTGGTGCCACAGATTCAGAAATGCATTTTTAGGTCTCGTAATACGTGAATTAGCTTCAACAGTCGCACGCATATCATTGCTAATGCAGTTATCAAGATGGATGAGTTGATGGACTATTTTCAACTCCTGATCAAGTCACTGGGGATCCTGCGACAGTACATTGAAGTTTCGATGTGTGCCAGTGGTGGAACCACCCAGTAGGGTTTATCCAAAATTGTTTGTACTTCCTGATGATTGCCAAGCAGCCAGATGTTGTCATCCATACCAACTAGTTTCACCATTTGGCTCTTAGTAACTACATCGCTGAACTCGCAATGGAAATTCCGGAAAGACTGAAAAGAAATGAGGTCACAGAGAAAGGCGTATGCTCTTATAAGACTAGAGATGTGTCCACATCTGTTAACATCCTCCGAATAAATCAAACGGGGAAAAGAGTAAACTGGATTGAATACACTCTTGTATTGGATAAACAACTATATCTCGCCTGCATTATATGTGAATCCGCTCCAGCAGTTTCCGCTCGGCAATAGTGTGCAATACTCCGGTTGGAGTCCTGACTTGCACAATCCTACTGGTTCTGGTACTGGAGTAAGGAGGCGAACCAGAAGAGAGGCTAGTAACTTTGATTTATAAACCCATTTTCCGCTGGATTTTTATAGACACTTTTCAAATATGATTTAAGTCAATGAACTGGTATATTATTTACTATACTTTGATTGAACTTTCCTTTTGACGAATACAGGTTTATTTGAATTCATTCAACATTTTAGTAAGTGTATTTAAAAGGGACGCAAGCAGAAAATGGGTTAATTTTCCGTATAGGACCTCATCACCGTCCTCAGCCGGTGGGAACATGAGAGGATACTGACCGACAGCGTTGAACAAGTTCGGAGCTGTGATCGCGTTTCGAACCAAGGCTCTTGACGGATGTGAAATGTACCATCTATATTTCAACTTTCAAGAACTAAATAAGCCACATGGTGTTCACTGTTGTGGTCGGCCGGTGGCCTAGTGGTCTGCGCGCTTGGTTTGCAACCATAAAATCACCGGTTCGAATCCGCGTAGAGGTGGGCAACCTCATGGTATACGCAGACCGCGCGCGACTGGTGGTTGTCGCGTGGTAGCCGAACGCCGTTACGGTGTACAACTGGCGATTTATTTTTTATTTATTTAGTTTCGTGAGCTAAGACACAAATACTGCCACTGCCTCTTTCTGGACCCCTCTGAGTTCATGTAGCCTCCTTAGTCTTGCGTGTCTGGTTCTCCCAGCCACGTCAAGAGGAAGAACTCACACCGGCTCTAAACATAAGCGTTCTATTCACAATTCTGAGGTAATGTACAACTAGCTGTGATTTTAAAAACTCATCCGCCCACTCGACCGATCGCCTGATTGACCACACTGAGGCAGGCGATTCTCTTCGTCCCCGCTTTCAGCCACCATCATATCAATTTCCTATTTTTTTGTTTTTTTGTGTGTGTTGTATGTTCCGTATCTCCTTCACAGCCTTCGAACCTGGGCTGCGACCTTAGCCTATTCTGCTGATGCGGCTTCTCGTCCGAGTGCACAGTCTGTTCACCATATCGCCTTTTTAACCGCATTTGATAGCTTCCCTTTCTTTTCCGACTCTCAGCTGCTCTTCTTTTCCGACACCCTTCAACTCTAGGTTTAAACCATATTTCATCTCCATGTGCTAAAGTATGAGGCTGTCTGGGTTTGTGTTGGTGACGTGTTTTTCGCCGCTGTGAACGATTTCGAAGACGGTCTTGCAGGTAGTTAGTGGAAATATTTTCCGGTTGCAAATGTATGGCGGCTCCAGTGTCCGCTTGCGGTTGAACTAGTTGTTCGTGAATCGCCAGTTTTGCATTAGCGCATCTTTCCTCGTAATGATCCCACTTCTTATTCACTGAAATCTTTTGCGCTTCTTGCTGATTTACACTAGCAAGTAACCTAACGTTGACCGATCGACAGCAACGGGCAAAATGGTTCAATCTGCCTTCACCTAATCACCAAATCTCTCCAACGTTTCTGAAAGATCCAGTTCCTGGTTGTGATCGCAGAAATTTCAGGCGTCTAGTATTCGCCTCACATCATGGCCCATGGCGTATCTGAACATGGCTAAGTGGTATGGCAAAGGATATTCATCCAACTCGATCAGTGTTGCAACGTTCATTCACTCCGCTCTCCACGGGCGGCAGTTTTCGGGCAGCGAACCCTCCGTCATCTGTAATGGAGTCAGCATCGCTACAAACGGCTGCCAGCTAAAGCAAAGCTGCTGATGGCTCAACGGGTTCTTCTTTTCCTCCGTCACCATGTTGCGTGTCTGGTTCTCCCAGCCGCGTCAACAGAAGGAACTCACGCCGGCTCCGCACACAAGCGTTCTATTCACAAGTCTGAGGTAATGTACAGTTAGCTGGGTGTTTAAAAACACTCGTCCACTCAATCGACCGCACTGAGGCAAGCGATGTCCCTCGCCCCAGCTTTCAGTCACCATCACACTTAGCAGCTTATAGGCCCAGTTTACATAGTGTCTGATAGCCCGTGTTCTTTCTGTTGCTAACAAAGATCCTTCTGAATTCGAGCATATTCCAGTATCCAGTAACACTAACGACCGATAGTACTTCAAGTAGAAGCATCTTCGTAATGCGTGGAAGCTGGAATCATATTCCAGCGAAGTTCGGTGTCCTGACGCCGGTCCGTAGCCTTAAGGGGCAGAAACCTGATTTGAAATCCGAGAGCGCGGGTTCGAGCCTGCGTAGGAACCGGTCGACCCTCAGTATCCTTAGCCCACGTGCGACCGGCGGTGGTTGCGCGGCAGCGAAGTGTCGGCACTAAGTACCGGCGTACTGCTGATGCCTGCCTTCTTACCTTTCCGATGTCCTGACAGCAAACACAGAGCTCAGTAGGTAGGTTGGTTCGACCATGGATTGAGACAGCTTTTCGGTCGTCAATCCAGGGAGCTGCTTGCTGCGCTTTAAACAAAGTAGGCAATGTGCGTGAATAGAAAAAGGTACCAGCGGTACACCGTGCCGACGCTCCGCTACCATGTGGCCACCATCAGTCGCACGCAAAATACGGATATTGCGATGTCGGCCACACCAACGCGGGTTCGAACAGGCGACCTCTGAAATACATGGCAGCCGTCGTATGAGTACCTCTCGAACTTTGGTCCTCGAAGTTGTCAACTTTGAAAGGTAACAAACAGTTATCGCCGCATGGTTCGTTTAATTTTCAGGTTATGGTTGTTAACACTTTTCCCTTGAACGCTGTTGAATTGATTGATTTATTTATACCTCACATTTCCTGATAATCAGTGTGAGTCGACTTTCGCCATTTAACTATCATTTCCTATCCGAAAACTTCAGGCAACTCAGAAGAACACATAAAGGACACTTGAACGCCCTGCAGTCCTATTTTTGGGGTATAATACAGTGCCTGCACCGGAACTCTAATTTTTTCATCTATTGTCTCTTATATGAAACAACAACCATTTTTATACTTGCTGTTGAAGGGAGCGAATGTGTAACACCTCGTCGGACTCTGATGTCGCTGTTAACCCATTTCTGTCTGTGTTATCCCATTCTTTGTCTCGTTGGCAGCCACCAACAGCAATAGAGTTTCAGTTCGTGTCTCTCGTTTCCCCCATCAGTGTTGCTCAGCCTCTTATAATTCTCCGAATTAATGTAAACGTCGTGCTGTTTATAGGTCAGACAGCCAGGTGAACAATCCGCAGGCTCTCCACAGGAGACATGGAATACCGGCTTATCGTTAATATAAGTTGACCGCCGTATAGACTAGACATGAGGTTATGTGGTGCTAGAAGCGCAACCGTCACTGTGCGTTATGAGTTCGATAAGAAGAGTTCAACTTTTAATAATTTGAGCCTAAATGTGATCTCTAACAGGTGATCCTGTGGCAGCGAAGGTCAACTCAATGGTGAGATGAATCGGAACGAGTAAGGTCAGTTGAATGGGTGGAAAATGCATATTCGAAAGTAAGCAAAAGATGTACAAGAGACAACAAGTCTGTATCAGTTTCATAACATGATTACGTTGGATGTCGAGTACAAACGATGAGATGAACGATCATATATGTATATACACAAAACCGAGCAACAAAGTACGATGAAGCTGATCAAAATAAAGGAATTGGAGACAATTGTCAAAATGCGAACTATTCGAAGGGCATAGTGAATCATGTGCATAATTACACGTGGGAAAGCGGAAATATGCCGTGCTATGCGTCGATCAAAATCCATTACAAGATTGTCTAAGCAAGCAGTAGTAATACGTATGACAAGGGGCGAGTGTCATTTCATTTGACTATGTACAGTATCAGACGAAGAGCCTCGTTCGAGTGTCAAGTAGTATTCGTCTGTGCAGAGAGATCAAGTCACATTGAGCCGCGAGGCCACAAATGAAAAGCATATCGCAGTGAATGAAAACAACTTCGGATGAAGATGGTCAGTCATTTTAAGGCCGAGAAGTTAGAGCGAGGGGGATTGATCACTTGCTTTTTGTAGAAGATTGCACGCATGATCCTCTCATGAAATGTGAGTGTTGAAAACCGAAAAAATATTCGATGGTGAGGCATCACATGGAGGCAATTCCCCATAGAGCACTGGCGCAGTTAGTGGAAGTAACTTTAAAAGGTAAGCCTCAACCACTCGGCTTTGAAAACCGGGATGGATTTCTGTCGTGGGAGCGACGACCTAGCTGTGAAGATGGTTTAGGAGATGTGTGATGGTTACGCTGGTGGTGGCGGTGCGATGAACCCGACGAGCTCGGCGATTGTTCCCAGCGATTACGATGCCATCGATCGTGGTTTTCGCGTCTGTGGTCATCGAAACAGTGGTGATATGAAGGCTTAGGGTTATGTTCGACAGGCCAATAGCGCTCGTGGTGGTCATATCGACTGTGGCGGCGATCACGATGCTCCTCAAAATGAGCGGCTGGAGGAACATGTCGATGATCATACTTCTCCACCGGTGAGTGATGGTGGTGTGAACGCATTTGAGAATGAGTTGGACTTTGCGAGTCACGGCGATCGCGGTGCGATGAATGAGCATTTGATGAAAGTGCCTTACGTTCTGTAAGCGCGTGCTCATTGCTACCACGAACATCATGACCCGTTCCACTTTCGAGAGGCGACAAATGCGTTAGAGAACCAACACACACTGGAAGGCAACCGATAAGTTCTGATGGCAAGTTTGAGGGCGATAACAGTGACTCATTAGGAGACGACGACTCGTCCAAAGTTGGAGTGGCATTAGAATCTGAAAGAGCCGATTCAGGTTGCAGATATTCAACTTTCTTAGGTAGCTCATCCGAGCTATTTTCTAGATTTGAAGGGTCGCATTTTCCAAAGTCAAGTGAGTAGCACGGGGGTATCTTTGGATCTAAATGGCATTCCGCAATTGAATCGTTTGTTTCCGTGAAATTAGGTAAGCACGGTGCTTCCGTCTTGGGTTCTTTCAGAATACACCCGGCGACTGCATGTTGAACTGAGAAAACGTTGCTGGATCCTGTGTGCAGGATGCCCACTAAAATGTGTTCGGCTTTCGCGACTGCTAGTTGGTCAGCAGTATCCGTGGATCCCTGAGCAAACAGAACATATAAGACATAAATGAAGGAGAATAGTGCTAGTAGCTTAGACAGATATAAGCAACAATTGGATTACCCATATAATTCTGAGAAAGGTTATGGTAGTAACCACAAGGAAGAGAAACGCAGCGATACGTGCATTGCACACTCATCATTTACGAATACTGATTCGTGAAGAAAATTTAAGTACGGATATGAAATTTGATCTAACATTCTGCTTCTAAAGACTCTACTAGCAAGAACTTAGATATTTCATGTGTTGATGAGGCAATGAAAATTGACGACGCTCCCAACCAATTTCAGCGGGATAGGTGAGTAAAACATACTCTAAACAAGGCACTTACAATGGTGGCTTTCAAAATGACGGCGTCTTGCGAAGATTCTAATCCCTCTAAGGATTCCGAAGAAATGGTCTGTGCTTCAAGAGGTGAATGTAACCCGTCTGGCTTGAGCAACGGCGAGCTCGCTGGAATCACGTCTGTCTCACCACTAGGACTAATTGGCTGCGAGGATGAGATTTGTAAAACGTTGGTAAATGCTGAATCCGGAGCGGAACACTTGTCCGGGATAGCTGAACGATTAGCAGGAGAATGTTGAGCGTGAGCGTCGGGCAGCAGTGCATCAGTCACCACTCTCGAGGCTTCACGCTCGTCTGGCACTTCTGTATCAGAAAAGAAGCACGGTTTTTCAGAGTCAGCGATATGTACTGCCGATGTCGAAGAGTTCCTTGTACGCAGCTGTCGTTTCCGTCGTCCGACTGGTTTCATTGGGGAAATTTTAGGGGTAATATTCGCATCGGCTTCACACCGGTCAGATCGAGGTTGATGGCCAGTGCCGGTTTTCAGAATTCGCGAGGTAATTGGTGGTGTAGGCGCTGCGCTGATGGCTTCAGCCTCGGCTTCGTTGGCAGATTGTGCAACATCTGCACCCGCTGGTACAAGATCCTTGTCAGAGGAAATAGCAAGGGCGCTCTCTGATGCCTGCATCATAGTACTATGCTGCAGGACCCCAGTATGAGTCGACGGCAGCTGCGCCACTACTGAGTCGTAACTCGCTGATCGTCCTGCAACTTCTGTCGAAAATAAATACGAAGGAGTCGGATCGCGATCATCAGCGGAGGTCGATTGAGAAGATGTATGCGATGCCTTCCCGGTATCACCCATGATACTTGATTGTATTTCCGACTGCACCAGTTTGACGGAACCGGTCAGAACCTGGTCAGATGACTCCGTTACAATACCGTCTTCAATGAGAGCCAAACCGATAGCTTGATTGTTTTCGATCTCGGCCAAAGGTTCTTCTGATAATGTCAGGTTGATCAATTCGATTACAGGCTCCCGACCCTTGAGAGAGTAAGGAGCTGTTTGTCGAGGAGACGGGTTGGGGTAATCGACACCAGGGACGGGGTTAGACGCAGGTAGCTTGTCAACGACGTGATCTGGAACATCTTCGAAGCACTTTTCAGCGACAGGCTGGGGAGCCTGCTTGTAGGCGCGTGCGCGTCCGCGCGATCCTCTTGGACGTCCTCGGTACGATGCAGTGACTCGATGGGTTGGCGACACAGCAGCAGGTATAGCAGTCGGTCCGGTGACAGGCTGATCAACAATTTTCGAATCCAACTGACGTTTACGTTCAAGCCAGTCGACCACTCGAGCCAGTTTTTCACCCTATAACGAGTCGACCAGATGAACAAGTTATCACCAGAAGGGTGCGTCATTGGAGTTAGACGAGTCTAAGATCATTTACAGAATCAAGTGGTCTACGACCCTGTGGTGATTAGTCTTCAGGCATAATGGAAAAATAGCCGTGTTGTCATTCATGACAAAATATACAAATAAGTGAGCGGTGGATGATTTAGACTATGAAATCCAGTGAAATGTTTGGCTAGAGAGATCGAGACGTTGATGAAAGTTGATGATTAATCTACTGCGTTAATGCATTATCAGTGAGGCAAGCGTAAAAGGCGGATGGAGATGAGGCATATATGAACCGTGAGCATTATGCACAACGATCTGGGGACGGATAGCAAAACACCACTGAGGGCTTCAGACTAAAAGCAAAAACAGCCAATAGTGAATGGACAGTGACAATGTGTCAAACAGCCTGTCGCCGGAGCATTTATTTCATGGAATGTGTGTGATGAGCCGATGAAGTATTTGAACCTGCGAGCAAGGTTGAACATACCTTTGGCTTGACTGCGGAGGAGCTGACTGGCACCTCCGATTGAGTGAATGGAGTTCGATCATACTCCAACAACTGCGCAGCGGTGCACTGACGGAGCAAAGCCGTGCGGCCGGATACAGTATCTGGTTTTCGGAGGAAGCAGTACGGCTATATGAAAAGCGGATGATAATGCTTGGTTATTGAGAAGTCAGGAGGATGTAACAGTAGGAAAAGGTTAATTTCAGTGACATAAAGTAATTAAGCTGAACGACGCTCACCCGCATGTTTACTTTTAAATAGCCGGGGGATATGTCTTCTAATCGACAATTTCTTGTGCGATCAAAAAGCTTCTCACAGACGAAAAAGAGTTGATTTCCATCAACTCTGGGTTTGAAGGTGTGTTGTTGATTGAAAACAGCGTCCGTGTCTGAACCCAACAAAAGTTGGTTCGCTTCCTTTGAAGAAATAAGGTCAGCCAATCTCCCAACCCTGTAAGCTGAAGGGCACGAAACACTACAGCGACCAATCCAAGCTGAGAGAGGCAGGACGAGTCGACTAGTTTCATCGTAGACAACTTCCTGAAGATGCCAAAGACGTGGCTCTTCGGGAGCTTCTGAAGCACCAGTAAAATCAGGAACATCGTAGGGTCGCAAAAATAGGCCACCTTCCATCCACGATTTTCCACTACACCATGACGCACGGAAAAAAGGTAAAGCAGGAAAAAATAAATCAGCAAATTGAACCTAACAGCGTATACCTAAGTGTTTCGATTCCTAACCACATCATATTATTGAAACGCCAGGCGCCACACTCATAAATGCATTTATGGAATAGTAAGGACAACCCAAAAGTTTCTGAACAAAATAGATTGCATTTCCGCAGAAGAGATGAAAAAGCGTCGCACCTTGGATCCTTCCATAGTCGATAAATGCGTATGATGATTCGATCATGGAAATCTGCAGGCGCAGGGTGGAAAATTGAAGTTGTCTCCTCAGGTGATTTGAAATCAATTCGGTCAGAACACGATTTTGTAGCGAGTTCGAACCAGGATCGACTAATAAAGCAGAATTCGTCCGTCCGGATCTGGTGCCGCTTGTTGACGCTCGCAAGGCTCCAAAATTCATGCTCATTCTCAACGGTGGTTTCTCGAAGACTGAAGACGGCATCGATATCATTCATAGCCATAGCGGCTGAGAGCGAACGAGGATAATCCTGGGAAGAGAGAAGTGAGTACGAGATAAATTCGTTAAGCCGAAGAAGATTTGGAAGTCACATGAGATCGAAAGGTGGTAGAGAATGGAGGTCGCAAGAATAACAACGAGGATTGATGTCCGAGTGATGCCGTCGTGATGACGAAAGTTAAAGGATGTAAGAACAAGAATAATGCAAAGATCGATGTGGATTCACGTGCCAACGATAACTAGTTATTTGAATGAATCGTTTGCATACTGGAACCGGCTACTTCAAAGTGATGACGGTTCTACGCGTTGAAGCCACAGTAAAAGTTAATAGAAACTAATATACGCAGCCAGATCCTATTGCAAAAGTGCGGCAATCTGAAGTGTGGATGTAAAATGTCTCACAGGAGATACCCAGTGAGGTGGAATCCGACTATCATTTGGTCAGCTTCCGAGACAGCAATATACGTCAGAGGTGATCTTTTGCATCGGAATGATTACCGTTTCTGCAACCGCGAAAGGGTACAATAAACGGTGTAATAAAACCCTTATGACAATCAGCACGTTAGAATTCGTCGGGGTAAACCGTGCGGGTATGGTAGACATAAGCAGACAACGGGAATCGATCACAAAGCGGCTAATACTCACTCAAACTCCGATGAGTGGCCTGGATCACATCGTTAGAGGAGCGAATAAAATAAATAAATTAATAGGTATACAATGTGGTAAGTACAGATAAGGAAGCACACGGGCTAGTGTATGAGAACTTTGTAATGAAGTAACGGACAGATTGATAAACAAACAATGGCGTGCAGCTTCTGATCATCAGGGAGCCGGCTCCACAGCACCTGAACAAGCAGTCCACGAGTAATGTGACGAAAAGATGCGTCTGCCGGCATCTTCAGTGTAAGGGTCGTGTCGTCACGTAGTCGCCGTTAGACGCAGTCAAAAAAGAGCATACTCGGAAACAATATCGAGGCATGTGGTCAAGCACAAAACGATGTGCGCGGTCCATCCGCCCAGGTTATTGGGAGTGTGTAGGTGGATATCGCTCGTGACAATCGACGCTGTTGACTCGGTAATGCCACAAATTTACCGTGCTTTGTGTCATCAGTACACATTGGCTTCGGTATGTGATCACTATCGTCAGTAGTAATCATTTGACTTATTGGAGGCGATGAGTATGGTAAACCGCTTGGTTCGTGTCGCTGTGACGAGTTAGTAGCTGCCCTGGAGCCAACAAAGACACCAACTCCATTGGTTTATCCCACCACGAATTCGCAACATCTTGCTGAGAGTGACCCCACTTTCAGTAATCCTCTCCACCTGTCAGTTCAGACAGATAGACGTACTTCCAACTTTCCAGGTGGTCGTGTTATCATCAGTCAGCAGTGGGGCGAAAAGCAGTCATTTGGATCTCAGTTACAAGTGTTATGATATGATTCCGGGGTTAATGCACAGGGAGGATGAATCAATGGTATAATTAAGCAGCAAATGAAGCAACGACCGATGCGAACAGTTAAGCTGATTCGCACACTTACAAAAGTGAAGAGAAAGCGCCAACGCAACAGGCCAGTTAAGTGCTTGTATATTAAGTAAAGGAAAATGGACAATAATGATTGCAGGGTAAAGTTTAAATGCAACGGATTAGCATACTAATAAGTGCGTAGTCACGCTATGCGAGCGATAAAGTTAACGAAAAACCACAGTTCGAAAGTCGTCGGACTCGCTTACCATCAGGTTGGGTGGTTTGTCTACTAAATTTATGTTGAATAGAGACTCTTTGCATAATGGGAGATGCAAGGCGACTAAAAAACAGTTGAGCATCACAAGTTGACAAACTGATGTAGCTCAGACGGTCGAATTTCAGTGCGCAATAAGCGGTAACAGATGAGATGAAAACTCACCAAAGTCAGGTTGGCCAAATCAAGACATATGGGACAGAAATAAGGTAACTCCTCGTTTTCCGAATTCCCACATATGACGGATTCTGCCAAATCCGCGGAGTACCCGGATCCAGCTAGCTGGGCAGCGATGAGAGCAGCCCTGCATAAGCGAGAAGTCTCGGTTTCAGGGTCCGTTTGTTTAACCGCTTGGCTGAGAGCCCACCAGAGACATGGTAGATGTTGCCAGGACGCGCAACGGTCGCACTGAACCATGACATGACCACCTTCGACACGGAATCCACAGAGACAGCGAATCACTTCGGCACCGCGTTCTAGAGCACGGCGGTCAGCCTGCGTAGTAATAAACAAGTGACGACACAAAACTCATAAGCAACAAACAATGACCATCGAACTACTATGGCCTAGTTGTGATGCTATTTCAAGTGACGCCCTTCTCCAAGAACAATAACGATTAACATAAACTATGCCCATTTAAAATGGGGATGTTCAAATACGACCCATCGCGTTAAGATGGAAAACATGACATCGACGAGATAAGCTATGTAGTAGGAAAAAAGTAATACATTGGAGAGGTGCAAGCATGTCTGTGGATGTTTGGGGTGCACATGCATAAATAGCCTAAACTGCTGCGGATCTTGAAAAGCTGCACATAGTGTAGATAATGATAACGCATCCTTGATTGCCTCAAAGATTCACAGTGCTCAGGTGAAGGCAAAGCGAAACAGTTATGAAGCATGGACAATGTGGGAATGAAAACCGCAGATAACACAGCTGAGTTAAGTGAAATATGGTGTTGTGTGCACTAAGAGAATGGGAAAAGTTGAGTGTGAACGCAAACCACATGAGGCACAAAGATCCAATCTAGCAAGTCTGGTGTAACACTATATTTAGACCTACTCCCATCGACGTCTCGCTTCACTTGGTTCACTGTTGCTGTGCGAATTGATCGCACACAATACGGTTCCATGAAATAAAAGATAACCTAGGTTACGGACTCACAAGCATTCTCGCGTACACTCACATTTCATTCTGAATGCATCCACCATGGATTCAGTTCACAAGGCCGCAACTAAGTCCACATAGAGAACGGAAATACCAAGAGTCAAAAAAACACAATCTAGATTGCCACCCATATCACAAAGAAGCTCGTAATAGAAAGTACCTTCTTTTTCCCACTTGTTGATGATGACCGGGAAGTGGGCATGTTCAACACAGCGGTCGCCTTCAGTGGCGGGACTATTTGACCATATTCATCAGCAATCGATCGCACACACTCAGTCTAAAAAGTAGGAAATGAAAAATGGTTAGTGGAAAAACGCAAAGCTTGAGTACAATGAAAACACTGATAACATCTTTTAGATGTAGTTCATCGGAACAAAGGGGGCCTTTTCAACTCATATCGGCCAAATTTGACGGTAGAAACACGTTACCTAGTATATCAATGAGATAAAGATAGCGTTGGCATCAAGAATGGAACACAAGAAGCAGAACTAGATTCTAGTGAAATAATGGCCGATCACAGCGATATATGCGGAGCATTGCACACATCTGATGGGAACATTGGCTACTAATGAAGTGAAAGCCTCAAGAAAGCTATCTCGCTGATGCAGCTATATCTGCATGATACTCAGCTGTTTGTGACGGTATGTCATTGGAACAAGGCTTAGGCGCATTGACAGTGAATGTTTGTTTAGGGCATTAAAGTGTTACGCTAGGTACCCATCTCTCCGTTACGTAGGTCACCACTGTTGTGTAGGGCAACAAGATACCAGTTCAAATGAGGATGATGACTGAAGTCAACTAAGTAGTGTTCGTCAAGTAGCTCTTCGATGCCTATACTCGAGCATCTACCATACTCGAACGGCTAACTTCGGTAAGCCACTTCCTTCGTATACCGATTGGTCACCTTCCTCGACCAGCATTACGTGAGGCTGCTGCATCTAGTTAGCCGAAACCGCGAGAAAGCCAATCTATGGCGTGACGTCAAAGAAATGAAGGATTTGGTCAGTTTGGCACCTGCCGTCTTCGCGGATACGGGTTTTCAGTATGGGCGACATCAGTGGCTGGACGCATCATCGATCATTGCGAAGTTGGTGGCGCTACTGTGTTCGGTTTCCTGCATCTACCTGCTAACATTTCATATCGAGCTAACCTTACCTACTTCTATCTCATTCGTCCCACAATTGTTAACACTTGTCATCCTATCGATACGAATCGTGGTAACTGGATCGAACACCTCTCAGTGGTAATTGTTCGACAGAACTAACTTGAATTGGTAATCTATCAGCGCTAGAGTTGGACACAAAAACGAACCACGTATAAGACAATCTCAAATAATGAACCAATACAAGAGGAAACAAGTAGAACACACGGTAGATGGTGACGCATCACAATAAACGAACAGAAATCCTTAATCGCGACGCTCGACTAATAACAAACGTAAGTAATGAACGATAGCGAGAATTCAATCACATCAACTACGGTTAAATGTGTGCAATGGAGAAGACAACAACTGACAGCACAATGGCTGAGGTGTTTCTGGCCACCAACTAACATTCAGAGTGATGACAACGATGCTGGAAGATAAAAATGAGGAATTCACTTAGTGCATCACAGCATAATTGTTGACAATCACGTGAAGAGAAGAAACACTCACACGTAGAGTGAAGTAGAAGGCTCGAATACCCGAAATACGTCTGCCAAGCCAGCTTCGACGACCAGCGAACGATTCCCAGACGCTCAGCACATGCTCGATTGCCGCATCCAACAAAGGCATACTGTCTGTAGCATCCGAGGGATTCGAAGAAATCAACGCGAGCTCCGAATCACTAAGCATTAGCTCCTGACTCAACTGGTTCTTGATCTTTTCTGTATCCGATTGCAACAAGAACGACCTAACAATGCTGGCCAGGCACAAAGAAGGAAACTCTACACTGAAGATTGGTTCATTCGCGACAGCGTGCGATTGGTCGTTTGGATTGAACACCCTTTTGAAAAAGGTGTCGGTGAATCGAGTCCGGATAAAGGCCCCAGAATAGGCAGACAGAATGAACCGATAAAAGTCTGGGTACCTGAAAAATGGTCAAATTTAGATTGAAAACCGAAAACCAATAGTGATGCAAGATGTATGTGATTGATATCCCTGGTGCGGCAGTAGTGAGACGGGGGCAACAATACAGTATGGACAGCGATGTTTTCAGCATGATGGAGAAAAAGTTGAGCCAGAAAAGATACTGTGTGGCAGCGCAAAGTAAATAAACACTTCACAGTTATAAATACCTTTCTGGAGGTGGAAGAAACAGAATGGGTGAGACCAGACGGGAAGCAGGATCGTTCGGATCCGGTTCATTGAGAAAACGATTGAAAAAATCGCACAATGGTCCTTTAAGCTGAAATCTGGATTCCAGTTCCGGAGGGAAAGGACTGGAACAATGGGTGGACAAAAAAGAGTAAACATTAGCGATTGGGCAAGAAATTCAAGTGAAAAAGACAATGGGTCGAACAAAAAACGTTGCGCGTCCAGATGAAACCAGGCGCTAACGTAATGAAATAACGACTCGAGTGTTTCAACACATGGACAGATAAGGAGTGGACGTCCGGATGAAGCATTTCAAGGAATTTTCCCGCATGGAAGTAGGTCCCGGGAGACGGTTCCACGGATGGTTGTATTAGTCTACTTGAACTATTGGCTATACCTACACTTATTCCTTGTCATTTTATTAACTTTAATCAGTAGAACACCCAAAACTACTTCGAAGAACTCGAAAAATTTACTACATCATCCGATTTTGTTGTATAGTGAGCAGACCAAGCAGTTCGCATGTATCTCGACCTGTCGAGAAATATATCATTTATTCGCTTATTTATTTAGTGTCAAGATGTACGCAGCTCAAGAGTAACAACGTATAGTGTTAACATGGATAGTAATGGCAAGTTCTTGGTAAACACCCGAGTGATCCGCACTTACCTAGACTTATCATCGGCTTCACGTAGCGTCTGAAAAGTGGGACTACGCCATACCACTCTTTAGCCTGCGGTGATTGATAAATAATAAAATCTCTCCGCATTTTGGGAGTGCCCCGTATCTGACTGAGAACTCATTCAAATCACAAACAATGAGATGGATAACAGTAGTATAGTTAGTAGGCTATCACATAGACATGGGGCCAAACATAACTATGGAAATCACTGAAATAAGATAGGTTGAACACCACATCAGCATCATGGCACATTAAATGAAGGTGAGCAACAAACTTCAGCTATTATGCCGCGTAAAAAACAACGGAGCACTTTTCTGTGATTTTGCACACGTCATTTGTTAATATTTTTGTCGTGTTTAATCGTTAGGCATTAAGTATCCAAATCTAAGCAGTTATGGACACAGACCCTTCACTGGTTTCGATTACGCGCCATATCCTGAATTGTTTCCAGCCATCGGCACTCCTCGTCCTTTGGTCCCCAACCAGGCAGACGTGTGGATCCAATGGTGGCAAGACGTGAAGTCAACGATTTCATTTGCTGTCGCCAGATGGATGGTGGACCACCACATGGTCTCTTCCAATTGAGTCCTACATGAACAAACATAGCGTAATAGGACAGACGCTCAGCTGACATACGCAGAACGTGACCCAGCCATCTTAACTGCCGCAGCGAAACCAGCTTGTTGAAGGGAATACTCGCATTCCCTAAGACACAACCACTGATTTCACTGTTGCAAATGTGTTGTTGCCACTATACACGAGCAGTCCTCCTCAAGCACCCGATGTCGAAGGCCGAAAGCTGGCGCATGTGGTCTACGCGAACTGGCCATGACTCGCTTCCAGAAAGCAACAAAGCCCGAACGGTGGCATTGTAAACACGACCCTTTACCAAGAGGATATCCCGAGGAGACCGCAAGTGCTGCAGATTGACAAATGCTGATCGAGCTTTGGCGACGCACAGAGAAAGTTCGCTTCTAATGGCACTACTAGCAGACACACAGCTGCCCAGGTAGACAAAGTTATCCACTTGTTCAAGCTGTGTACCTTCAATATTGAGCAGGGGAACAGTTGAGTGTCAATCCTGAAGCAGCATTCTACACTCTGACGGGGCAAAGCATATTCCGTACCTAGATGCCGCGATCGCCAAGCGGTCTAGAATGGTTTGCATGTTCTGTGAGTCCTCACCAAGTAAGGCGATATCACCGGCATAATCTAAGTCGGTTGCTCGCATGCTCGGTAATAGCTGTATACTGAAGTTTTGGCAACCGTCTAGAGCTCTCGACAGGATGCCTGCAATCGCAAAATTGAAGAGCAACGGGGAGTCCTGTCGTACACCGCTAATGACAGCGAAGGACGACGAAAGCCTGCCATACACCCTCACTCTGCCAGAAATGTAGAGATACAGTGCGCGTAGGATGGCGGTGTACTTTTCAGGGACACTGTTACTTAGCGAACAACGCGATAGTGCAGGTCGATCAACCGAGTCGAATGCGGCACGGATGTCCAGGAAGGCAACAATAGTAGGTATCTGGTAAAGGTGGCGGTGTTCTAGGATTTGATGGAGTGTACATATCTGATCCACACCGCCGCGGCCAGGTCGGAGGCCAGCTTCTTCTTCTCAGTACTGCGATTCGCAAATGGGAGATAGTCTACGGAGTAGAATGGATGCCAATAGCTTGGAGGCAATCAAATGAGACTAATCCCCCGGATGATTGGTACACAAAGTGCGTGCACTCTTTATAAAAACCGGGAACAATAACTGACTTGCTCCAGGAAGAAGGCACCGTTTCTTTATGCCGGATTTTTGGAGAACAATGAGGTTAGCTGGCTAATGATAACTGAGCCTCCATATTTGAACAGCTCCGGAGGAAGTTCGTCTGAGCCGGCAGTCTTGAATCGTCTTAGGTGTCGAATCGCAAGACAAACTTCCGCTTGGTTGGGTGGATCAAGTGTGACGATCAGTGAGTTGGATAAACGAAAATATTCTACAACTGGCGCCTGCATTGTCACTTTCAACCAGCCACTCCATGTATCGTTCCTAGTACCCAGTTTGCATGAGCAGCACACCCACCCACCTCCCGACTCCCCACCACAATGTGCAAGACTACCGCCCGTGTGCTGCTGTCCGTAGACGACTGTGCATTATCTGCAAAGCGCGATGGCAGGCTGTAATGTGTAACAGTGGTGAATCAGTTCGACGCAATATCAAGAGATGTCGGAAGAAATGCACCATCCAAGCGACATCAGGAGTGGGATCAGAACGTTAAAGCCTCAGAAAACACTTCTAAACTGCATCGGACTCAGCCAATCAAGTCACCACCCATTTGTACGTTGCTCCATCCCGCTACGACTGTTTCTCCATTGTTGATTCGTTCCTGTTCGATTATTCCGCTTGCACCACACTACTCACTCCTGACACGTCACCCCTCCACTCCAACGTATCCGCGACCACTGCTTTTCCACAGAGTGAATCTGACGCCCGAGGATTCTAGATGCTCAAAGCAGTTCTCTGCACCAGTTCGTGCACTTTACTGAGTTCCGTGGCATGCACTTGTTGTGGCAGTAGGAATAGAGAAACAGTACCTGCGAGCCCCTGTGGTGGAGGTGTAGGCTATCGGGCGCGTGCCCAGCTTGCAGATCAGAGAAAGCCTTCCTTACGGAGGTAGCTATGAATAAGTTTCGTTACCTTTGCAGGTGTGATGAATAAGCAGTCACGGGCAATTGGCGTTAGTGTCTCGGAACGTGGGGTGTTCTGAGCTGGTCATCTGGTTCTCCAATACCGCAAGAGCTCGTACGCCACTGTGTCAAAGTCAAGATGATCGGCTATAGGTTCATTGACTGCATGTTGAGAACGCAACGCCGTGCAGACGATTCGTGCATTAGAAAACCCACGTCATTGTGATAGTTCGAACTCGAGTCCATTTGCGCACTTCCTTCATGGTATCGTAGTGGCTCGTTGTTCCACTGCGCCCCTTCATTCCCAACGTATCGGTGGTAGGTGATTAATGTACTACGCGTCCTTTGTCCAGTTGAGTTGTGGTCCATGCATCCTTCATCCGCAAAGTGCCTTGAGTTTTATGATTTCCTCGCGTCTCCTAGCTTCCACACATACTACTCATTAGTAGTGTACCACCTCACTTCTGCAGGCCGAAGTGAGTACCTAACAGAGGGCGGGTGGTCAACCTTACTGACAAATGGCTTCTGTGTGGACTGCTACCGAACACTAAGAAAGTAAATAAGGCACCTGGATGTCAATGGTCTTCGTGTTCGGCGGCTGGTTGGAGGTTCCAGAAAGCATTTTCTGAATACTGTGCTGCAATTGTCGGGCTGCTCGGGTGCCCTGAGTAAATCGTTATTATTTGTATCTCGTGTTACCGGCGATTGAGGCGGGGCCTTTAAATCAGCCGTGCCGTTTTTATAATATCGCTATGGATAAATTAGTTTTCTCGAAATATTTCAACATTGACCTTCGTCAAACTATGCCCAAGGTCAACACTGCTGTCCGCTTAATTTTTGAGAAAAACTCGATAATGCGCAATTGAAGATGAACCATCCCGATTGCAAATCTAGCTTGCAACCCTGGCTTGTCAATAGTATGCAGCTTTAGATTATTTCGTCCGGAAATGTTTAATTGTTGCTCGTCTATACTGATCGTTGATTTAAGTGACACCTGTACACAGTGTATTTTTCCATTCACACGAATTTACATATCTGATAATGTAATTCTAGCCTGTCCATAGTCGATACTGTAAAGTGCCGCAACTGCTTCTATCTGGATACATAAAGCTTATTTTGACTTGACTTGATATACGTTAATCGCTCCGCTGCCTTGTGAGTCAAGTCTTTTGGCTAAATGCTCCGGGTGGGGTCGCCTAAGTCAACCCTTTCTCGACCTGGGCAAGCGGGAAGCTCTCTGTACACACAACACGAACCTACGTAACCCAGTTTTCTCTATCTACGCTCCATGCTTTTGCTTTCCTCGGCTGAGGTTATGGCAGCAGGCTCCGCTATACCATGCTCTACCGCATCACCAGCAACATGTTTTGTTCCACGTTTGTTGAATTCACTGATTATTGGTAATACTCGATGACACCGGTTCCCTGACGACGTGCCGCCTTGAAGGACAGTTCTAACAGTGCCGTCCATGTGCCACACAACCGTGAAGAGAGGAGCTATCAAACTCTCGTTCCCAACTCAAGTTGGCCGCAGATAGCTTTTACTCGCACGTTAGAAACCCTCTTCATCGATATATATTCCCTCGTTGAGGCTCCTTTACAAGATTGTAGCACAACCCTATGACTGACAGCACCTTCTGTGTTCTCCCACGGTACATTCACATTACACTTATTTGGAGACGTAACTGCTGAAGCGACGGGCTTGGCCGGTGTGGGAACTTTGTTAAGTGAGCGCACTGAAGCAGTGTTACTTGATTGTATCCCAGTTAATAGCTGAGTCAGTGGAATTCGGCTAGGAAGCTCCGTAGGGCTATCCAGCTGCTTGCCTACTAAACGCTGTTTGTTTGTCGTAGCGGAGTAATCCCCCACGGATTGCAGTCTGGGCTCAGCTGAGTTCTACCGTCAACTCTCCGACCCTCTCCATAAGAAACGCCTCACGGATATCGTAATTATAGGGGACTAAAAGATACAGATGGGTAGACTCGAAGCATATGAACACAATCTCGGTGGTCTGCATTGCCATGATACTCGCAAGAGGGATAACGGAGACCCCTTTTACAGATCTTTGCTGAGCACAGTTTAATTCTCGCGAGTATAAACTTTCAGTGCTCCCGGCACCAGTTAGCCACAGGACGAAACCATGCGCATGAACGCAGACGGACCAGATCGACATTAGTTACCGCTGACGAGGCTGTATAACGGACTGCAAACCAATTTAGAATACATATCTCATTACCGATCACGCATATCTGTGTGCTAAAGTTGTCCGCGACTTTGCCGGCACCAAACAGCCTAAAATAGGCAAACGTGTCGCTCAAAATATTATCAATGCCTTTCCGAATTCGTTAGCATCAAATCCGAAGAGGCCCCCACTCCCAAATGTTGTGGCGAATTGGACACACATCCGGACTTTCGTGCACAAGTCTGCCAGCGTCATCTGCGGTTTCATTGAGTAAACCATCAGCCGATGGATTTCTGCTCGACCTGTTCAAATGATCGAAGACCACCGGATAATTCCCGCTGTTGTTAAGAATAACACATTGCGCAGAGCTACCAACGACGAGCTCAAATAGCTCTTCAGTGAAGATCGTGAAGCTTGATGGACGCAGCTTGCCATCGCGATGGAACAAGCTGCATCCTCAGGGACTTAAGCGTACTGTTCTCTCTTATCCGATCTGCCGGTGACAATAAACCAGGCGTGAGAGAAGTGGAATCTGAAACCAGCGGTGAATAAATTCCCAAATGCAAGACCGGTTTTTACATTGAGCAGAGGATCTAGAAAAGAATTTCAACTGGCCATCATGGCGCTTCCTGGTGTGCAAGCACCCCACTGTCATCTAAGGCCGAGGTTACCTATGAGCTTCGTTCTTCGAAGCGTCACAAATCCCCTTGCATCGACGAACTGCCCTCGGCTTTTTTCAAGAATGGACGCCCGTCTCCCCTTTTTAAGTTAACCACCCACATCATCATCCCATCCGACTGCGGCCTAGCGGACATGGTGCCCATCTTCAAAAGGGGCGACGGAATGGAATGCGCAAACTACCGATGAATGAGTCCACTATACGTTGCGTCCCAAGTGCTCGCTACCCTGCTTTTACAGAAGCTCAGTCGAATACGCGAACAGCATAAGTGAAGAATAGGCTGTAATTCGCTTAGGGCGGAACTGTATTGATCACATCTTCATGATCCACCAGATGCTCGAGCACCATCTAGTTTTCAACCGGCCTACCATTGCTTGCTTCCTGGAGATACGCCCAGCATTTGACTGTTGACAGACCTGCTCCGTGGAGTTATCTGGTTAGGAGGGGAGTGCCCGAGAAGTATGTTACCATTCTTCAAGCCATCTACTCTCGAAGTTCGGACCGGATGCGGATGTGCGACGGACTTCCGCCCTCTTCTTTGGTATCAGCAATGGCGTTAGACACGGTTGTCACGCATCACTCTCATTGCTCAACTTCGCTGGGGATGACGTATTAGAGTGCTCTGGAAAACTGTGGGCTTAGTGGCGCCGAGTTAGTCCCTGGTGATCGACTCCATGACTTGGGGTATGTTGACAATGTCGCCGCAATTTGTGACTTCTCGTGGGCTACCCAGCTTGGAGAAGTGTGTATCACAGTTCAGAATTACCATTGCGCCTTCCAAAAAGCAGTTTTCCCTACAGTAATGGTTAGAAACTGCTCATACACTCACCAACTGGCTATTTTTGGAAGTAGCCGACAAGTTGGGCTACCCCGGGAGTTGCACTAGTGTGAGCGGATTGATAGATGAGACAAAGCCAGGGGAGCCTTTAACAAACTCCGACATCTCTGGTGCCGGCGCAAGCTTAACCTTTCATTACGGTACGAACGATGCTCACGTATGACTGCGAGACTTGGTCCGTTCCAGCAAGTGATGTTCAAAATCTGCCAGTTTTTGAGCACCGCTGCCTCCGGAGCATCGGTGGTGTACATTGGCAGCATTGCATTAGCGATGACGACATTCGACGTTTGGTCTTCAAGTCAGACTCAGCGGACAACTGAGCTGCATAATTTCCGTGCGTGCGCTCTAACGACTCGGGCACCTCCTTCGCATGCCTGTCCAATGGTTACGCTGCCGCACATTGTTACAACGCGCCGGCGTTGACTGGAAGTGATGAAAAAGGTGGACTATACACAAACTGGAACAGGGGTGTCAAGGCGTTGACTCCCGAGTTGAAGGGCCAAGAACAGCGAGCACAACTGGTTGGAAAACTTTCGGATGTGGCCCAGAATCGTACCCAATGGCGAACGTGTTCTCAAACTGTCCCTGGCTGTAAATATTCTCCCTATTGTTTTCTAGCTACTGCCCACATGTTGGGGTACCGTGCCAATTGTTTTTCGGTCAAGTGATTATATACATATATATGTATATATATATATATATATATGTATATATATATCGGAGGAGCCTATGGTGCACTGAGGCTGGTGGTGGCTAGATCCTGACAGATGGTTTACCCACTGCTGCTACTGTTGTGCCATTTGTTCATGTCCTGGGCGCCTCCTCATGGCGACCGCTGCGTAGGAGTTGGGTTTCGCCCTTCTACCTGCTAAGATCCAGGACAGATACATGTCATTATACACGTTAGCTGTAGGTGGAAAACACCTCAGCCGTTGTGCTACAATACAAAAGAAAAAAAAGATGAGACATAGGCACGCCGGCTGAGTCACAAGTAACGGATGGACATTGTTTCGGAGAGCTAACAGCCGGCTGTTGTGCTGAGGGAAAGGAGTTATACTATGCCTTGTAGATAATATCGTAGTTAGATGGGGAAAACAGAGAAAATCACAACACAAACGCCAATGAAATCAGCTCCTAGCCATGTCAACAAGTGTATACAGCCAAACGTGTTCATCGTGCTTCGGTCCACAACCAGGGAGCCGAGAGACTCCAACCGATGCCAACTTCGAAGTAAGAGTCTTCATTCCTCTCGATCAAGTTATCGCTTGGCCACTCCTCCTCTTCTTCTATCCGCACCCCGGCGCGCACACAACGCACGTCACGGGAGTCGGTAGGCTGGCATGCGCAACACAGCCAAAGCATCGGAGTCTGGTGCGAGAAATAACGGTGTTGAGTGGTTTGCTTCTTCTTCTTGCGCCATAAACAAGGGAAGACGTTCAATGCTCACACGGTGTTCCCAGCAGATATGAACCAAACTGCGATGGCACCGGTGGTCGAACATAACTAGCCTCTTTATGTAGGCTAATCTAATAGGCCAGGTTTTACAACCGTACAGTAGGGTCGAACGTACGGCTGCACTGTATACTCTGTCGTTCAGGTAAAGTTACACCGTATAACCAATCGATCTTTTGTAAGGGAGATGCGGAAACACGGATACATTTGCACTAAGCTAACATACCCGAAAGATGCACCAGGAAATTGCCAATCAAACAAAATAACGCACATGAGAATCTTAGTGGAATGGTATAGTATGGAAACGTACTCCTTCAACAAGTGTCCTTTGAACAGACTGTTGTGAGTTGGTAAAAGTTTAAAGGCGGCGGCCGTAGTCACAGGTTCACACAAGGACAAATGATCGATCGATTCTTTGGTAGAATCTTCCTTGGGTTTCTCCACCGTTTGACGCAACCGAGGCCGACCAACCTTACGGGCGGACTGATTTGTCGACACGGGCTCGATATGTACGCGCTCATCACTGGTTGTAGTCTGAATGAACAAAAGAGTTATTAGCACAAGATTTTGCTGTGCAGAGTACCTACGACGAACTCAACATCTATGTTAATAAGAGATAAAATGCAAAGTAGAAGATGATGATTGACATGATTTGGAATCGAATGCACTCAAACCGGCCGGTAGAATTTTAGTATATTGTTATGGTTTCTGTGAACCAATGTGTGGAGAGGTAGGATATGAAGTAGCATTCAGTGGGTACAAGGGTGTCACGAAGATTTGCAGAAGGCTTTACTCATATCATCACTAAGTGTTACCTAACACCTAACAGTACCGACAATTAACTAAGCGAAATATAGAACCGTGACACGCCAGCCACTGCTTGAAACACGTAGTCGGTGAAATAAAAGCTAATATTTAAATATGTAGGTGAACTGATGCCGTATGAACCCACAATGCGGAGATGTCGGAGGACACTTTGGAAGACAGGGCATTCAGAAGGCACACATTGATTGTGAGGACCAGAGGAAACGAATGCAAGGATAGCACTTACAGCGAGAGAGGCAGGAGCCTCAACCGGTAACACGGTAGCGGGTGGTGTATGACCATCCAGTGAAGATGCTTCAGTTGAAGCGCTGCATGGAGGTTGAACGCTGCTTTTACTGGGAGAGGATGAAGTTCGTAACTGGCGGCTGGACAATGAGAGCAAAGAAATGGACGTGTGGGTACAAAACTGGAACTGGATTAACAAAACAACCAGACACCGTGGGTCACGACTCAACGAAAACTGTAAGTAAGGAGGATACCGCATAACGCAGTGGAAAACGTGGTGACAAAATAGGTAAACAAATCGTGAGGAGGATAAGCAGACAGAAAGCACATGAAGCTGTGGATACTCAAGGAAAGCATAAAACGTGAGAACAAAATATCAACGGCTAAGTTAGAATGTGATCATGTGGTCAGCGAACCGATAACTAAAATGATGACAGCGTGAGCAGCTGGTTATTCAAATTGACTCAATAATCAAGGTAAAGCGGATATAATCAACATGAGCTATAAGTGAGGAGGATAAATGAATATGCGCAGGGTAAAGGAGAACATGAGAGTAAAAATGCAAATAGATTCATTAGATGAATAGGTTGAGAGCAAGATGCCAGAGCACCGTGAACTCAGCCAATGGGTAATGCCGTGTAACCATAAGCGCTTCAGGCAAAACTGCATAAAAAAGCAGATTTCTCAAATCGTTTAGGCCATGTAGATTGCTATCCAGATTAGGGTCCCATCTGACCAAGTCCATAAGAAAGAAATAATACCTGCCCAACAGATATCCGAAGTGAGCGAATCAATGTAGCCGACTTAAGTTCGAAGAAAAGTGGGGCGCAATACCAGAGCGTGACCTAGGAAAAAACTCGCCAAATAGAAATAATAGCCATAAACACTGTTCTGTGTAGACCGCTGGTTCTCTATCTTGAGCAACGCGTAGTGGCCTGGTTTCGTGGCTTGCACCCCTACATTGGCTGCACAGCAGCACTGTGCATCAGATTTTGACCAATGGGCTACAATTCAAAGTATCGATGGATAATTGTTTGACCTTACATGAGTTATCTTGAGCCGCGCAGCAGTCTATTCGATTAACTGCACCCCCAGAGCCAATGCAAGTACCGAGATAAATGATAGACTATCCCCAATAGTTGGTGGAGGATAATGAGAACGGACAATGTCGGTCCAGTCCCTGAGAAATGCTTCACAATTACAAGTCGCGAAGCAGGTGTCGAAACGCACAGCCCTACACGCTAGTGTATCGGAAGGTGATCCAACCTCAAGAGCAGTGCATCTTCCGAACGCTTTGAGTTATCTGTTAGTTGGCGAGTTAAACCCGTTAAGGAACTGATAGATAGAATGGAGCTGGATATGGTTATATGGATCATAAAATTAAAAAGAGGGGGAGAAAAGGGACTTTCTCGCACATCTCATACTCGAGATAAATACGGTATGACGGTTTTCTGTAGACCCTCGCATGCCCCCGGGAATGGAGGCACAAAGATTTAACAAAAGGGTTTCCGGAAAGGTAACCGAAAGAAACAGAAAACCCCAAACAGGCACGAGCGACGGGACTGAACCTGGCCTTCAGATTAAGAGAAACTATAGCGGTATGCCGTGTGGAAGAATCAAAGGAAAAGACGACACTAGAACGAATAGACAACACATCCTAGAAGCGTGCGGAAGGATAGTCGATTAAATACAACGGAACATACCGAACAGGCAGCGCAGATCCGGACACTGAATCTGAAATGGAGTGCCAAAATGAGTAAAATCACTCAACAGGGCCACGGGATGAGCAAAAAAGGATTGTATATGCCTACTAAGCTTTGAGGAACTATGAGAAACACGGTATGTGTGGGCTGGATATGAGGTAATTCAGATTGAGAAACTAATGGGGAAAAAAGGATATGCATCAGCACTATACCGGTACGCAGTACCGGGGCTTCGCTGCCGCGCAATCATCATGGGTCGCATGCGAGCTAAGGATATTGCGAAGGTCGTGCTGCCCCTATACAGGCTCGAACCAGCGCCGCCAGATTACCTGACAGGCATGTCTCATTTAGGCTACGGGACGGCGTCGTCAGTCTGGTCTGCACGCCTGACTTGCAATCATATGGTCACCGGTTCGAGTCCGCGAAGGGGCAGGCGTCCTCCCGGTATACTCAGTCGACGCGCGATTGGTGGTGGCCGCGCGGCAGTGAAACGCCGTTAAGGCGTACAGATGACGAGTAACTAAAGAGTGGTGAAGGTTCGAACCGTCCGGTAATAAATCAATCATGTGAATCAATGGAAACGTGATTGTTTAGAAAGGGTCATTCTTAGCAGGAAGGACGAGGAAGGTTAGTAAAGAACATCTAAAGAAGCAGCTCCAACCGTTATGTCCTACAGTCGGGTCAATAATAGACGCACGGGATACTTCCAAAATATAAAATCAGAAGTATAAGAGATGCAAGAGATAGAGAGGGGAAATAATGGCATGAACCAATGTAGAAATGAGAGCGACCATGATAACAAGACAGGAATCAACGTGGTTTAACTGTCTGCATGCTTACGAGAACTACTGACCTACGCTAGGTGGCAATCTCGAAGTGTCCTCGGTAAGGAGCGATAGTAAATCGAGCTAAGCATTCTTTCTGGAAATTGATGGCAGATCGATAGCCCTCTTTCCTCACAACGTTGGTGGAACAGAAGCTATCAGTTATCAGATCACTTTGACATAGGGCATAAGCGTCAGCGATTATTCTTGACAGTGGAAGAGCACCACTTTTGTTCACCGCATCCGTACTGGGAAACCTGTGGTTAACAAGATACAAACTCGCCAAAACGCCCCTACGGTTGAACGTGGTGATAAGTGTGCGATTTGCCAAAACAGGAATAAAAGTGAGAAATTCGGAACATTCCAAGGTGGGGGATGTGATCGCATTCAAACAGCTCACAGTGAGATCCTGTACTGGACTCACAGGATGATATAAACAATATATAAAAACTGTCTTGTGAATTAGACTGTAGAGTTGGGTAACATGAAGTCACCTGGAGCATGGATGTTAAAAATCAAAGCCGGGGTCGGCCGTTGCCTTTCTCATCGAACACCATTTTTACTTTATGTACTGTACATATACCAGTTTTGCAAGGATAGTCTGACAAATTCTTTGTTCAAACAACTTCCAAAGTCTTTTCTTCGTCGCAATCAGCCGACAATTCAGATATGTCGATCAGCTGTCCGGAAAAGCACCAGACGGCCGTTTCGCCCTATTGGGGCTCATCAGTGGTGCGCATCCTTCGGTCCTCTGCGGAGGATTGCACCGATGACTACTAGTGGCTCTTGCCAACTAGCCCGCAGCTTATGTAACTGCGCCATTCATAAGTAACTTCCAAAATCATTGAGACCATCCTACTCTATCCACATTGTGAATACAAATGCTGAGATAATGCGCACTACTCTCGATCTATTGCCTTTGGACACGAACTTTTACGTCAGATGAAACTAGTTGTGCAGAAAAATCTTTAAATAAAACCTTACCTGTTGACTGGCATCGAACTCCGAGGATTCTGTTTGATATTGCGCGAGAGCTGCTCTGTATGATCGGGCCGTTTACCCTAGTGATGATAGTACCCACTGTTCATTTTTGTCTACCCATTCGTAAAAGTTTGCATTTTTTGGTGCAAATTTAGTACATTCGCAGTGGATAGTGGAATATGTTGAAAATGCACCAGTTTGGGCACATAAAGTTTATCTCAACTTGACCTGAAATCTCAACATGGATGAGGGGCTGCACCAGTTGGTGCTGCTGACCCCAATGACCATTCACCGTTCTTACTGAAGTATAGTGGTTGCTGATTAATGATTGCCTTGGCTATGCCGCACGATTCTAGCTAGATTAAGGAGACTGTGCCCTTTGACTAACGCGTGTCAGTCCCATCCTAATAATAACCATACGACTTTAGGTGAAAATGGACGCAGCATTAGTAACATCTCAAACGCCAAGACCTGTGTGGCTTTACAAAGCCTTTATCACTCTCGCAGATGGCGCAACATGAGTTCATTCGTTAGATAAAGGGTTTGCAACGTTGCGGTGCGGCCAGTGCCGTTTTGAGGTTAAGAGACCTGATCATTGCTCATTGATGATAGTAAACGACCAGCTGTGTAGGGATTCGGTCGGTAGCCTAAATGATTGCGCGTTTGCGTCGTAATTCTGAGACCGTCATTCCGAATCCGCGTAGGTGCGGGCGACTTCGTGATATGCCCGGCCTTCGTGAGACTGGTGGTGCTCGCGCGGCAGCGAAGAACCGGTACTGTGTGGCGGTGTAGCGTTGATGCCTTCTCTACTGCGTAGAGACACAGACGCCTTCGAAATAGTGTTCATGTTTGAAAGATCAAAGAAGCAATACGAAAGTTCACCATTTGGTGTTTGAAAGCAGACCCTAAGGCACCTCACTGGTGTGTCCGATGAATTTGGACAACCTACGTTGGGTTGGTCATGTGGTCCGGATGTCTCATCCGACTGCGTATCTATGGATCGTTTGGTAAGATCGCAACTGGTTGAATGAAGCTCTAAGTAGAATGGTCACTGACATGGCAAACTAAATGAAGAAAGTCATCGAAAGGATAAGCAGGGTGTGTTTGTCCTATTCATAGAATGTCATCGAGATATCTCACAACCGTGATTATATGCCCTATCGGAGATTGTGTAGTATCCATGAAGTCAGTGGCACCGTTGCGTTCGTTTCCTTATTTTTCACTCTTACATACACCGGCTTATGACTCCATTCTTGCCTAACCCACCTGATCAATCATCAGTAACATTAGTATTGTTTTGATCGCGTTTACTTACCGCAGTCAGGTGAACACGGATCATACTTGTTTACTAGAACCGAGCTGATGGGTTGTCCGGATTATGGGAGTAACCCGCTTATCAAAGAAGCTTCATTCTAGTGAGTGCGTTGAAACAGCGAAGAGTTACCTGACGAATAAAGTGTGAACACGATTATGGGACTTAATCTAAGACGAATGAAAAGACGGGTAGTAAGGCGTACCCGTTGCACATGTGCTGGATGGGACAGCTGGCGGCTGTGCAACTGTTTTGACCTTCGGGGGTCGGCCACGACCACGGGGAACAGGAGAAGAGACGGTTGGCGTTGTCACACCCGCAGCTGACTCGGTTGTGCTGGCCGTAGCTTCAGAACCCGAACCTCGAGTATTAGGAGAATCCAATGAAGTGAGTTGACCATGAATCTGCGTGTTGTTGTTCAAATTTGCCGCAACGAGGCTGGCAAAGCCGATAGCAGCTGCCTGAAGCCAAATGGACGCAGATTCAAAGTTAACAAATGAAACGATACATGAAAGCCCAAACAGATGGACTAGAAAAACAAGAAGCATTTCCAGCATAATGTTGATCTAAAGGTAAAGAATTAAGGTAAAATGTGGTTTACCATGTTAATAAAGTTAGTGTTTGACAAAAGATGGAGGGCAGATAGACGATACAAATTTCCGGTGGCTGGACCCATCCTGTATTACCGTTAACCTCAAACAAGCTAAACGATTGTCTGTCTCTCATTCACGATTGAACCGCCGTGTGGCCCCGACTAAGGAGTTCGAGCACTTCACGGTTTGTAATTTGATTTTCTCAAAGTTTTCGCTGAAGAAAAAACACCGCCCTTCTGCCAGTAGTATGCATCATTCCTCAGGGCTACTTCGACTCCTGCAATAGCATGTTGAACTTGTCCCACAGGTAAGTCTATGGTACAGCAATGGATCTATTTGAAAACAACTTGTTCCAATCACACTAAAACTACCGTCCCAAGCTGTCCGCAACAACAACACTGAGGATACTGGGAAGATGAAGTCATCGTGCCGCTATCCGGTTCCGAGGGTCAGCGATATTTCGATAGCCTGCAACTACGTATGAAATATGACCCAAAAGCGTGTTCTCCCCCCACCGCCCTCCGACCTACTACGTAATGAACAGCAACGTATGCACTCAGTGCACTACAAGTTTAATATATTTGAGCAGCACTCAAGTGCGTATGTGTGTAAATAAGCGTATCTCCAAGCTCTGTGCTGCTCTTCCGTGACGCGCATATGAGCAAATAATTCCGGCTCCCTTCAGTGATCCTCATTCAAGAGTTGGTCGTTGACAGCCTTGATTAAAAAAATACAGGAGTACATGCTGTTTCCAGAAGGAAAGCTTCGACGGAACGTGTGTGAAATAGTTAATCAACGTCATTCTCGTTCGAGAAATCTGCCTTCTCATTAAATGATGACTTGTGAAAAATGTTTCCGGTTGCTGTACTGGGCGTCACTCGGCTAAAACAATGGCAGGCATTGCCCTCATTGTGCCATTCGGAAATTACAGCTATCAAAAATGCGAGTGAAAGTCAAAGCGTCGAATCATGTCACAGAAGAGCTCAACCAGAGCTGGAGGAATATTACAACTATTGTTACTCGCAGCATATCGGTGAAAAAGGCGCTCGTCGGAGCAACGCGAAATCAATCCGCGATCTTACACCGAGCAGATGGTGAATATCCCGGATAGCTTTGTTGTCGCGCTTATCACAGTCTTCTAGATCTTATTATGGAGTTCTCCATTAACGATACCTACAATGTATGTTCGAAGGTCCTATCTGAGAGATAACACTGTTTAGCCAACTTGCAATTGGTAGGTCGTGCACACAAACCCAAACAATTCAGAGTAGTTCCATTAATTGATGTCCGAACTGCATCTAGAAAGTGTTGTTGCCCCGTGACTTGACAACACAGAACCAGCGATCTTTGGTAAATGTATCGATTCTGCAGTTGTATTATCAGCAAAGCGCGAGTGACCGGGGAAATCAGCCCATTTCTCGTGAATGCGAGAACAGACCCTCACTATGCGACACTGTTGGTGCCGGAGACGGATTGCCCCAAACAATAGTCATGCATCAAGGAACACAAGAGTACCATTCTACTCCACGACATTGCGATGTGGCCGCTAAGCAGTGCAGATTAGAGGCACGCGTCAAAGTTGGATCAACGCGAAACTACACAGCGAGTATGTCCATCTGAAGCTACGTGTTCATGCAGGTCATCGGACTGTTCGATTGACAGGCACTTATGGGCCTCAGGTCATCGGATTCAGGTAAACAAAACTCTCTTGCGTCACACGAACTTCCGACTCCTCTATTTCACCGAGACTGTGGTGATAAGCCGAATTAAAGTGGAGATAATCGGTCAGTCTGCAATTAGAGGCGATACATCTGTTGTTCATTTCATTTGTACATTTTCACCGCATAACAATTGTATGAGTTTACCTCGGTTTGGGCACGGTCAATGCGTATCTACTGGCCATCTACCACGGAACAGCCGATGATTTATAAAACGCAGTCCGCGGATCAGCAGTGCATATGGAGGTCCATTGTCGGATCAATGCCTGCAGGAGGATTGAAAGTAGCCGAGTAATCTGTGGGGTGTGACACTAATTATTATACCGCAAAAAATCGGTCTCATCAATGCCGCACCATCCTCGTATGACGGACAATTGTATCGCGGCCGCACAATGTTCCTGAAACGCATGAGGTTTAAATTTAAGTTTCTTGAAGTCGTTTAAGATCAGCACAGTCTACCTTATCGTCCATCACAATATGGTTATCTTCCCTGATTTATGGATGCACAATGACAATGCAAGGATACAGAGTATACCACTGCCGCTGCTGATAAGGACGCGAATAAGATTGGCAAAGAAAACACAATTAGAAAATTACCTCACGCTTAGGACGGTCCATAGGATTATTCGGAGAATCGACGCCTGTTGGAGTCTCAGGTATGGGCACCGTCGGCTGCGGAAAACTGGAGGCTAAACCTCGACGAGTAGGTCTCCCTGCAAAACGGCAGTGGAATAAAGAGAAGGGTGATCCAGGAAAAGTTGAAAAGAGTCAAATAATCTGGAGAACTTCTAAAACGATGGATTCGCAACGAGGCCGTGGAAATAAGCCAATTCAAACGTTCGGCTAAGTAACCTAGCACAAAGCGAGTCCAGAATGAAAAGGAAAGCAACTAATCTGATCCAAGCGGAAAAATAGTTAAATGTTAACGTGGTCGAAAGTAGGAAGGCAAGTGGGTTTCGTGCGGTTTTGCTATTATGGCTACGAATCGAGTGAGAATCATAGGTGTTTGATAAAGGAAGTGGAGTAATGCGAAACACTGAAGAGGACATTACAGGTAAAACTAAGGCGAATTCAGAGACCAATTTGGACTAGACTCATAAGACAGTAATCGATTATGAAAAGATGGGATGCTACACATACACAAGAGACTGTAAAGAAAAATAAGCACAACCACGAACACCGATGACTCTTATTACCTCTACTGCGTTTTTGAACCGGTTGAGGAGAGGAGGGGGACGGAATTGTTTCATCGCAAACGGCGGTGGTCATAACTCGCGAATCAACTGGAGGGGAATGAGTAGGGGGTGTCATTACGCCCCGAGTGGCGATTGGCGATGTAGGTACCGGTTCAGGTGGTTCGTCCAGATGCTGAGAGGAATTGTTCAGCAGCTCCGCAACCGGAGGACTGTGTGATTCTGAGCCTGCCTTGTACCGTTTGCGCGGGGGCAGAACCGGGCTCCGAGAGTCTGTTGACTGACGCATGCCGATGCATTCATTGACGGCCGACTCTGAGGGCGCGGTGTAGGGGACAGAAGCTCCAAGATCCTCAACAGGTGGTTCGTAAGAGGCGTCACAAACTTGGGAATCGTGAAGGCGCAGAGAAGTAGACACGTAATGGCGCGAGCGACGGCGCTTCCCCGGAACACCAGTATTAGTCAAAGAAAGAGTAGCTGCTTTGGTTGAGTTCCGTGAGGGAGAAGTACAGACAGAAGAATCAGATGCAATAGAGCTGGGCTGGTTTTCCGGATGTACACGTCTGTGAAAACCTCTGCGTTTCCGCTTCAAGGCCACTGATTTGTTTGGCAGTGCGGGTTCTTCTGTGAGGAGAGTCGTTTCATGATGGGTTTGCTGCATTTCATCCACCGATAAGTGAGACTCTAACTCAGGATCCAAGGAAATCGGAGAATATTTGGGAACGTATTGAGAATGCGACTCGTTTGAAGAATTGAGTATTTGACAACTTGGGCTGTGGGGAGACTGAAAATGAAGTAACCAGATGCGTAGGCTTTAAGATAATAGATGATAACATGTGATTGAAGGAAAATAAGTCAGCTGCGCCAGACCTGATTGACACAAGTAAAGTGGAGCTGGAGAACCGTTTTCCTGTGGAGCATATTTAAAGAAATGGCATGAGTTCTGAGGATGCAGACAACCCCATCGCTTACGCCTGAATAACCTACGAGGAGAAAAACGAGCAGTGCAGGAAATGCGAGACAGGTTGACGTGGGCAATAATGCTGACGGAGTTACGACGTTAGATGTCTAACACATTTATGTTGACATATACTATGAGTTTGTGGTGGCGGATCTACACTGTAACATGGGGGGCCGGTGGAGCAACAATGTACTTGTAGTAGGCCGGCACTACGTGCCGACGCCTCGCTAACAGGAGACCGTCACTAGTCGCATGCGAAGCCCTTCACACGTGCGCAGACTAGAACCGGCGACCGTTGGATTACAAACGAGACGCTTGAACTACATAGCAGCCCATCGCCCTTGGGGCAATGCGGCGAAGAAATGCCACAAGTATAACGAAATAAGGTAGCCAGAAAGCTAGTAGATATATATCTGCGCTGCTCCATCGTAGTTAGGTCGGGCGTGTGCACACAAGCACGTCACTGATTCCTGCGCGTTTGCAGCAAATTACAGCTGCACGATAGGCTATTCGGGTGTGATGCGCTCCTTGTATCTGAAATCCGAAAAATTTGTGTCTGAAAATTGCTTAAATCTCGACACCAATTTAGCCTCGACCATTTTCTCTGGCAAATCGTTCCAATATTTCACTATTCGCCGATCGAAGCTAAGAAGACGAGCAATCCGCTTTAGGCCCGGTATAACAAGCTTGTATCCGATGGCCGCGAATACTGTTTGATGCGCGCAATTGCAGCAGTGGCTTCAGTATGGGGAAGTGAGTCAAATGCAATATCCGGTGCGTCATTATGAGGTTCACTCGAAACCGACGATATGACAGGGTGTACAGGCATACGTTTGCATTGGTCTTCGTAAGAGTTTCGTAAATTGGAGATGAGTCTGGTAGCCATATGCTGAATACGTTCCAATCATTGCGCCAGGCCACATGTGATCGGACAATAATGAAATGTACACCAATGTGGATGCATGGAACATTGGTGAGGATCCGAGACAGTGTGATGGTTCAGAAGTTGTGATGAGACAGCGTACACATTTTTGGTTTCCAAGTAAAATGGTCCCTCGAAGTCAGCAAAGATGTGAGAACAACTGAGACTCACTTTCAGATCTTTGTGGAAATGTAAACTGTCCGGACTCTCAGTTTCTGTTGGGTGTCGCTGTGCAGATCCTGTGGCGTTCTCCTCGACTGTGCCGTACGTCATAAGTTGATTTGTAGCAGGCAAGTCCGAGGTTATGCTAGATGACGCTGTGCTCACGGCTGACTTCATGGTGATGGATGAATGTTCACCGTGTCGTGAACGCGATAAGGTCTCCGTGGATTCAGAAGCTGGATGAATAAGTTTGTGGAAAGTAAGGATGGTTATCAGTAAGAGTGGAGCGTAAGCTGAGAAGTGGACAAAAGACATTTGTCAATCAGTGGCAAATTTGGTAGAAGGGTAGTCAGAATGTCAAACTGGGCTCAGCTAACAGATCGGAGGGTATGAAGTGGGGGTTATAAACCACAGAAAGTAGAAGCGGTTAAATGGGAATTGACTACATAGAAGACGTACAGTGTATAGAGCAATAGGTTAGTGTCCATGGAATCAGGAATAGATCGCGAATATTTGAAACACCAGTTTGGTATACGCGCGCATCACACACAAATAGAATCGCTATCAAATAAAAAGTAAGATAGTGACTAATGATTTGAAGTGATTTACAAATGACCAAATTATAAACGTTATTCAGTAAATTGTAGACCGGTACCGCCTCCATTAGGAGAAATGCACCAGTGTCCCCAATTACTGTGTTTGTATGCGGTCAGGAACGGTGAAACATGATGTGGAAAGTGGGACTTTCGAATCAGGTTGGTTACCTGTGGCCGTGGTCACAACAGATGCAGTTTCTGATTCGCCAGTCGATTGGCGCAACTGACCAACGGCAGCTTCACTGGAGTGGCGAACCCGGCGAGTCCTTGTTACCAGCGGCTCACCGCTATCCATCGCAGCCTGAGCCAGCAATCCCTCCGCAATGGCAAGAGTAGGGTCGCCTTGCCAACGCTGCTTCGATACAACGCTCACAGGATCATCTGGTGCTTCCTGCGCTTGCTGGCGCTTCTGCTGAGCGATGACAGCGTCCCAAGTAACTAATCCCCGCAACTCACGAGAAACACGGGGTTTAGCTAGAAAATAGGCCACAAAAAAGAAAGAGAAACGAAAGTCAGAAGACAAGCAAATGGTTGGATAGTGAAACAGAGTCAAGCCCGGCTGTGCAGGCGAACCGGAAACACAAAAGCTAGTGGAATGCCTGTTGGACAGAATCGCACAAAAAATAAAACAAATGACTCAAGATGCCTCACATGGTTTTACTGGTCGCGAGGCAACGGCAGATGGGGGATAGATGAGTTCCGCCGAAGTGCCACTGGCAGCAGAGATAGCCAATGTTTCCGTAATCCCTTGGGAATTACGCTCGGAATTATTGCGTGTAGAAATGCACACGAAAGGACCTCTCGATTTATAGGGTCTCCTCCTTCTAGAACGGCCTCTAGAAAAGCGGTCCACTTTAGGAGCGGCCAGAGGAGATTTGGTCAATTCACACAAATCAATCTGGTTGGATAAAGGTAGCCCATTGTTCACAGCGTTGGACTCAACAGAGGATTGAAGTCTTGCCTCGGCTGATACCACCTGATATTTGCTAGTGTAAGCATTGGCGTCCACCGGTTCGATTTTTTGTGATCCAGTCGCTAAAATTGAGGAGACAGGAAGGGACTGGGAAGTGCCTGATGACGCACTAACTATCGGCTTGCTCAATTCATGGGAACCATTTGACGAGTCGCGCGCTCCGGAACAAAACATAGGAAGAAGTTTTTGCATGCCACTCTGGAAGGGAGAACATGAGAAAAAGCGCGTCCTTAATTCAATTGGATAGTGAAAATAAACAATAGAGCCAAAACTGTAAGTGAAAACACGCAAAACTTAGAAATATGTTGCCGTAGATGGTAACAAACGCTGCGGTACGATGTGAAGAACAAAAGGTGACGATGAACAAGTGAACAAAATCAAAGTGGCTTTTAGATTTCAGACGGAAATCTGAGAAAAAGTTTAAAACATTAAGTGCACTTCAGTATAGAGGCAGAATGCCTCAGTGAGCAATCACTGTAAATGGTGTCCAATCGAGAAGAAAAGAGCTGGAGAGCGGCCTTCAAATTAAGTTGTCAAGAGCATTAGGGAAAAAATCAAGTAAATAGGCTAGCTAACCGTAAAACGCTGAACACGGTACTCAGAAAGTTCATTCAGCCAAGGGGTAAATGCGAGTTTCGGTCGAAGTTCGGACCCAGGTGACTGGGTGGTGTGGGGGAGAATCAGAGGAACCCAGGAAGCTAGAATGGCAGGCGAATTGTTGATTTTGCTCCGAGAAAGAATTCGCCCAGTGGCTCTTCCACGTTTAGAACCTCTGCGCCCGCATCTTCTTCCACCGACAGCTTTCCGAGTGGGCGGTGATGATTCTAAGACATAAGGTGGGTGTGCGACTCGGACGGAGTTCGAGAGCGTGGAGGAACCCAACCCAATTAGACAATGACCTGCAAAAAACAAACAGGGCACTAGATTAGGACACCGTTGTGAACGGCAGGAGATAGAGGCAAGGATTAAGAAGTCATCGTCTCGCGTATAATAGAACAGAAAAGTTAAAAATACGAACTGGGATTAGGTGGAAAGAAAGTAAAAATGGATGCAAATAGTTTACCGCTGAAAAGTGGGTTGTGAATTCGCACATGCGCACGTCTTCGCATAAACCTCGAAGGTCATGTCCGCTTCGTTTTATTTGGCTTTGGCCTCTACTAATTAAAGTCAGGAAGATTAGTCATCGATTTCGAGGTATAACGTCGTATACAGATCCCTCTCATTTTGATAAACCAAGAAAGTGATGATTCCTCGAGAGATTGTCAGCAAAAAGTTGGAAGTCCCTACGGAGAGCATGTTACTTGGACTTAAGACGAAGTATGCTACTGCGACTACTAGTGTAGAAGGGTGAGGACAAACGTCATGCATCATAAGAAACCTTTGGAGCGACAATCAGTTGCTTCTAAATGCACAAACGAAGCTGAGGATTGAGGACTACGGACATGTATAAGTTAAATGCTCAGGTGTTTTCGTTGCAGAAAGTTACCGGAAACATCGAATTAGGATCAACCTGATGCTTTGCCGTGAGTATGTATATAGGGATAGATGAAGTCGGCAGCATGCTATGTCAAGCGTCGCTCCTATACAGTAGCACGGCCCTTACAGTAAGCTTGTAAACAGTCTGTCAGACCGATGGAAACCCCTTTTTGACGCCAGAGATGTCGCGGATTCAAGAAAACAGTTCCAGCTTTTGCAATACGTGAACTGACTTTAGCGACTTTATACCTATTGTTGATGATGCAGCTGACAAATTATTAAGTGAAATGATCAACTACCTCGTGTTCCTTGTTATCAAGGGTCAAGGGGTCATCAAGTGTCTGACGGTAATGCGACAACACTTTGAAGATGCGAAGCGCATTCCTAATGAGAGATGCTATCCTTTTTGGACTGACCAGCCCCAACATCGCTAAGCAGCAGCACAATATCGTCAGCAGAATCGAGATCGACTACCTCCTTACCAGGCAGCACCTCAACGCATGCATCGTTAGATACCGCGAGGGAACACTCCATGATACAGTCCACGAGGAAATTAAACAAAGATGGAGAAACTGGACAAACCTGACGAAGGCCAATTGTTGTCGTGAAGCTATCTGATGTGTCAACGCAGAATCTGACGCTGCATGTGGTGTTCGAGTACAAGGCACGTAAAATGTTCATACATTTCATGGGAACAACTTTCCGAACAAGCATCTGGAACAGAGTGAATCGATCGAGTGTCGCACTCTTGAAGTACAAGAACACAGCTAATGCCGGTCTGCGATACACGTGACGCTGCTCTAGCAACCGCCGCAAAGTGAATATGTGGTCTATACAGCCCAGTTCTGAGTGGAAAGCTGTCTGCTCTTTTCTATTCTGAGATTCCCTTTGCGCGGTGAGGAGACGAACGTTAATTGATGCTAATAATCATATAACCACCAGAGTCACGCCAATACCCCAGCAGTTAGCATAGTTTGCGCGACTGCCCTTCGTATATACCGCCACTGTAATCGATTCATTTCAAGTAGCTGGGATGGTCTCTTCCTTCCAGGCCTGTTCGAACAGGAGGTCAGTGCCTTGTAGAGGAACCCATCATAATTCTTATATATTACGAGTCCGAGACAATCCAGACCAGCAGCTCGAAAAGAACTGGGGGCTGCGATCGCATTTCGGACCTGACTCCGATGGAGGCACTATTTTAGCCGGCCACAGCTCAGACTGTACAACCTGAGCAGGAAGTGGGCCACCTAAACTGCTCCCGAAAGTGTTCCGTCCGAAGCACCAGTCGGCGCTTCCTATTGTGAATCGGGGCAACGGTGCAAACGCTAACTGTTTCACTGACGCATGACTTCATGGGGCCAGTTGTGTGGAGCAGTTGAAAAGTTTGCGATAACTGCCAATTGCTACCTTTTCTTTCATTTCAAGAACTTTACTGGTCCACTAGACTCCTTCGTCAGCACGAAGGTTCTGATTTAGTTCGTATCTAACAGATCGTTGCAGTACATCGTGTTCAGAGCCAACAGGCAGCTTTTTTCTGCATTCCAACAGGGTCACCGACCTCTCGGAGATCCAGTGACTGGTGAGGTGGCGACTGATGGTGCATGGCAACCGGTATTATGTTCCAATGAAGCTGTCATTAGGAGGAGGGCGAAAATTCGGTATGCAGGGTATGCTTTTAGGTTTGCTTAACCGAGAGTTTGAATAACTTCTCAGTTGCCAATTGAGGTAGACGCCTGGTGTGCATCCCAACAAGGTGCATGGAAAAATGACAGTGTGCCAAGACATGATCAGTCGACACAGATATTCCAGAACGAGCAACAGTCCAGGATGGAATCTTTTGGGGACGCCAAGTGGTATTACAGCGTCCACTGTGTATAGAAGCGACGCTACTAAGTAACAGCCGATGCTCCGAAAATAGTTGAAACAGACGTTCGCCGTTGTGAACCCCGATCGGAGTTAGGTCCATACCTACCACATATCACAGCTTATGAAGAGCCCAGATGACCTGTTTGTGCATTCATATCCCCTTGCAATAACCACGTTATTTGAGTTAGTAACACGGTGAAGCACCGTGATCAGTTCGTCGTAGAAAATGTCGTCGGCAGCTTATCTGCCCAGCTGTATGCAGCAAATAAGGCGACCCTTATGAAGTTGCGCGACGGCCGATGCAGGATGTAGTTAGAGTTTGGAGAAATAGTCACGGTTATATGTGGACTGAGATAATGCGAGAGCGTCCAGATCTAGACATGAGGACTAGACTGCTTAACCAAAGTCGTTGGCTCTATAGCCTGTCCACAAGGCAGCGGCGAGGTGGGAATGAATTAGTTTTACAGAAATGGATGCCATCCCATTTCAAACCCCCAACCTGGAGGACAAGGAGACTGAGTTTGTCTGACCTCTAACCATTCACCAACCTGATGGGAGTAGGAAGACTCGGGCACGCAGCACAGCATAACTCAATGGGTAGAAGAGGTATGAAAACCGTCGTATCACGTTAAGGTCTAAAATAAATAAAGTAAATGGCCAGCTCTCAGTTCAGGAAGTGCAGACACCAACAGTACGCCGGTTAGCCGCATCGACGTTTTGCTGCTGCGCGACGACGATCAGTCAATTGCGGACTCCGGATACAGCGAGGCCAACCATACCGACGCGGGGACGACCCGGTGAGCTGTGGAAGACTCGAGACGACGCATATCAAGCACAAATGATCAAATAAGTGTTGTTACATAGTACCTTGCTATCCTGATATAAAAAGGATAAATTGACAGAAAAATGATGACGTTCGAAATTTGGTTAGGTGTAAGAATCGACTAAAGAAACCTCGAAGGAGCCTATTTTAAAGTAGCAATGTGAACGGATTCGGAATATAGAGATGAAGTAAGAACAGATCATGCATAAACCAGCGATCACTGATGTATTAATAATTGTATAAGCATCGCCCCAAACGGGCCGGCCTGAGTGACAGAGGAAATCGTGTGAGGAATTGACGGTTATTGGCAGTAACGCGTCGTCACAGATCCACGTACGAGAGGCTACGGGAGAAGGTAAGGGGAAAATTGTCGCACTGAAGTTGTGAACAGAATACAACTAGTTTCGGTTCTGCAAATCATGGCATCAGGAAAGACGAAATCGAAAGCAAGAAAATAAACAATGGTGCACAACAAGCGAACAGGAAACGGTTGGCAGATGAGCACAACGAAAGGCTATATATGATAGTAGTATAAGCCGCTAAACCGCAGTATAATTATAGTACAAATAAACAACTCCTGTAGGGAGAAAGCGGCGCAACCCAAAAATGGGAAAAGAAGAACGTGCTTAAGAAACGCAATTGTTGCCGATGTTCATATGGCCAAATACTCACTTTGTAGGCGAGAGGCCAAAGCGTCGATAGCAGCAATCAGTGTATCGTCAAGAACAGCGCGATTTCTTTTCGTTTGTTTCAAGAGGGCTTTCAGTTCCCGCCTGTTGATTCGCCTCTGATTGTGGGGCAATCCTGTGTCGTCTATGGGATGCAGAAGCCAGGTAGAAAATAAAGTGACGAAATTATCCTTCGGTGGTTCGCGGTAAGCGAACAAAGAAAATGAAGCAGGCTGGAAGCTGAGCAACTCAACCGGCTGAACAAACCAAAGATCGGTCGTTTCGGTCAAAGTTGCCTTAGGATGAAAACGGACACCAACGGACTATGGCATAAGGCAATTCGGCGCAATGCAGATGAGGGATGTGGAAAACAAAGGTAGATTACACTAGCTAGAAGCTAGTCTGCTCAACAAAAGCAAAGATAAAGAGCGTTGCCGGGATAAAATTGTAGTGCTCCAGAGGACATCCGGTACCCGTGACTTATAAACTAAGCACTTCATGCGCGATAGATGTCAGGGAATAAAATAGGATCCTATGTAGCTGTGGTACACAGGCTACAGTTAGTCTTTGGAAAAGGGGAACCGACAAACTGTCGGGGAGGCAAAACAATAATAATGACAATTCCAGCAATAATGCTGGTTCTGACCAAATGAGCAAATGGTGCATCACTAGAGAAGACTGGGTCCGCAAATCAGGGTTTTCCAAGGTGGAAAGACAACAACCAATAAACTTAGATCTTCCATAGCGTCTTGACCAGTCAAGCGAGTAAAATACAATCCGCAACATTAGTCACGTCGATTTAACAGCTTGAGAGTGCAAACAGAAAATAATGATAATCCAGGAAAACGTAGTCCTCAGATAAAACGTCAAGGAATACGAGTAACAGGCCTAATGAAGGAGCATCGCTAGCTTCGCAACCGTGTCAGAGCAATGACAGCCTCCAAACACCGATGTGGTCGAAGAAGACGATAGCTACCAGTCTAATAAAATGACACGGCCAGTTCAGGTGTGCCTAGTAGTCATGTCGCTGGTGCAACATTACCAGATGACAAACAGAGGAGCGGACAACCGACGGAAAACTGAAAAACACGTCAACTGACAAACTACGGCGATCTAGGTATAAAAGCCAATGGCATCACTCAGTCCGTGGTTCCACCAGACACTGGCGATGCCGCGCACGCACCAGTGTTTCAAAATGACCAGCCTCGTACTGCTACTGATCTAGTGTAACACCGAATTCACTGCATCAGTGTACCCGTAGCCTATAGGGAATGAGCTTGTATTGTAATCTAACGGCCCGGGTTCCAGTCTGCGTAGGAGCAGAGCGACTCTCCCAGTACCCTTAGCTTACGTGCGACCGGTGGTGGTTGCGTGGCAGCATAGAGTTGGTACTATGGACCGGTGTAGTACTGATGCCTTTATTTTCTTTCTTTTCAACCTAACTCCACTACGCATGCACGATCAACGCTTACCGAGAAGGTCCTTGTTCCGCTTGCCAGATGTCGAGTGGCGCAAGGCACGAGGTGGACAGAAGGTACAATGCACATGTGACTGTTCTAGGCCACCACAAACTAATCCGGCGTTCGTTCTTATTGTTCGAAGCCCGTAAAACCAAGAGGCTTTTGGTAAAAATACTGTCTCAGCCCTTGCTAGTCCCGCACTAGATATTTCCATTGTTGGCTTTGCTGTAAACGAAGAGGCGCCATATATACCTTGGAATGTTGTAGTAGAAGAATGTTGCTTCCGGAACCACCAAGGGCATTGTAACCCTGCGGGTGAATATTAATAAATTACCTTCCAACAAACAGACCTGTGTCAATGTGCGAAATTAGCACCCGTGTTGAGCATCAGTGTCAGCTTGTTGTGGATAATATAAGTAATGAAAACTTGTACCCTTTAAGCCATTGTGTAATCAGTTGATATTTCTTTCTAAATCTGCCGGCCCGTAACCTTAAGGATCAGAAGCCTGTCTTGTAAGCTGAGAGTGAGGGTTCGAGGCTGCGTTGGGGCAAAGCGACCCTCGCAGTAGGCTTAGTCCACCTGCGACCGATGGTGGTTGCAAAGAAGCGGTGCGTCGGTACTGCGTACCGGCGTACTGCTGATGCCTATTCCTCTCTTTTTTTCTTGACAACGCACATTTCAAGGTGTGCATTGGTTTGTGTTAGTATATCGCGTCGCGTTCTCATTACAATACAGTAGTATTGTTCGATCACACTAAGCTCGTCAGCCGGCCACCAAGAAGAAATTCCACCCCGAAAAAGGTGAGAGGCACTACCATCCACGATCAATGTGACCACAAATTTGAAGAAACAGCAAAATAAGCAGAGTTAATACATTTAAACAGTCGTGATAAGTACAGGAGACATGGTCCGAAAGGCCTGAATACGAGAGTCAGAGTCTTGATATATAAAGTTTGGAGTGGGAAGGGATCGCTTCAGATAGACAACACCACCAACAGGTGAACTAGACTAAATGCAAGATAGATCAACCAGAGGAACATGTCAGTAAGTTCTGCGTTGTTCAAGCATCTGACGAAGTGCAGATTTGTGGCCAACGTACAATCCGGTCCGGCTTCCACTCACCCCACATATGCCCACTGAGTCGTCGTACTTCCAGTTGTGTGAGAAGCTTAGGGAGACTGCAGTGGAGCTAATGCATGGCATTCCTTCAAGGTCATTTGTCCTTTCTTGACGACAACAGGACAAATGTCCGGCGATTCTTGGGCTGAACGAGCCATAGTAGGCCACATGAAATGGAATAGGACGGTGTGGTCAAAAAACATCTAGTCGTCACTACCATTCAGGGATAAAGGACCTACACCAAAAGCTTTGCATCGCTAAGACGACGATGGTGAATAATTTCAACTACAGGCTACTTTGTGACTTGGGCTGCTTTAAGCTATGCATGCTCCGAATGAGCATTAGAGATCATATAAGTCGCTGTTCGGCTAATCCACCTCGATGGTCAGAGAGAGCAGATGAGCTAACCTGGTTTGATATTATTGCCTGTTGATACTGGATCAAATGACGAAAAAGTAATCTTGACATTTGGCGTTAAAGTAAGTGTTGGGACGAAACACAATAGGGTATGACTCAGGTCAGCCGATAAGTGCGCTATCGGTAATCGATTCCAACATAGCCAATTTAATTCCCGCTGATGCAAATATCACAATCAGAGGACAAACCGAGAGGCAACATCTATACGATGTGCATCGAGTCCAAACTGACCTCCACATGCTGTTTGGTCGTCCATCATCTACCGACCTAAGTGATCTGAAATGGTCACAATATTCAAGTTAGTACTATATAAAAGTGATGAACACTGGCGGCTTCCATGTTGCAGCTAAGAGGCACAAGCACTGAGACAACAAATTCATGTTGTTTTCAGATCTAGTCTGGCGGAAGTGCAAAGTCGAAACGTGCACGTGCGGTCGTTTGCTGGGAATGAGACGAGTGGATTGCCTTCGTCCAGTTGGCTGAGTAAAACAAGAAAATCAGCATCAGCCGAGACGCAGTGTACAGTCATCACCAGAAGAATATGAGCCAAGTATTCAAGAATTGGTTAGGACACTAAGGAACTGCATATGTGCTTCGGCGAAGCAGCACACACCTCTCCCTAGAAAGTCAGTGTTGCATGCAGACTGAACTGATGTGAAGTGCGGATGCTGAAATATGCGGACAACGAACTCCCGCTAGCAATCGGCGCCAAATGGAGATAGCGGGAAAAGCACCGAGACACGAAACCGAAAAAAAATCTAGACGGGAAGAAGCCTCAATGCTTTGGGAAGGCTGCAAATATCATTGAAATCGTCAACAAACAAAGCCTTGCGTTTTAGTAGCAAGTTGTATTGATGCTCGGGGGAGGGGAATTCAACATGTGCAGGGAAGGAATCAAACAAAAGTGGTGATAGAAAAGGCGGAGTAAAGTGGGGGCTAAATGAAGAGCACTTAGGGGCAGATAGAAAATGGGTGTTACTCATTCGACAATACTGTACTCCTATGACGCGGTTCGAGGTTATTTCCTCTTATCAGATGGAGATAGCAGGCATCGAACTCGGGAACATTGAGATGTTAGTTGTGACCGCTACCCCTAAGCCACTGCGTCACGACGGACAACGCTTGGCACCAGGGTTAATGATGGATTTTGTGGATCATTCTCGAAGTACACGTTGTGTGCATGGGGCAGGTAAACTACACCTGACCAACGTATAACTAAGATGTGCCAGTAAGAAACATCCAATGATGGGTGCACTATTGCAACACACGATTGCAGTAGCCTGTGCGCTGGGAATGAAACCCGAACATGCCGTAAGGCAAAGCTTCTGAGGAGCTAAGAGAGGCTAGTTGCGCATTCATATTCCTCTGTAACTAGAACCAGAGCACCAACTTCGAGATAGAAGACGTCTATGGCAGTAGACGTAAAACGGTCGGTATAAGCATAGGCGGTAACCACGATCAACTAGCAATGAACGTCGCCACGTGTATCCTACTCAGATGAGATCAAACGGGTAACATACTGGCAGCTGTTCCCAAGAACCGGAGCTGAAAACAAAACTGAACTAGCATATCCGGATTGTCCAGCTGAAGGCTCACTGATAAGGTATGGGGCAGTCAGCTCGATAATGGCGATGCATCCGATTGGCACAATGCCAGTAGCGCTACCATACTACGTGACGATTGTGGGAAAATGAAACTGAACAAGGAGTGGGATATGAAGGAAAGAGGTCTCTATGGAGAAGTGGGTGGGCCAGGTTACGCTGGTCGTGATGTTAACAACAAGATACAGCATGGAGAACACAGCACTGCCATCTTACACTGTCGATGTGGTCTACCCTGGGGTCCCACTGCATGTACAAGTCTAATTGTTAGTTAGAGCCTTCATAAATTTCTGCTATACCACAGACTATTTGACTCGCGTTTTCGCCCAACTAGGTACAGCAACAGAAGTGGAGGGCCAACAGGCACTCCAGTGTGGTACCAGTGAAAACCTGATCAAACAGGAAATGGCGAGTCTAGAAATATCCACCAAATCCCTCATCAGATATTGGATTGCTACACCAGTACTGATGGTCAGGGACAGTCCAGAAGCGCTCTACACTTCACTCTCCACTGATACGCCATTAACCTGTGTCCATAACCAACTGAGACTTGATAAGTACAAGAAATCTGTAGCTAAGCTCAGCATTTGCCTTGGTGAATCCATCAAGTAAGGATATAAGTGGACAGGTGATGCGTAGTCAGTCGACCACCAAATTCTTATTTCGACTGGCTGCGTTGCGAATGCCGTGTGTGAAGGTAAGTGCATTGATCTCGCACACGATTAGTCAACTGCGCTTAGACCACTCAATGGCCCACGTTCTCACTTCTAGTGCGTCAACGTCGGTTTTTCACATGACGCTTACTTAAAGTTAGCCGGCCAGTTATGCACAGGGCCTACATGTTGGACCGAACTGGATACTTCCGTTACTCTACGGTTGGACTTGATTTCGTTTGGTAATCCTAAGCTGGAGATGGTGGCAATTCGAGTCGCCGATGGCTAAGCGATTTGTACATCAACAATCGGGAATTTCTAAATTAAGAAGTCCACCTCACAACATTGACTCAATGGGAAACTACCTTAATGCACAAAATTGGCACTCTTGTCCCACCTGGTTACAAGAGAAACGCTGATGATGCTGTGAAAATCAAAGCACAGTACCACGATCTCGGACACAAGAGTCAGCGATGTTTCGATAGTCTATCGCTGTACATGAAACGCAAATCGAAAATGCGGAGTGAACCGCGACACATGCATACATCACGCTACAACATTAACAAAACGTGAGAACAGCCGAATCCTCACTGACAGTCTAAAGATGCGCATATGATCAAACCAAGCCAACTTATTTCGAAGAATGAATTCACGTCCTAGAACTAATTGTTAGTGGTCATGATGAACAATTACAAGACTTGGAACCTTCAATTACAATAGCAAAGTTTTTGCAGCTCATGTGGTTTTAGTTTGTTCTCTGGGCTGGGCAACTGCCCTGCGGACGTTTTATCACCAGTCGAGGCGAATTTCTCTTCAGTGCATTAGAACATAGAAAGCGATCTCAATAAGTTAGTTCGTTGGCCCTTGATCGACGGGGAGGTGACAACGTCGGGAACTTGACTTCTCCGATTGCAGGTTCGGGTCCTGCCAGGGTCGCCATACGAAGACCGATGTAAGAAACTAGGGTTATACACCCTATCTTATCGTCGGCTGAGAGTTGACCTCATCATGACGCACCGAATGTTACATCTGGGTGATTACCCCATGTTGAGACAACTACTTCATCTGCGCACACCAAGCTGCACGCGAGGACACCGGTAGAAACTTATCGTCCCGGATTTGAAGCGGGTCGCCCATCAACTCTGTTTCGAACGCAGAGTGGTCAATGTCTGGAACGACCTGCCTCAGCATATAGTAGAAGCGAACACAGTGTCTAAATTCAAGATGCTACTAGACCAACAATTTGCAGAGGCAAAGTACAAAGAGCGAAACGATAAATAAAAGTTCATGTCCGAAAACGACGAATGATGCAGCTACACAGAGAAACCTCTACTCGCTGCTTCGCACCAGTTCTCAGTTCTCAGTTCTCATGTCTGTGACCATTGCTCAATCGTTGTTTCGTCGCCGCCTCTTTCTATATCAGGTTTTCGTTTATGATCCATCCAATTTCTTTCTTTCACAGTTTTTCTACTGGAGTTATTTCAACGCGCAGGCTTAGTTAGTTCTGTGTAGAGAACTACGCCTCTATAAATTATTTTTCTTCTGGCCCCTCCCATAGGCGGAACGTCCGTTTTGTCCCAGTCAAAATTGTGTCCCTCCTCATCAACCTGCGCCGGAAACAGTGATAATGCGTACCGGTTTCCGCAGGCTCGGGAAGAAGTGCCATGTTCAGAAAATATGGCTCGAGTCATGACTCGAGCACAACCGCTGAACACAAGGATTCACCAATGAGATCGAGACAAAATTAATAGCCGTGTATGCCTATATAAGGAACGGAGTGGTTACTGACAGTATCCATCATTGTGTTTGCTTTCTGCCAGCTACTGCTACTTCACTGCTATCAACCCAGCACTGAAGATGCCACCTCGAATGGTGGCGAAACGTCTGCAACCAAGTTGCCCAACTCGGAGAACTCCACAACAACTGAGCAAGCCTCCCGAGCTACCAATATTCCAATTCGTTTTGAGTGGTTCTCCGAACTAAGTAATTTAATGGCAAATGTTCCACCACTTCGCTCAGTGGCATCTTCAGTGCATGGTTGTGTAAAGGAATCTTTACGTGAGATTATCCTCTACGCAGTCGTGCAATGAAGATGCTACGGAGCGAAGTGGTAAAACGTTTGCCATTAACTTACTCAGCTCAGAGAAACAAACACAACTTTTATTACCAACCCGAGCTACAGGTATTACGAATTAGCGCTGACGTTCTCAGTTGAGTCCCCTATCAGAAGCTCATTGCTAAGAAAATCACACAATAACCCACAAATTCAATTCATTATTTAAAGGAGAGATGGTGTCACGTTAACAAGCATACGTGAAGACTGGCAGAGATTAGTACTAACAATGGCTTGGGGTCAGAAACCACATCTATGGAATGTTTTTTTCACAATAGGATGACTGAAATCGGCCTCCAAAGCAGATGTTTAACACGGGAAGCACAGATTGCAGTCCCTAACAGATTACGGTTACATTACCTTGACGAGCTTCGTGACATTTTCAAAGTTGTTAAAATGTAGTTAGACCATGAGATCGTGCAAGAAATTGGAATTTGCAGGCATTATCAAGAAAATCGAAACCCAATCCACGTGTGACAAACCATCCTTGGAAGCAGCTAGCAATGGCATGGAAAGGAGTCTACATGTACTTCGTTGATCCTTTTGGAAGTTGAATGACTGTAATGAGCTATGATACCCATTCTAAACGAACCGATGCTCCCATCCTAGAAGCAGCAAAATCAGCTAACACAATAATCAAAAAAGTGGTTCTGCTACCATTGATCGCTATGGAATACTAATGTCCAACAACCATGATCAAAGTTTTTTGCTTTTCTTATATAGAAAGGGTTTGAACGCACAACTGCAGCACCTTAGCATCCATCTTCAAACGGCTTGGTAGAGGCGGTAGTGAAAACAGTGAAAAGTATGTTAATAAAAACGAGTGCTCTTGAACTGTGCTTATTTGCCTCTTGGAAGTTTGGCGAACGAAATCATCGGAAAAGATTCCGTGGAGCCAATGTTTGGTCATCACTTACCTATAAGATTAAATTTGTTGCACTGAACACATAAAACAAAATGAGCGGAAGAACATTTTGATGATTTCACCAGAAACAGGCTTGTAAGATTCACACCCTATCTGTGTAGGTTTGCCCACGGACTCCGGATAGAGGCCAATCAACGGAGACAGAAATTGATGACGAAAAGACCGCACGACGCCACCCGAAATCACATGAGACTAACATCTGACCGGTCGATGTGCATGGGATATCATGCATGTAGTCGTATTCCTTAAGCCCAGCATACCGACCAGTGGATCGTCAGCAGGTTGAACAGTATACTGCAACGGAAGAGGAGAGGGACTACGACATCCAGTTGAAAACGCAGTCTGCTCTTTAATCCAGCTAACTGCATTGCTCATTAGGTGTCCGTATGCGCGCCATCACGAACGTGATTCGCTAGTCCGGAGTAACCACACATGTTCTCATCTCACCCCAATGACCCAAAGACTAGCTTTCAATATATCGCCATTGTGATAAACCGATTGGCTGTTCTGTGATTATTATAAATGATGGTGTCCCGACTCCGATTTGCCAGCCAGGCACTTTGGAGATGCAAAGCGTAGGCCGAAGCGCACATCGTCCTGCGGCAGTCTATTCAGAAGCGCCTGTATATTAGGATGATACAACGTATTATAAGCCTACCAGTCTGTCAATCAGTAGAACCTACACCTGAGGCTACGGTAGGGGTAAGATCAATTGTGACAACTTTCGATCAAAGTTAAAGGGAACATAGAGAAAGTGACAAACTCAGGAGACAGCTTGCCGTATATTGCTACTCGTCCTCGGGATTCGAGATATTGATTTCCTTGGCAAGAGCTTCAAGGATAGACAGAGTCATGGGCTAGTGCGATGGACCGCCTAAAATAACCATTAGCTGTGTGTGCGATTAAATAGGATGTAGAAAAGAAAGACATCCTCTCAAAATTTCAGTCTTCCGACACTCAGCTGCGACAGTCTGAGTCGAAGGGAAAGTTTTCGGTGCTGCATTACAAGATCAGGGTTTCGCTTTTTTTCGAACACCTTGAGTAGAGATAGCCGTATCCGGGGAATGGAATCCTGGAGGTAGTGGTGATTGACGGCCAAAGCTCCAATCACTGGTCCATTGCGCTCCGCGAGCAACGCTTGACACAGCGGTTAAAAGTTCACTGTTCGGATTTGGAGCACTCGCTATGTGTTCGGACTGAGAGAATCTCAATTTAGACCAAGTCAAGATTACGACGCTAGATGCGCAGTAGAAAAAGTTCGCCTTATCGACAAAGAAAATTACCTAAGGAAAACTACCATAGTGGAGGATCGATGGCTAAGAGTTACCGGAAGGAAGAGCATCCAATATGGATCAAAAGAAAATGAAAGTAACCGCGCTATATTATTAATCGCTACGCTGAGAAACAGCACAAAGCTGAGAGGCAAAAGGTGATAACTCGTGCAATTTACAAACGGTAATGCGCTACAGTATGTTGTGAGAAGGAAAGCTATGATGTTGAAAGGAGCTGGCGTTTGTGGTTAAGCAACAGGCTAACTAAGCGTGAAACGCCCAAGTGTAACAGAGTTAACTGTTGAACCAACAATGCCGGTAAAATGGCTTACTGACGGGATGCAAAGGAAGCTGTCCACTTCCTGTTGGCTGAACATGTCACGAACTGCACAAACTCTTGTGAGATGATAGAAAGAAAAAAGTTGCAGAGAAGAAAGTGGGAAACCAGGCGGATAGTGGCAGAATTCCCCAACCAAGATCACTAAATAAAAGAACTGTGCAAGTGGCATGATTTTGCGAAACGGAAGAAGAAAAAAGGAGGCAAAACGTTAAAACAAACTAGTCAACATGTCAAAATACATTAAGAGTTTAAAACTCACTTTTCTCCGTAAAGTTTTTCGGTTCCGCATGAGTGGGGGAAGCGGAAGTGACGGAAGTTCCATGTGCTGCTAATTCAGGAGCACCTGTAGATGAAACAGTAAGGAACAGAAAGATGATAGGAGGAAGACTGCGAAGAGGGACAGTGCTCGTTACAGCGTTGATGTCTATCAGCATCAACAACAATAACACTATCGTTGTCATCATTCGCAGCAACAACAGACAATGCAGTATAATGCGTAGAACGATATCGGTGAGATAGTGTACTGATGGCTTTTACTGATCCACGTTATAATTCACCAGATTCAACAGTGTCAAGCAGCTGTAAGCGAAGTTTGACTACAAGATAATAATAAAGACGTCGCTAGTGGCATTGTGAGCCAATTCTTGTGAAATACCGAGCCTAGATAGCGTGGATTGTAGTCTGGAAGACAAGATGAACCAACGATCTCCCGAAATGTCCGGTGATTAAATAACTCGCCATCAGGTCGACAGCTGCTTACTCCGATCTTTACGCCACATTCAACATAGGCTGAACAAAGCAAAGCTCCTGTTGCTTTGTGGTGAACTGGTGAATGTGAGAACCAAAACAAATTATTCACTGGTTTCTGCTGTTATATGTTGGTCACTGCCACTGATTACTTAATACGCATAAAACTAACAGTTTCCGAAAATTCGCTTACGAGGTAATGAACCTTACTTACTAAAACACTACCCATCCGCAAGTCGCTTCATCCAGTCACGCCTGACTTCTTCGGACGCTGATTCTTCCATCTTTACACCTGTATATTAAGTTGTTGATTGGGTTCACAACTCGACTGGCGTCATGCACTGTCTCTGACGGCAGCACAGCACAAGCCGGTTCTCATTGGTTTACTAGTGCCCGTCTCAAGCTAAGCAGCTCCTGGTCAAATTGGTGCGAACCAGCCAGCTGCCACTTGCGGCGGGCCGTGGTCGTAGATATGTGACGCACTACGATGGAAAAACATCTGTGAATAGTTTTAAATTTCTAAGTTTGCGTGTGGCAGATCTCAAACCCATCCCAACGGGTCACTGAAATTACACTCCCAAGCTACTTGCCTCCCACCCCACGGCCATGGGGGTTAGGCAATTGAACCAAAGGCAAGAGGGGTATGGCACCTCGAACAAAACCATCCACTCGGAATGAACAGCGGGAGAGTATCATGTACGCTCTCGACCCTATCGAAAATAACCCCAAGTTTTTTTCCCCTCCCGACTCCCTTCTTCCCAGTATGTTGAGTAAGACAAAGCCGCTGAACTCGTAGCTGGTGTCATCCAGATAGGTAGCTGTTGCATCAAACCAAGTCTCATTTCACATCGGTTCTTCCAATGTCCGCACCCTGGGTCATATTGGCCAAAAGACAGCACTAGCTCTCACACTTCACACTCTCGATATTAATGTGTGTTGTCCCTAAGAGGTACGGATACAGCAATCTTCGACTCCGTCATTCCAAATCCGTTGACAATGACTACAATCTTAGCGTCTTTGACGACATCAGTAAATTAGCCATTTGAACCGATACGCGGCTGTCATACAACCAAATGATCTACAGAACGAAGAGGGTGCGAATGGGGCCTAACATAAAATCTTAGTGCCCAAAACAAACATTAAGGGACAAGGCGTCTAGACCTTGTTCACAACAGCTCAGTCGTGCAAAGATAAGGCGGCATCGGCGATACAGCTTCCTTGCCGCTTTCACTGCCCCGCGTCATAATCAGCCACTATCTCGAGGATAACTCAGCACCAAACACACTTTAAACAGATAATCCGACTAGGAGACGACAGCAGACGCGCCACTGCTGCTGGCTGCGAGCCATAGCACGTAACGTATCGAGCCAAGCACAAGGCGAGTCATGTCGACTATAACCTGGAAGGCGAGACGGACCGACGGCACTTAGTTTGGCCGTCAGTGAAATCATTTCCCGCTGTCAAATCAACTTTTGTTCACCTCGGACCTTGCGCCACTCTACATCTGGCAGACTAAACAAGCCCTCCTAGGTAAGCGGTGACCAGGTGTTGTGTTGGACGCTGGTAGAGTAGAGCCTAGGACAATCCCCAGCAATGAAGAACAGGGCAAGTAGACGAAGAACCAGAGTTTATTCTGAGAACAGAACGTGAACAAACGCGGATGAAAGAATTCACACTGTACAGCCTGTACTAGCCGAATGCGAGTTCGATCGTGGGTTCTGATTGCAAATCAACACCGGTCTCTTGATCGATATCGTTCCGGTGCGTTAGGCATAAGCCGAGTTGATCTTGGGTTCAGCTCGTTCGGGTTTTTGGGCAGCTGGTTGAGTGAACGCAATTCACGTGCTCCTCTGGATTGCGCGCAAGAAACCGTACACTCCTAACACCTTCCCTCTTGTTCGAGGTGTGAACTCCGTATTGGATCAAGCTGCAACGGAATTACTGGCTTACGCGTACGGCTAGATTTGCGCCTTTTCTGGAGCATGTCATCTGTCGTCGGGTCTAGTTTACATGCCGTTCTGGCTTTAGTAGGCCTTTCCATTTCGAACGCATCCAATAGAAGATAAAGACTGAGAGATCCATCGCCGCTCTGTGGATCCCGACAAAAGGTTCGACGGAGTTGGTTAACGTGGCGCCTCCACAGCAACGGACCCACCTGGACGTCGTACAAAGCACGTCCACTACGTCCTTTAGTGATGCTGACAGCCAACTTTTGATGACTACAGCCATAGTCTCTAACTAACACACGATCTCCCCGTCGCAACATACGCTTTACTTGCATCACAACCGACTGCTGGCTCAATGCTGGTCGGATAACATCGTGTGGCAGACGTAATTTCTGTTTATCAAAGCTTCGGCGGAACAGCCGTTCGGACTTTGCGGATTTGTAGTGATTCCATAGGTTTGCAGGGATGTACCCAGTATTCTCACCGTCGTTCGCACCCCCTGGATTTCCGTTGGGCATTTGTCTCAGATAGATTAGATTCTTACAGGATATGGATAGGTGTTGATGAACAGGACTTGCTGATTGGCATATCGGAAAGTGCCAAAAAATCAATCCAGTCAATACCGAGAATGTTGAGCTCACTACCAACTATGTAACTGGTACCATGATTGCGTTTGCCTGAAATTGCCAGCTCACAATACAAATTACCAAGCAATTTGATTTTACAGTAGGATGCATTTCTGGCCGTGCTATTAGTCAGGAAATATCCTGGCGAACCCAATTTCTTCCAAGTACTTTTTGACACGATCGTTATATCGGACGTCGTAACAAGTTGCAAACAAACCGTTCTTCCGTCTATTATCGCAGTCACGTATTTGCGGTGGCATTTAAAATTAAGATCAGTTGTTGCAAGCACGGCGCTGAATTTGGGCTCGGTCCTACGTAATCGACTGACCGATCGAGGTCTTTGGCTGGGTGTCCGGATAGGTTTTCTTGTTCGGCATTGATTTTCTTTGTGGCCGCGTCGCTTACACACTGAGCATCTGTGCTTCTGATAGGGGCATAAGTATATGAGATGCCATTCGCCATACTGCCAGCACGCCGATGGTGGTTTCTCTAAGACAGGTGCTGCTGTTCCGGTGGGTTGTCTTAACCCTTTGAGTCCTTAATTAAGTTACGTATAGCTCGACATGAACCACAAAAATGTACTTCACACAATGTAGGTCAAAGTATCGGAGTTCTGGCTATTAGCTAATTGTTGACAAGCTATTGTACGTATCCGCGCGAATACCGGCAAGAATAACGCATGCATTAAAGCAATATTACGATTTAAACAAAGTGATAATTTTAAGTACTGCCAAGGCATAAAGAGAAGCATGCCTTTGTGACATGGAAAGTGGATGATGAACGTTCCAACATGGCTGTATCGTGTTTGATGTTCACCAAACGTGGAAACGCACGCGATATCTGCTGTGGCGTAATATCTGAGGACAGTTCAATGTTGCTCAATAACTTGATCCTGATATCACTGTCAGAGTGTGAATGGAGACCGCAAATGGAAATCAGACACTTGAACTGATCTTCTGTCATAGTAGACAGTTTGACTTGTTCGCACTGGAAATTGACTCTACCAGCATATGTGATGAAATCTTCACTCTCCTATTTGACAAGTTTCATGTATTGGTATCGTTCACCGAAGATTTCCGATAGCTCCTTGAGATTTCTTGGCAAGATAAGATTTGTGTATCGGGTGTGCTCAGTTGTAGCATGCTTCCTCAACAACAGCCTGACTCGCCATGTATCATCTTTATGCTTCAGTACGATTTTGAAAATGTCCTCATATCGCTTGAATCACAATTCAAAAATCAGCCCAGCACCAGGTTCATAGTGGTGATCCCGTATACAATTGTTTTGGTTGCATTTTCTTCTGAGACTGGAATTGATGATTTAATGCTGAATTGCCGCGTCAAGCTTTCCATTATTCGTATCTGGGCTGCCTCGAACTGAGTTTGCTGTTGGTGCAGGATTGCATTTAATTTCGCTGCAGTTAGTGCGTGAGTTTCCGTCGCCAAAGTATTTCGAAGAGAACTGATAGATCGACTGAGTCGAACGCACTCTCGAAATTGAGGAACACAGCTATTGTCGGTCTGCGGTATGCGTGGCGCTGCTATAGCACCTGCCGCAGAGTGAATATATGGTCTATACAGCCACGTCCTGTTTGCTCTTCCCTAATCCGGGGTTCCCATTCCGAAGTGAGGCGATGATCGAGAACTGAAGCCAGTAATTTTGTGACCACTGGCGCTACACTAATTCCTTTGTGGTTAGTACATTAGGTGTGATTGTTCTTCTTGCATATTGCCACTATAATGAATGCACTCCAATTAGCTGGACTGGCCTATTCCGATACGGCGCTCTCGCGAAATAGATGGCAAAGTGCGGTTCGTTTCCCGTAGCTGCAGTTAGGGTCGCAATCCGATTTATCAACCATTCATTACCGGAAGACCGGACTGTTGAAGGGGAATAAGACAGCAGGACCAGGTGATCTTCATCCAGCCCCATCCATCTTTAAATTCGGGGGACCTGCTCTTGTGGGCAATTTACCTGAGTTGGTAGCGAAACTGTAGTAGGAAGAAACTATCCCAGCCGAGTGGAGCCGCTCCGTTATTTTCCTGATCGCCAAGGGAAGCTCAGTTTCGGAATGCAGCAGCCATAGATGAATCAGTCGGGTCTCCATCGTCTCCAAGTTACTTGCTTGTTTCACCCGTAACAGAATGACTGGCACTCGTGAAAGACAGATACGTGAAGATCAAGCCGGGTTTCATCGAGGTCGGGGTGCTTCAATCACATCTGTGCATTGAGTCAATTGTTGGAGCAACATCATATATATTGACAGTCCAATGTGCATCTCAGCAACGATGGTGCCTTTGATTCGGTGAATCGATGTGTTCTTTGGGATGATCTACTCAGAAGTCGCAAACATTATCCGAGCGCTATAGACGCGTAGCTCAGGCAGAGTGAGGGCTGTCGCCGCGCTTCAATATCTTCAACGGTGTAAGACAAGAATGCTCGCTGTCACTTTTCCTCTTCAACTTCTCTATTTACGAAGTCAAGGAGATCGCGTTCACAAGGCGCGATATGAGGGTGTGAGGTCACAAACTGTATAGCAGAAGCTCGGGGCAGTTTCGCCAACTTTCGTCATCTGTAGCGCCGGCGCGACATCACTCTCCTTGAAGGGTAGAATGTACAATGCAGTCGTACGTTCGACCCAACTGTACAGTTGTAAAACCTACCTAGCCCACTAGATCGGCAGATATAAAGTCAGTTACGTTCGACCACCGGCGTCTTCGCAGTTTGGCTCATATCTGGAGGAACATTGTGTGCGTAATGAGCGTGTTGGACGCCTTGTTTATGGCACAGGAAGAAGAATTGTACCACCCAGCGCCGGTATATCAAGCACCCCCTTCTTCGATGACTGGACCAGGTGTTGCGCATGCCAGCACACCGATGTGCATGGTTTGCGCGCCGCGGGTGTGGATGGAAGAGGAGGAGTGGCCAAGCGAGAACTTGAGCCAGAAGAATCAGGACCCTCAGTTCCAAGTTGCCCCGGCTGAAGCCTTTTGGCTGTCTGGTTGGGGCCTGAAAGACGATGAACACGTTTAGCTGAATACACTTGTTGACATGGCTAGGAGCCGACCGCAGTGGCATTTCTGTTGAGTTTCTCAGTCCCTCCCCCTCCAAGCACGAGCTAATTTTCTAGGCACAACAGCCGGCTGCTAGCCCTCTAGTGAGATGCCCACTCGTTACTGGTGGCTCAGCTAGCGTGCGTCTTGTGTTTTCCTTCTTTTTTGGATTGCAGCACGATAGCTGAGGTGTTTTCTACCTCTAGATAACGTGTATTATGATGATAATGATTCGTTTCCGTAACTGTCATCATCTGTAAGCTACTTGGTGGTTTGCTACGTGCTCCACTAGTGTTAAGTACTATTGTGATTCGACGCGCGTCACAGTAACTGGATGGGTCGTACTTCGGAAATTGGAACGTAGTTGCTTAACCGTAGTGAGCCGAAACCAAGTTTAACCCTAAAAAGGTAGATTGGTTGGCAACCCGCCAAAAGTATAAGGTCGACCTAAGATTCCCGTAGCAGATGAGCTGATTTCTCAACTCAATGGAGTACAGTGCCACAGCGTTTGTTGCTATATCCTAAGCCGCTAGCTTCAGTAGCACTCAGTTAATGATGTTCCGTTCATCTGAGATTTGAACAGAACAAAAAGTTGGAGGTTAGGATGAATTTGACGATAATCAGGTAAACGAAGGATTTTTGTCCATTACTTTAGTATGCCTGAAAGGTGAAACAGAACGATTGGCATGTACCCCAGAAACAAGCCCAGGTGCACCCCAACGGTACTTGAAGAAAACGGAAAGGGGACTTGGTCTCCTACTTTCGGCCCGTGGCCTTAGGGATCAGAAACTTGCGTTGTAATCTGAGGGCTCGGGCCCGAGCCTGCGTAGGGGACCGGGTGACCCTCGCGGTATCCTTAGCCCCCATGCGACTGGTGGTGGCTGCGCGGCAGCAACGCGTCGGTACTGCGTACCGGAGTTCTGCTGATGTCCTTGGTCTCCTACTGCATTAGAGGGAGTGTGCCAATTGTTTCTTATGGTGACAAAGGCTGAGGCTGAGAACAGATTTTGCCACACGTGAATATCAATATGGATAGAAAGATGATCATTCGTATATTCAAAAGCAAGTAGAAAAGACGAAAAATTGTCAGAGGTTAGCCTCTCCAGGGAAAGGTAAGGAATTATAATACTAAAATACCACTGACCTTCATCATCAACCAAGAAGTCGTGATCACTGTTGGAGGCGACATTAGTAACTTCCTCATGGTCCCTTGATTCACTGCTCTGGTCGTCAAGTTGTGCAAAGCTGCGAAGTTCTCCAGATGATCCACTCCGTAGGGTGTTATCATAAATTTGAGGAAAGCAGACAGTATGTGATTTGGCAGTTGTATCTTCGATATCTGAGAAACTGAACTGAGGCGAAACATAAGACATACGTCCTTCGTGTGTCGCATGTGAAGAAGCAACAGAAACAGGCGTCACGTCAATAACTTCAAGCGGAAAAATCTGTGTTTGGCTCTCCGTAGCAACAGGTTTAAGCACAGTAATCGGTTGCTCCGGATGATTGATAATTGAAGATGATACGCCTCTCTTTTGCTTGGCCCTGCGTTTCATTATCGAGTTATTTGAAGATATCCAAGAGACATAACCATAAACGTTAGAATCTGGTGTAAAAAGGAGAATACTGAAGTAATTGGTGCGAGTATATGATAAGAGGATGGTAGCTAACGAAGTGACTTAAGTGGAAAATCCAAGGTAAAGCGGACACACACAAATAAAGATTCCGGGGTAACGCACCGCAGAACTGATTTAAAGAAAGCATAATACGAAAAAGATAGGCGAACGCAGCTGATATGATTAGCGTGTGGAAACAACCGATCGTTTCTATAGAAGGTAAAAGTGGACGGCGATGGGAAGGGAAATTGGTTTGGTGGCAATTTCCCGAATAATAATTGTAGATCGTATTGGGAAGAGCGGTAACGTTATGGTCTCGGGAACAAAGCCGATGAGACAATGGGTCTGTCAGGAACGTCGAATTGAGATGGCAGTTAAGACGCGAGATTACTAGTTGAAATACTAATAAAGCAGATCGATTTCCGTGCAGTGAACACTTTATCACGTACAGTGACAAAACTGAAAAGGCTGAGTGAAAAAAAACAAGCAAAACGATAAGCGACCCACAGTATTAACAAGAAACGAAAACGTGGGTAGAAGCAACAGCCAAACAACAGAACAGCGAAACTGCATGCAATCAAGTCGCAGATGAAGTCAGTTGTTCGCAGTGAGCAAAACGCTGTGACGACAATTGCGACAAATTCGAACTTTTGTTTCGTCCATTGCTCTTCAACCAACAGCTCCATCAATGAGCAACCGCTTCGTATCCACTGAGAATGCCATTGCGTCATCTATTTTGGAGGTTCACTACGAGCACATATGCGGTCTCACTTCCGACCTGTAGCAAAAATAGACGGACATATTAGAGAGTGAGTTTTAAATTACAAATGACCCGTGGAAACCCAGTCTGTTGATCCGAAGTTAAGAACCCTAGATCACGACTGTTTCACCAATCTCCTTCCCTCGAAGTCATCTAGAGAGCTTACTGGCCCGTAGCCTTACGGATTATAAACCTTCCTTGCAATCAGAGAATGCGGGTTCGAGCCCGCGTAGGAGACCAGGTGATCCTCGCAGTATCCTTAGCCCCAGTGCGACTGCTGGTGGCTGCGCGGCAGCAAGGCGTCGATACTACGTACCGGCGTACTGCGGATACCGTTCTATACCTAAAGACCTTGACCTGAGACACATGGTGAAAAGGAACACTTTTTCGTTAATAATGTTCAACCTTCAACCTTTGATACAAACGTCTCAAGTTGGCTAAACGTGATAGTGACGAGTACACCAGTTATGCAGGCATTCTAAATCGTGTGTGGGAAATTTAGAATACACTCGCTCACAGCAGGCCAGTTTAAACATTGGTGTTAGTTACTAGTTCGCAATGTACTCAGGAAATCGAGTATCCACACACAATTACTTTCCAGACGTAAGCATCGACAAGATATCCCTATGAAATCTCTTGCCGCTAAGTGTCAATGTCTTTTAAGTCATAAGTAAAACACTCACCACCACCACCACCACCACCACCAACAACAACAACAACAACAACAACAACAACCGCAGTACATCAGCCATTTGAACTGATGCTTCGCTGTCATACAACTCTGAGGACCTATGAAATAGAGAATAAGAAGAGGGAGAGAAGGGGGACTTAACTGAAAACCTTAATGCCCTACGCCAACATTCTGGGTCAAGGCGCCTACAGCTTGTGTAAACAACATACCATCACAAACAGCTGGCTATCGTGCAAAGATAAGGCGGCATGGGCGAGACAGCTTCCTTGCGGTTTACACTGCACCGCGTCATAATCACCCATTATCACGCAGATAACGCAGCATCAAACACACTTTAAACAGGCAATCCGATTACGAGACGGCAGCAGACGCGCCACTGGTGTCGGTTACGAGCCACGTCCTGTAAAGTCTCGAACCAAGCACAAGGTGAGTCACGTGGACTCCAGCCCGGAAGGCGAGACGGACCAACGGCACCCAGTTTGGTCGTCAGTAAATTCATTTCCCGTTGCCAAATCAACTTCTATCCATCTCGAGCTCTGCGCCATCCTACACCTGGCAGACTGAACAAGGCCCTCCTAGGTAAGCGGTGACCAGGCATACGTAGCACGTGCCCGAGCCAACGTAACTTATTCAGTGCTATATGTTGTTCTAGGGAGCAAGCATGGCCATCACTATCTACTACTCGTCAACGCACATCATCTTTGCGGACACGTTGATGCCATCCGACACCAGCAATGCTTCGCAGACAAGGATGATCAAACACTTGAAGGCGCCTCAGATCTTCAGACCGAAGCGGTCAAGCCTCACTATCACAGAGCAGAATGGCCCCCACTGTGGTTTTGTATACACGGTCTTCCAGACGGAGGGAAGCTCTTTTCTGTCGCCAAAGATGCCGCAGGTTCAAGAAGGCAGCTCTGGCTTTTGCAATGCGTGAGCTGACGTTAGTTTCTATGCACCCATCATTGCTGATGAAGCTGCCAAGACACGTGAATTGATCAACTACTTTGAGTTCCTCGTTAGCAAGGGTCAAAGGGTCATAAAGTCGCTGGTGATCCTGCAGCAACACTTTGCACTTTAAAGGTGCGAAGTGCATACCAAATAATGGGATCACTCTGGACAGGCTATTCAGGGTTGATTGGGCCGCAGCAAAATCGTCGAAAAGCGAGACGATATCGTCCGCATAATCTAGATCAACTAATCTTTCACCAGGCAGCACTTCAACGCGTACATCGTGAGATTCCACAAGGGAACACTTCATGATAGAATCCACGACGAAATTGAACAAGAAACTGGAAATCGGACAACCCTGACGAACGCCGCTCGTGGTCGGAAAGCTATGCGATAGGACACAGTAGACCCTGACGCGGCCTGTAGTGTTCGAGTATAGAGCACGAAGGATGTTCACATATTTCGTGGGAACACCTTTCCGAACAGAATCGATCGATCGACTGAATGGAACGCACTCTTGAAATCGAGGAAGACAGATATTGTCGGCCTGCGATACGTACGGCGCTGCTCTAGCACCTGCCGCCAAGTGAATATATGATCTATACAGCCACGTCCTGGGCGGAAACCTGCCCGTTCTTCCCTAATCCGAGATTCCCATTTCATAGTGAAGCGACGAACGAGAATCGAGTCCAGTAAGTTTGTCACAACTGGCGTTAGGCTAATACCCCTGTGGTTCGCACAGTCTGTGCGACTGCCCTTCTTGTATATTGCCACCATAATCGATTCGCTCCAATTAGCCAGGACACTTCCTTACAGATACGTTCGAATAGGGAGGTCAGTGCTTTACAGAGGACCTCACCTCCATCCTAAAATAGTGCAGGTGGGAGGGAATCCATGCCAGCAGCACGAAAACGATTGAGGGCTCTGTTCGCGTTTCGGACCTCGGCCTCCGACGGAGGCTGTAAACTAACCGTTCATAGCTCGTCCTGCATCACCTGAGTAGGAAGAGGTCCGGGAGCAGGAGGCCAGCTGAACTGATCTTGAAAGTGTTCCACCCAACGAGCCACACGGCGCTCCTTATTGTGTATCAGCGCACCCGCGCTGTTCCTGATTGTCTCACTGAGGCCAGTGGTGCGGATTAGCTGGAAGAGTTTGCGGTAATTGCCTATTGCTCATGCTTCCTCCATTTGTTGAGCCCTACTGGTCCACCAGGCTTCTTTTTCAGCACGGAAGCTCCGCTTCAGTTCGCGTCTAATAGCCCGTCTGGTCACATGGTGCTCAGAGCCAGCCGGGAGGTATCTTCTAGATTCCAACAGGTTCACCGACCTCTCGGATATCCAGTGACTGGTGCAGTGACGATTGATAGTGCCACAAGCAGATGCTCCTGCGTCGTGCATGGCTCTGTGTGATTAAAACAAGACAGCGAAAGTTCGGTACGCGGTGCGTCTTGATAGGCTTGCCTGACCGAGGACTGAGACAATTTCTCAGTTGTGAATCGGAGGAGATGCCTTGAGCGCCGCCCGGAAACGTTTATGGAGAAACGACAACGTACCAAGGCATGATCAGAGTCGACACAGGTACCCCAGTACGAGCAGCAATCCAGGATGGAACTACACCATCTGTAACTTATGGCTATGTGGTCAACCTGGGTCCATCGTTGGCTAGCTACAGGAGCACACCAAGTGGCACTTCGGTGCTCACGGTGTCTAAAAGCAGTGCTACGAAGAAACAACTGGTACTCCGCACACAGTTGTAGCAGACGCTCACCGTTGTCAGTCCGTTCGGAGTTAAGCCCATAATTACCACCCAGATGAGCTTCTGAAGAGCTCAGACGCCCTACTTATGCGTTCATATCCCCTGCAAATATTACGATATCTGAACTGGTAGCACTGCTTAATAGCGTGTTCAGTTCGTGGTAGAATGTGTCCTTGACAGCATTTGAACTGCAGTCGGTGGGAGCATAAGCGGAAATCAAGAACAAACAGCGTTTTGTACTACTTCGTGAATCAACCTTAGCTGATGTCGTCAAACGGGCTGCACATAAATGGTTGTTGACCGGAATCTAATCAACCAACAATGGATCAGTCATTGAGCTTAGAATGATACCTACACCAGCTTGACCCGTGAGTGCCGCATCGGCGTCTCCGGATGCGTGCAAGCAATAACGAGAGAATAAGCCGGGTGCAGTTAATTCAACAACCTCATTGGGGACATTGATCCTAATTTCGGACACACAATACCCATCAATACCCAGTGTGTCCAAGGTGCGTGCGAGTGCAACCTGTTGACCTGTTTGTCTTAGAGTGCGAACGTTGAAAGTCGCTATTGAAACGGCACAGCGTATCCCTATGAGGGAGTTTTGCCGATAGGAGTCCGGTGCGTATCGCGAGTAGGTGGCTGCAGATGGTTCTACTCCAGTGGCACTTAGTTTGCTGTCAATTATGCTGGGAATTATAGAAGGAAGATTAGTAATGGAGGTCGGGATGGGAGTAAGAGAAACAGGTGGAAAAGGAAAATGGGAGGCGCCGGCAGTGGCGTGTTTTCGCTGATCCGCCCTGCTGTATGCAGCAGCTAAGGCGACGCTTATGAAGTTGCGCGACGGTCGATGCAGGATGAAGTTTGTTTGAAGAATATGTCATGGTTGTATGTGGGCTGATACTGCCAGGGCGCCCAGACCTAGACAGGAGAACGATTAGGGTCCTCAATCAAAGCCTTTGGCTCAAAAGCCTGTCCGCAAGGCAGCGGGGAGGTGGTAATGATTCAGTTTTACCGAAATGGACGCCATCCCATTTCAAACCCCCAACCTGGATGACCGGGAGACTGAGTTTGTCTGATCTCTTACCAATGACCAACCTGGTAGGGGTAGCTCTCAAGGTGCCCGGAGGCACCAGCCAGTAGAGCTCAATGGGTCAAGGAGGTACGCAAACCGTCGCACCACGTCAAGGTTCAGTCTCGTTGCGACGGAAAACAGCGTCTATACTGCTCCGGTGGAGCATTGTATTTCGACAGCCTTGTGCGGAAATTATAAAGAGAATTGGACTCCTGTTTGGTGACTTACCAAACGAAAGACATATAAAGGAGAAATCTGTCACCGGCTCTCAATAGGCGCAATTCCCTGAATTCGCCTTGCGGGTAGAATATCGGGCTAATGGCTCGGGATAGAGCCCCATCTGACAACTCACTAATTCGGCTTGGGCAACCGGGAAGCATCGTGCCCGCTGCAGAAACCGTGGATCACACTATTGCTTCGTCACACGCTCGTGTCCCTAGCGCCATTGTCTCTCACAATCTTCATCACACACCAGCCATGTCTGTTATCAATCAGTGTTACTCTCAATTTAATCCTTACACCAGTCTCGAGGTCAACCACAAAGTCCGGCCTGTGGCTATCCTTCGACAGCGATCCCCATTTCGGCTGGCAACGTTCAATGTTTTGAACACTCGTGTAGATTCGATAACAGGCCCGGTATAGCACGCATTCTAGACTCGCTCGCTCCCTGTGATATGCTGTCTTTCCGGAAACTAGATTGCAAGACCCGAGCACTGTTCTCAAGTTGAGTTTCCAAAAACGAAGCATGGAGCCACGCGTTACCTACGCCTTTCTGGCGACGCAGAAGCGACTGCAGCTGGTTTGGCAAGCGTTGGTGTGGTTTTAAGCAGCAAAGCCG
>OX104070.1:54491921-54581217 GCA_944474145.2 Dicrocoelium dendriticum | reverse complement strand
GATAAGATTTGTGTATCGGGTGTGCTCAGTTGTAGCATGCTTCCTCAACAACAGCCTGACTCGCCATGTATCATCTTTATGCTTCAGTACGATATTGAAAATGTCCTCATATCGCTTGAATCACAATTCAAAAATCAGCCCAGCACCAGGTTCATAGTGGTGATCCCGTATACAATTGTTTTGGTTGCATTTTCTTCTGAGACTGGAATTGATGATTTAATGCTGAATTGCCGCGTCAAGCTTTCCATTATTCGTATCTGGGCTGCCTCGAACTGAGTTTGCTGTTGGTGCAGGATTGCATTTAATTTCGCTGCAGTTAGTGCGTGAGTTTCCGTCGCCAAAGTATTTCGAAAGAACTGATAGATCGACTGAGTCGAACGCACTCTCGAAATTGAGGAACACAGCTATTGTCGGTCTGCGGTATGTGTGGCGCTGCTATAGCACCTGCCGCAGAGTGAATATATGGTCTATACAGCCACGTCCTGTTTGCTCTTCCCTAATCCGGGGTTCCCATTCCGAAGTGAGGCGATGATCGAGAACTGAAGCCAGTAATTTTGTGACCACTGGCGCTACACTAATTCCTTTGTGGTTAGTACATTAGGTGTGATTATTCTTCTTGCATATTGCCACTATAATGGATGCACTCCAATTAGCTGGACTGGCCTATTCCGATACGGCGCTCTCGCGAAATAGATGGCAAAGTCCGGTTCGTTTCCCGTAGCTGCAGTTAGGGTCGCAATCCGATTTATCAACCATTCGTTACCGGAAGACCGGACTGTTGAAGGGGAATAAGACAGCAGGACCAGGTGATCTTCATCCAGCCCCATCCATCTTCAAATTCGGGGGACCTGCTCTTGTGGGCAATTTACCTGAGTTGGTAGCGAAACTGTAGTAGGAAGAAACTATCCCAGCCGAGTGGAGCCGCTCCATTATTGTCCTGATCGCCAAGGGAAGCTCAGCTTCGGAATGCAGCAGCCATAGATGAATCAGTCGGGTCTCCATCGTCTCCAAGTTACTCGCTTGTTTCACCCGTAACAGAATGACTGGCACTCGTGAAAGACAAATACGTGAAGATCAAGCCGGGTTTCATCGAGGTCGGGGTGCTTCAATCACATCTGTGCATTGAGTCAATTGTTGGAGCAACATCATATATATTGACAGTCCAATGTGCATCTCAGCAACGATGGTGCCTTTGATTCGGTGAATCGATGTGTTCTTTGGGATGATCTACTCAGAAGTCGCAAACATTATCCGAGCGCTATAGACGCGTAGCTCAGGCAGAGTGAGGGCTGTCGCCGCGCTTCAATATCTTCAACGGTGTAAGACAAGAATGCTCGCTGTCACTTTTCCTCTTCAACTTCTCTATTTACGAAGTCAAGGAGATCGCGTTCACAAGGCGCGATGTGAGGGTGTGAGGTCACAAACTGTATAGCAGAAGCTCGGGGCAGTTTCGCCAACTTTCGTCATCTGTAGCGCCGGCGCGACATCACTCTCCTTGAAGGGTAGAATGTACAATGCAGTCGTACGTTCGACCCAACTGTACAGTTGTAAAACCTACCTAGCCCACTAGATCGGCAGATATAAAGTCAGTTACGTTCGACCACCGGCGTCTTCGCAGTTTGGCTCATATCTGGAGGAACATTGTGTGCGTAATGAGCGTGTTGGACGCCTTGTTTATGGCACAGGAAGAAGAATTGTACCACTCAGCGCCGGTATATCAAGCACCCCCTTCTTCGATGACTGGACCAGGTGTTGCGCATGCCAGCACACCGATGTGCATGGTTTGCGCGCCGCGGGTGTGGATGGAAGAGGAGGAGTGGCCAAGCGAGAACTTGAGCCAGAAGAATCAGGACCCTCAGTTCCAAGTTGCCCCGGCTGAAGCCTTTTGGCTGTCTGGTTGGGGCCTGAAAGACGATGAACACGTTTAGCTGAATACACTTGTTGACATGGCTAGGAGCCGACCGCAGTGGCATTTCTGTTGAGTTTCTCAGTCCCTCCCCCTCCAAGCACGAGCTAATTTCCTAGGCACAACAGCCGGCTGCTAGCCCTCTAGTGAGATGCCCACTCGTTACTGGTGGCTCAGCTAGCGTGCGTCTTGTGTTTTCCTTCTTTTTTGGATTGCAGCACGACAGCTGAGGTGTTTTCTACCTCTAGATAACGTGTATTATGATGATAATGATTCGTTTCCGTAACTGCCATCATCTGTAAGCTACTTGGTGGTTTGCTACATGCTCCACTAGTGTTAAGTACTATTGTGATTCGACGCGCGTCACAGTAACTGGATGGGTCGAACTTCGGAAATTGGAATGTAGTTGCTTAACCGTAGTGAGCCGAAACCAAGTTTAACCCTAAAAAGGTAGATTGGTTGGCAACCCGCCAAAAGTATAAGGTCGACCCAAGATTCCCGTAGCAGATGAGCTGATTTCCCAACTCAATGGAGTACGGTGCCACAGCGTTTGTTGCTATATCCTAAGCCGCTAGCTTCAGTAGCACTCAGTTAATGATGTTCCGTTCATCTGAGATTTGAACAGAACCAAAAGTTGGAGGTTAGGACGAATTTGACGATAATCAGGTAAACGAAGGATTTTTGTCCATTACTTTAGTATGCCCGAAAGGTGAAACAGAACGATTGGCATGTACCTCAGAAACAAGCCCAGGTGCACCCCAACGGTACTTGAAGAAAACGGAAAAGGGACTTGGTCTCCTACTTCCGGCCCGTGGCCTTAGGGATCAGAAACCTGCGTTGTAATCTGAGAGCTCGGGCTCGAGTCTGCGTAGGGGACCGGGTGACCCTCGCGGTATCCTTAGCCCCCATGCGACTGGTGGTGGCTGCGGGGCAGCAACGCGTCGGTACTGCGTACCGGAGTTCTGCTGATGTCCTTGGTCTCCTACTGCATTAGAGGGAGTGTGCCAATTGTTTCTTATGGTGACAAAGGCTGAGGCTGAGAACAGATTTTACCACACGTGAATATCAATTTGGATAAAAAGATGATCATTCGTATATTCAAAAGCAAGTAGAAAAGACGAAAAATTGTCAGAGGTTAGCCTCTCCAGGGAAAGGTAAGAAATTATAATACTAAAATACCACTGACCTTCATCATCAACCAAGAAATCGTGATCACTGTTGGAGGCGACATTAGTAACTTCCTCATGGTCCCTTGATTCACTGCTTTGGTCGTCAAGTTGTGCAAAGCTGCGAAGTTCTCCAGATGATCCACTCCGCAGGGTGTTATCATAAATTTGAGGAAAGCAGACAGTATGTGACTTGGCAGTTGTATCTTCGATATCTGAGAAACTGAACTGAGGCGAAACATAAGACATACGTCCTTCGTGTGTTGCATGTGAAGAAGCAACAGAAACAGGCGTCACATCAATAACTTCAAGCGGAAAAAGCTGTGTTTGGTTCTCCGTAGCAACAGGTTTAAGCACAGTAATCGGTTGCTCCGGATGATTGATAATTGAAGATGATACGCCTCTCTTTTGCTTGGCCCTGCGTTTCATTATCGAGTTATTTGAAGATATCCAAGAGACATAACCATAAACGTTAGAATCTGGTGTAAAAAGGAGAATACTGAAGTAATTGGTGCGAGCAAATGATAAGAGGATGGTAGCTAACGAAGTGACTTAAGTGGAAAATCCAAGGTAAAGCGGACACACACAAATAAAGATTCCGGGGAGGTAACGCACCGCAGAACTGATTTAAAGAAAGCATAATACGAAAAAGATAGGCGAACGCAGCTGATATGATTAGCGTGTGGAAACAACCGATCGTTTCCATAGAAGGTAAAAGTGGACGGCGGTGGGAAGGGAAATTGGTTTGGTGGCAATTTCCCGAATAATAAGTGTAGATCGTATTGAGAAGAGCGGTAACGTTATGGTCTCGGGAACAAAGCCGATGAGACAATGGGTCTGTCAGGAACGTCGAATTGAGATGGCAGTTAAGACGCAAGATTACTAGTTGAAATACTAATAAAGCAGATCGATTTCCGTGCAGTGAACACTTTATCACGTACAGTGACAAAACTGAAAAGGCTGAGTGAAAAAAAACAAGCAAAACGATAAGCGACCCACAGTATTAACAAGAAACGAAAACGTGGGTAGAACCAAGAGCCAAACAACAGAACAGCGAAACTGCATGCAATCAAGTCGCACATGAAGTCAGTTGCTCGCAGTGAGCAAAACGTTGTGACCACAATTGCGACAAATTCGAACTTTTGTTTCGTCCATTGCTCTTCAACCAACAGCTCCATCAATGAGCAACCGCTTCGTATCCACTGAGGATGCCATTGCGTCATCTATTTTGGAGGTTCACTACGAACATATATGCGGTCTCACTTCCGACCTGTAGCAAAAATAGACGGACATATTAGAGAGTGAGTTTTAAATTACAAATGACCCGTGTAAACCCAGTCTGTTGATCCGAAGTTAAGAACCCTAGATCACGACTATTTCACCAATCTCCTTCCCTCGAAGTCATCTAGAGATCTTACTGGCCCGTAGCCTTACGGATTATAAACCTGCCTTGCAAGCAGAGAATGCGGGTTCGAGCCCGCGTAGGAGACCGGGGGATCCTCGCAGTATCCTTAGCCCTAGTGCGACTGGTGGTGGCTGCGCGGCAGCAAGGCGTCGATACTACGTACCGGCGTACTGCGGATACCGTTCTATACCTAAAGACCTTGACCTGAGACACATGGTGAAAAGGTACACTTTTTCGTTAATAATGTTCAACCTTCAACCTTTGATACAAACGTCTCAAGTTGGCTAAACGTGATAGTGACGAGTACACCAATTATGCAGGCATTCTAAATCGTGTGTGGGAAATTTAGAATACACTCGCTCACAGCAGACCAGTTTAAACATTGGTGTTAGTTACTAGTTCGCAATGTACTCAGGAAATCGAGTATCCACACACAATTACTTTCCAGACGTAAGCATCGACAAGATATCCCTAGGAAATCTCTTGCCGCTAAGTGTCAATGTCCTTTAAGTCATAAGTAAAACACTCACCACCACCACCACCACCACCACCACCACCACCACCACCACCACCACCACCAACAACAACAACAACAACAACAACAACAACAACAACAACAACAACAACCACAGTACATCAGCCATTTGAACTGATGCTTCGCTGTCACACAACCATGAGGACCTATGAAATAGAGAATAAGAAGAGGGAGAGAAGGGGGACTTACCTGAAAACCTTAACGCCCTACGCCAACATTCTGGGTCAATGCGCCTACAGCTTGTGTAAACAACATGCCATCACAAACAGCTGGCTATCGTGCAAAGATAAGGCGGCATGGGCGAGACAGCTTCCTTGCGGTTTACACTGCACCGCGTCATAATCAGCCATTACCACGCAGATAACGCAGCATCAAACACACTTTAAACAGGCAATCCGATTACGAGACGGCAGCAAACGCGCCACTGGTGTCGGTTGCGAGCCACGTCCTGTAAAGTCTCAAGCCAAGCACAAGGTGAGTCACGTGGACTCCAGTCCGGAAGGCGAGACGGACCAACGGCACCCAGTTTGGTCGTCAGTAACATCATTTCCCGTTGCCAAATCAACTTCTATCCATCTCGAGCTCTGCGCCACCCTACACCTGGCAGACTGAACAAGGCCCTCCTAGGTAAGCGGTGACCAGGCATACGTAGCACGTGCCCGAGCTAACGTAACTTACTCAGTGCTATATGTTGTTCTAGGGAGCAAGCATGGCCATCACTATCTACTACTCGTCAACGCACATCATCTTTGCGGACACGTTGATGCCATCCGACACCAGCAATGCTTCGCAGACAACGATGATCAAAGACTTGAAGGCGCCTCAGATCTTCAGACCGAAGCGGTCAAGCCTCACTATCACAGAGCAGAATGGCCCCCACTGTGGTTTTGTATACACGGTCTTTAAGACGGAGGGAAACACTTTTCTGTCGCCAAAGATGCCGCAGGTTCAAGAAGGCAGCTCTGGCTTTTGCAATACGAGAGCTGACGTTAGTTTCTATGCACCCATCATTGCTGATGAAGCTGCCAAGACACGTGAATTGATCAACTACTTTGAGTTCCTCGTTAGCAAGGGTCAAAGGGTCACAAAGTCGCTGGTGATCCTGCAGCAACACTTTGCACTTTAAAGGTGCGAAGTGCATACCAAATAATGGGATCACTCTGGACAGGCTATTCAGGGTTGATTGGGCCGCTCCAATATCGTCGAAAAGCAAGACGATATCGTCCGCATAATCTAGATCAACTAATCTTTCACCAGGCAGCACTTCAACGCCTACATCGTGAGATTCCACAAGGGAACACTTCATGATAGAATCCACGACGAAATTGAACAAGAAACTGGAAATCGGAGAACCCTGACGAACGCCGCTCGTGGTCGGAAAGCTATGCGATAGGACACAGCAGACCCTGACGCGGCCTGTAGTGTTCGAGTATAGAGCACGAAGGATGTTCACATATTTCGTGGGAACACCTTTCCGCGCAAGTATTTCGAACAGAATCGATCGATCGACTGAATGGAACGCACTTGAAATCGAGGATGACAGATATTGTCGGCCTGCGATACGCACAGCGCTGCTCTAGCACCTACCGCAAAAAAGTATATGATCTATACAGCCAAGTCCTGGGTGGAAACCTGCCCGTTCTTCCCTAATCCGAGATTCCCATTTGATAGTGAGGCGACGAACGAGAATCGAGGCCAGTAAGTTTGTCACAACTGGCGTTAGGCTAATACCCCTGTGGTTAGAACAGTCTGTGCGACTGCCCTTCTTGTATATTGCCACTATAATCGATTCGCTCCAATTAGACGGGACACTTCCTTACAGATACGTTCGAATAGGGAGGTCAGTGCTTTACAGAGGACCTCACTGCCATCCTAAAATAGTGCAGGTGGGAGGTAATCCGGGCCAACGGCACGAAAACGGTTGAGGGCTGTGGTCGCGTTTCGGACCTCGGCCTCCGACGGAGGCTCTAAACTAAACGCCCATGGCTCGTCCTGCATCACCTGAGTAGGAAGAGGTCTGGGAGCAGGACGCCAGCTGAACTGATCTTGAAAGTGTTCCACCCAACGAGCCACACGGCGCTCCTTATTGTGTATCAGCGCACCCGCGCTGTCCCTGATTGTCTCACTGAGGCCAGTGGTGCGGATTAGCTGGAAGAGCTTGCGGTAATTGCCTATTGCTCATGCTTCCTCTATTTGTTGAGCCCTACTGGTCCACCAGGCTTCTTTTTCAGAACGGAAGCTCCGCTTCAGTTGGCGTCTAATAGCCCGTCTGGTCACATGGTGCTCACAGCCAGCCGGGAGGTATCTTCTAGATTCCAACAGGTTCACCGACCTCTCGGATATCCAGTGACTGGTGCAGTGACGATTGATAGTGCCACAAGCAGATGCTCCTGCGTCGTGCATGGCGGCCGAGATCCTATTCCACTGAAGCTCTGTGTGATTAAAACAAGACAGCGAAAGTTCGGTACGCGGCGCGTCTTGATAGGCTTGCCTGACCGAGGACTGAAACAATTTCTCAGTTGTGAATCGGAGGAGATGCCTTGAGAGCCTCCCGGTAAAGTTCATGGAGAAACGACAACGTACCAAGGCATGATCAGAGTCGACACAGGTACCCCAGTACGAGCAGCAATCCAGGATGGAACTACACCATCTGTAACTTATGGCTATGTGGTCAACCTGGGTCCATCGTTGGCTAGCTACAGGAGCACGCCAAGTGGCACTTCGGCGCTCACTGAGTCTAAAAGCAGTGCTACGAAGAAACAACTGGTACTCCGCACACAGTTGTAGCAGACGCTCACCGTTGTCAGTCCGTTCGGAGTTAAGCCCATAATTACCACCCAGATGAGCTTCTGAAGAGCTCAGACGCCCTACTTGTGCGTTCATATCCCCTGCAAATACTATGATAGCTGAACTGGTAGCACAGCGTAATAGCGCGTTCAGTTCGTGATAGAATGTGTCCTTGACAGCATTTGAACTGCAGTCGGTGGGAGCATAAGCGGAAATCAAGAACAAACAGCGTTTTGTACTACTTCGTGAATCAACCTTAGCTGATGTCGTCAAACGGGCTGCACATAAATGGTTGTTCACCGGAATCCAATCAACCAACGATGGATCAGTCATTGAGCTTAGAATGATACCTACACCAGCTTGACCCGTGAGTGCTGCATCGACGTCTTCGGATGCGTGCAACCAATAACGAGAGAATAAGCCGGGTGCAGTTAATTCAACAACCTCGTTGGGGACATTGATCCTAATTTCGGACACATAATACACATCAATACCCAGTGTGTCCAAGGTGCGTGCGAGTGCAGCCTGTTGACCTGTTTGTCTTAGAGTGCGAACATTGAAAGTCGCCATTGAAACGGCACAGCGTGTCCCTATGAGGGAGTTTTGCCGATAGGAGTCCGGTGCGTATCGCGAGTAGGTGGCTGCAGATGGTTCTACTCCAGTGGCACTTAGTTTGCTGTCAATTATGCTGGGAATTATAGAAGGAAGGTTAGTAATGGAGGTCGGGATGGGAGTAAGAGAAACAGGTGGAAAAGGAAAATGGGAGGCGCCGGCAGTGGCGCGTTTTCGCTGATCCGCCCTGCTGTATGCAGCAGATAAGGCGACGCTTATGAAGTTGCGCGACAGTCGATGCAGGATGAAGTTTGTTTGAAGAATATGTTATGGTTGTATGTGGGCTGATACTGCCAGGGAGCCCAGACCTAGACAGGAGAACGATTAGGGTCCTCAATCAAAGCTTTTGGCTCAAAAGCCTGTCCACAAGGCAGCGGGGAGGTGGTAATGATTCAGTTTTACCGAAATGGACGCCATCCCACTTCAAACCCCCAACCTGGATGACCGGGAGACTGAGTTTGTCTGATCTCATACCAATGACCAACCTGGTAGGGGTAGCTCTCAAGGTGCCCGGAGGCACCAGCCAGTAGAGCTCAATGGGTCAAGGAGGTACGCAAACCGTCGCACCACGTCAAGGTTCAGTCTCGTTGCGACGGAAAACAGCGTCTATACTGCTCCGGTGGAGCATTGTATTTCGACAGCCTTGTGCGGAAATTATAAAGAGAATTGGACTCCTGTTTGGTGACTTACCAAACGAAAGACATATAAAAGGAGAAATCTGTCACCGGCTCTCAATAGGCGCAATTCCCTGAATTCGCCTTGCGGGTAGACTATCGGGCTAATGGCTCGGGATGGAGCCCCATCTGACAACTCACTAATTCGGCTTGGGCAACCGGGTAGCATCGTGCCCGCTGCAGAAACCGTGGATCACACTATTGCTTCGTCACACGCTCGTGTCCCTAGCGCCATTGTCTCTCACCAATCTTCATCACACACCAGCCATGTCTGTTATCAATCAGTGTTACTCTCAATTTAATCCTTACACCAGTCTCGAGGTCAACCACAAAGTCCGGCCTGTGGCTATCCTTCGACAGCGATCCCCATTTCGGCTGGCAACGTTCAATGTTTGAACACTCGTGTAGATTCGATAACAGGCCGGTATAGCACGCATTCTAGACTCGCTCGCTCCTGTGATATGCTGTCTTTCCGGAACTAGATTGCAAGACCCGAGCACTGTTCTCAAGTTGAGTTTCCAAACGAAGCATGGAGCCACGCGTTACCTACGCCTTTCTGGCGATGCAGAAGCGGCTGCAGCTGGTTTGGCAAGCGTTGGTGTGGTTTTAAGCAGCAAAGCCGAGGTCGCACTCCTGGACTGCATCCCAGTGAACAGCCGAATGTGTGCAGTTTGGCTTATAAGTTCAGGAAATTAACAGGCATCGAGCTAAATGGCGCAACCTGTTTATGGTCTCCGCCTATGCGCCAACCGACTGTAGCCGTGAATCGATCAAGGATTTTTACTGCCGACCATCAGCTTTTGCGCAAGGCTATCAAATCGGATGCAGTCACTCTCGCCGGGGACATCGATACACGCGTCGGTCGCCTACTGCCAGGTGAATATCACATATGTGGTCATCACGCACTGCACGAGAATCGCTCCGATAAAGAAACCAGGCTTCTCACTTTGTGTGAAGACAATGGCTTATTTCTCGCAAGTACTAACTTCAGACACTCGAGGAGATGTTCTGTCATCTGGTGTCCTCCTTCACCAATGCTGGCCTGGTCCCGTAATCAGTTTCAAGTAACGAGGTAGTATACAGGACTGTAGATCATTTTGGTCTACCCACTTTGATTCTGAGCACGCACTGGTTGGTGCGAACATTTGCATGCGCTTTGGAGATTTTCCCAAACGGAAGCATTGTAGAGTTGATCCGAAGAGGATAGCAACCGATCCGTCGACCCACCTGAACTACTAATTGTCATTGGCAAACTGATTAGCTTGTGCTCCTCCCAGTGACGTCGAACTTCATTGGAACTTTCGGAATACGATACAATATTTTGGCCAATCAGTCTAAGGGTTCCCTCATCGCCCCTCAAATAGTTGGATCTACGCGCGCTCCCTAACACTGTTCGACCGCCGCCAAACTCTCCCACATAACTCCGATTAGAATGAACTTCTGAGCGCTATCAGCCTTCGCGCTGATCGTGAAAATTGGTCTTAATACGCCTTGAAGAGGGAAACCACCGCCCTCTCTGGAAATACTTGAAGATCATTTCAGCTCATTCGGACCACTGGCCACAAAAGGTCTGGTGTCAGCGAGGTTATCTGTGAGACGGATGGGTCACAAACCAGCAACTTGCAGAGGCGCGTGGACAGATGGGCTGAGCAATATACAATCGCAATTTGGTCCTTCCCGTCGTCCACTTTTGCGCCCAACTAGCGCCGTAGTACGCTATAGGCCGTGACACTCGAACAAACCACTGAAGCCAAAGTTTGCCCTAAGCTTAGACAACTGAAGCAGTTTAAGGCTACTGGTTCAGAAGAGTATACTCCGGAACTGTTCAAATATGGTGGTACTGAAATCGTCACTCAGCTAACATCTCTATTTCTGAAGATCTGGAGAGAAGAAAGGGTCCCCACTTCATGGAGAGATTTAGTTATTGTCCCAGACTTCAAGAAAGGCTCCCGGACTTTATGTGAGAATCACAGAGGAATCAGCCTGATATCAGTTGCCTACAAGTTGCTAGTATCCATCATGTTGCGTTGGCTATCACCAACTCGCGAGGCGCACTACCGGGAGGAGCGGGCTAGTTTCCGCCCCGACAGAGGTTGCGTGGATCACATTCACGCTCTGTCTGCTCCTTAAACATCGTCACGTGTACCACAAACTCACCATCGTCGTCTTCTTGGACATTTAGACTGCAGTTGACTCGATAGACCGACCTGTTTTAGGGCATTGCCTAGTAAAGAACGGAGTCCCATAAAAGGACGTCGCAACTCTTCGGGCGCCATATATCCATATTTCAGGCAGACTAAGAGCCTAAGGCACGCTCTCCGCAGTTCTCCATGTCACTGGTGTGCGACAAGGATGTCCTACGTCTCCATTTCTTTCCAACTTCACGATCGAAGATGCCCTGTTGGGAGCTCTAGAGATCTTTCAGAATTCTGGAATTGAGCTCATTCCAGGTGATCGTGCAACCGACTTAGATTACGTCAATGCTTTTCTCGGTGACGATCCTCATAACATGCAACATATCCTTGACCGGCTTGTGATTGAAGCGTCTAAGTATGGCATACGCGTTGTCCCTCCAAAGTGCAAAGTGATAACAAAGGATTGGCAGAATGCTCTCTCTAAGCTCGCCATCGAAAACATTCGACTTGAACAAGTAGATAGTTTTTGTTACCGAAGGAGCTATGGAGAAGAGCTGTCTCACCGTACCGCTAAAGGCCGCTCACCCTTTGTCAATCTGAGACACTTATGCGTCGTTGCGACATCTCGCTTTTGCTAAAAGGCAGGGTTTACAATGTCTGCCTTCGCGCGAGTTTTGTACGGATGCGAATCCTGGCCGATCCGAGTGGATGACGTGCGTAGGCTTTCGGCCTTCGACAACAGCTGTCTGCAAAGGATCACGCGTGTTTGGTGGCAACACCGGGTGCGAAATGATGATATCAGACGCGTCTTTACCAATATGAATCCCCCGCTCCATGAGATTGTTCTATTGCGCCATGGCTTGGCCACGTCCTGCGTATGCCTGGCGGGTGATTGCCATGCCGCGCCCTATTTGTGCATATAGGGTAGCAATGGAAGAGGCCGAGTGGTGGCCTGCCGACAAGCTGACGAGAAAACTGTTACCGGGACCCGTCCATAGCAGCCATCGAAGCTAGCTCTCTCTCTCTCTCTCTGTCTGGAGCAGCCCGGAGAAGATTGGTGGTATGCCGTCTGTAGCCGATTGGCTAGCCAATGAGAGTAAGCCAATGGTATCGTTTTGCCTTGAACTGGACCAATCAGGATAACCTGCCTTGAAGCCCTCCAGTAAGCACACTACTTGATCAGCCAACAAGCGAGATTTTGCTATCATCAGGAACTTTCACTTAGGTCTTTCTCCCATGAGCTATTTTGATCACTTATTATGCCTGTACATGCTGTCGCTCGAGTGCTCCATACAAGTTCCGCCAGAGGCCTTTGTCTTCTGATTTGGAAGGTGGCTGTATCGTGACCAGAGTGGCTGCATTGGTTATCCGTACTATCAGCGGAAACACAACAGTTTTTGGCGATGTGAGTAGAGTCATTCAAGATGTCAATCTCGGCAGAAGAGATGAAAGCTATTTTGCTTCAACAGCAGCAGCAATTCGAGGCGGCACAGCTGCGTATGATCGAGACTTTCACTCGAACACTATCGCTCCAGTCTACATCAGTTCACAATGCTGAGAAGACTTCAGTTGATGCAATAATCAACAGTGTCAGTGAGTTTGTTTTTGATCCCGCTTCAGGACTGATTTTCGATGCATGGTTCAGACGTTACGAAGATATTTTCAAGACGGAGCTGGCAAATCTTGATGATGCGTCAAAAGTACGGCTGCTGCTACGTAAACTCGGAACTGTGGAGCACGACAGATACATCAATTACATTTTGCCAAAAAGTGCTCAAGATTTCAGCTTTGATGAAACCATTTCCCGACTTACGGAGATGTTCAGCGATCAGGCATCGCTTTTCAATAATCGGTACAATTGCCTGAAGCTGTGCAAGAAGGACAGCGACAGTCTTATTGCCCATGCAGCAACAGTGAAGCGACATTGCCAGAAATTCAAGCTGAAATCACTTACTGAAGACCAATTTGAGTGTCTGATACTGGTATGCAGCCTCCAATCTCCCAAGGATGCCGAGATCCGAACCAGAATACTTGGGTTGTTGGAGCGAGACCCGGACGTCACACTGCAAGCTGTCATTGCAGAGGCCCAGAGAATCATCAATTTAAAACACGATACAGCTATGGTCGAGGATACGAAGGCGCATTCCAGTGATTTCGCAGTTCAGCAGATTTCGAGGAACAAGTTTCCGGCCACTAATCACAAGAAGACCCCTCAAGGTAAGCCACCATCAGCATGTTGGCAATGCGGCGACTGGCATTTTGTTAGTGTCCATTCAACAAGCATATCTGTCAGAAATGTCGTAGACGTGGGCACAGAGAAACTCATTGCAGATCCAAGCCATTTTTCAGACCGGTTCATGATGCACGAAAGAAAACCTACGGTGGTTTCGCGAGGAGAGTGAACGCCAATTTTACTGACGATGTCAGAGATCGTAGAAAGTACATTAACATCAACATCAATGGAAGACAGGCGCGTTTGCAGATAGATACGGCCTCAGACATTACGATCATATCAGAAAGGCTGTGGAGAACTGTCGGGTCACCAGAAATCAAATCTACCAATCAGCAGGCGAAAAGTGCATCAGGTGCCGAGTTGCAATTGATTGGTCAAGTCGATTGTGAGTGTCGTTATGCCGACGTTACCGCATGGGGAACGATTTTTGTCACGAGCCACCAGAATTTGAATCTTCTGGGTCTGGACTGGATCGAGCGTTTCAACCTACTTGATGTTCCGATCAACCAGATTTGTGCAAGTGTCCAGATACACAAGACAACAGCACCTAAAACTGTAGCTATCGAGCGCCTACGGGAGAAATATGCAGCAGATTTTCGGGAAGGCCTAGGTAAGTGCACTAAAGTACAAGCTTCACTATCCCTTAAGCCCGATGCTGTTCCAGTGTTTCGTACGAGACGCCCTGTACCTTACGCAGCAACATCAATGATTGACCAGGAGCTGGATCGTTTAGAGAGAGCAGGGATTATCCACCCGGTGAACTACTCGTCTTGGGCGGCACCCATTATGGTGGTCAAAAAGCCAAACGGTCAGATTCGAATATGCGCCGATTTCTCGACGGGTCTAAATATGCTGCATTAAACGCCCATCAGTACGCTTTACCACTCCCAGATGATTCGTTCGCAAAATTGAATGGTGGTAAATGTTTCGCAAAGCTGGATCTCTGATGCATACCTGCAGTATACATGAAGCTTCACGAGAATTACTCACCATCAATACGCATCGAGGCTTGTACCAGTATCACCGTCTCCCGTTCGCAGTCAAGTCCGCACCAGCCATATTCCAGCAGATCATGGACACAATGCTGGCAGATGTCGATGGAGCAGCCGCATACCTGGACGACATCATTGTTGTCGAAGGCAATGCTGATGACATATTCGAAAAGTTGGATCGAGTTCTTGGCCGTGTTGAGGAATATGGATTCAGACTCCGACCTGAGAAGTGTACTTTCTTCGTGGACTCGATTATGTTTCTCGGCTTTATAATCGACAGGAAAGGCAGGCGTCCAGATCCAGCGAACATCGAGGCAATCAAGAAGATGCCACCGCCCAAAGATGTTGCAACGCTAAGGTCCTTCCTAGGGCTCATAAGCCATTACAGCCCGTTCTTACCGCACATGCATCGCTTGCGTGGTCCACTCAATGACCTGCTGACCAAGGATAAACATTGGAACTGGTCCGAACAATGCCAGAGCTCATTTGACGAGGTAAAAAGGCTACTATGTTCCGACCTTTTGCTAACACATTACGATCCAACTTTGGAGATTGTGGTGGCTGCAGACGCCTCGAACTATGGCATTGGCGCAGTCATAGCCCACAAGTTCGCAGATGGTTCAGAAAAGGCAATCGCACATGCAGCCCGGTCGCTGTCTGCCGCAGAGCGAAATTATGGCCAGATAGAGAAAGAAGCCTTGGCGATAGTCTACGCTGTAAAGAAATTTCACAAAATGCTGTATGGAAGGAAGTTTACACTTCTTACTGACCATAAGCCGCTGTTGACAGTTTTCGGATCAAAGTCGGGCATCCCTGTCTATACGGCAAACAGGTTGCAGCGGTGGGCTACTACATTACTCGGCTACGACTTTACGGTGAAGCACATTTCTACAAAAGACATTGGTCAAGCTGATGCATGTTCCCGGTTATTAGAAAGCCAGCAGCGTCAGGAAGAAGAATCTATCATTGCAGCGATCTCTCTGGAGTCGGAAGTGAATCATGTGTTGTTGGAAACGCTCAGGGAACGCTCCGGTAACTTTTGAAATGATACGTGATGCATCAATGCGGGATCCTGTCCTACAACAAGCGGTCAGATTTCATACTACACAGTGGCCGAAAGACAATCTAAATGGGGAATTGCAGAGCCTGTCCCGGAGAAAAGACGAATTATCCATCGTCAATGGTTGTTTACTTTTGGCGGAAAGAGTTGTTATCCCTAGTGAGCTTCGCCAAAGAATTCTACGACAGTTTCATCGTGGACACCCTGGCATTAACAGAATGAAAATGATTGCGCGGAGTTACGTTTACTGGCCGAATATCGACTCGGAGCTGGAACAGCTAGCGAAATCGTGTCCGAAATGTGCGCTTGTAAGCAAGGCGCCGAGGAAAGCGGAACTGTCTTCTTGGCCGTTGTCAACGAAACCGTGGCAGCGAGTACACGCGGATTTCTTTGGTCCCGTGAATGGACAACAGTATCTCATCGTTGTTGATTCCTTCAGTAAGTGGCCGGAAGTGTTCTGCATGGAACGCATAACAAGTGGCGCAACCATTGGCGTACTGAGAAGACTTTTCGCCCAGCATGGAATACCAGAGACCCTGGTTACTGACAATGGCCCTCAGTTTGCATCTTTGCAGTTTGCCGAATACTGTACGCAGAACGGTATCACACACCTACGCTCGCCGCCGTTCCACCCGCAGTTCAATGGGCAAGCTGAACGCTTTGTTGATACCTTTAGACGGACGTTGCTGAAGATGAGGGGAGAAGGAACAACCCAAAAGATATTGGATGTTTTCCTTCTACTGTACAGATTAACTCCGAACCCCCAGGTGCCAAATCAGCTGTCCCCAGCAGAAGCGCTCGTGGGCAGGAAACTCCGGACTATGAATTCCTTGCTGCTTCCAAAGCGTATCGCTCCGCAAGAGAGGAAGGTGAGGATGGAAAATAACTTCAAACAGCGGCACAGGAAAAAGGTACGTCTAATTCACCCAAGACAGTGTTTTAGTCAAAGACTATCGTCCTGGAAGACCACACTGGACCACAGGCTCGATCGACTGCAGACTTGGACAAGTGCTGTATAAAGTTCGAGTAGGCTCTATGATTTGGACCAGAAATGCAAACCAGCTGCGGGCTACCAGCATTCAGGTAGGTACCAGTGAACGTTCGCTGCCACTGGATATTCTGCTGGACAATTTCGACATACACCCTGGAATTCAGGAGCCACCTAATGTGCCTTGCCTTGTAACGACAAAAAAACGAGCTTGCAGCCACGACGATGGACTGATCGGATACGGAGGTCCGTGGTCAGAATGCAGCTGGACCCCAGGAGGAAGTCGTACGTCACTTTTCGCGAGGGAGGTGTTACCGGGGCCCGTCCATAGCAGCCATCGAAGCTAGCTCTCTCTCTCTCTCTTGTCTGGAGCAGCCCGGAGAAGATTGGTGGTATGCCGCCTGTAGCCGATTGGCTAGCCAATGAGAGTAAGCCAATGGTATCGTTTTACCTTGAACTGGACCAATCAGAATCACCTTCCTTGAAGCTCTCCAGTAAGCACACTACTTGATCAGCCAACAAGCGAGTTTTTGCGCATCTAGTAGTTGCTATCATCAGGAACTTTCACTTAGGTCTTTCTCTCATGAACTATTTATTTTGACCATATATATATATATATATATATATATATATATATATATATATATATATATATATGGCGGGAGAGCCCATGGCACGTTGAGGTTTCTGGTAGCGAGATCCTGAGAAATCTTGGACGCGCTGCTGCTAATTTTGTGTCGTGGGCTCATGTCCTGGACGCCTCCTCGTGGCGAACGCTGGGTGGGAGTTGTTTACACCCTTCTAGTTAAGGTCCAGGAAACACCCCCTCCCCGCCGAGTGAATCGGTTCACTTACAGATTGCGCTCGGACGGATGCCTTTCGGGGGTATACTTTATCGAAGACTTTGGTTGAGGATCCCAGGTGTGGACGCATGGCAGTATCGTAGTGAAACCTTAAAAATATGAAGTACGCCAATAATAAGAAATCCACGCTGCATCGGCCGTCGCGCAGTGGATTTAGAAAAAGAGACATCTTATCTGCAGTATACAACGGAGTGGATAGGCGAAAATATGCTACTGCCGGCGCCTTACTTCTTTCTTCACATACTCTTTCCGTACCCGTTTCACCTAACCCACCACTTCCTCCAATCCAGGTCGTCACCACTTATACGGTTGCATACCAACGCTAATCGTGTGCCTCGGTGCAAAGCGCTCAACCGGGTGCTGGAACTTACGCACACTACTGATCCAGAAGTGCGACGGACTGCACTGGTGGCGATGGAACTGGCGCGCTACAACATCGATATTGCGGCGCTCGGTGAGGCCCAGCTGGCTGAGCAAGGTAGGTTGCATGAAGCTGGTGCTGGCTATGCGTTTTACTGGGTGGAAAATGCCGCTTCAGCATCATGTGGACATGGGGTCGGATTTTAACTATCCGATCGCCTAAATGGTCAGCTGGTGGGTGAGCTGAGACTGGCAATAGTACGCGACTGATAACAATTCGCCTACGACTCGGAAGAGGTAAGTTTGGCACCCTTATAAGCAAGTACAGTCCGACCATGTTATTCTAATGACACGCCGGATCAATTCTACATTCGGGTACCCTCCGTGATACGGTCTGTGCCGAGGAGCGACCGATTATTTCTGCTAGGTAATTTGAACGCTGGGTGTGATGCATCCGTGTGGACAAATGTCATCGGTCCGCATGGCGTTGGTTCAGCGAATGCGATCGGTGACAGGCTGCTCTCACTGTGTGCCCCTCACGGTCTGACGGTCACGAACATACGCTTTGTGCTGAGTTCGAGTGATATAGCCGTTTGAACACACCCACGGTTTGGTCATGCTCACCTACTCAACTATGTTATCGTACGTCAGCGTGACATGCATGAAATGCGTATGACACATGTACTGCGTGGAGCTGAGTGTGGCACTGCCCACAAATTGATGCGGACCAAATTGTACATCTACGTGCGGAATAGTACGTACTGTGGGCCTGCCGTGAAACGCAGTCCTAAGTGTAACATTATCTCCCTCTGTACTGTGGAGAAACGTATTGAGCTGCAGAAGACGATGGCTGCACGCCTGTGTGATGTGGAATGCATAGCCACAGTGGGCGACCTGTGACACCACATTCACGATCAGGTGGCAGTTGCTACCGAGGTGGCCACCGGACGCGCAAAATGTAAGCGGCCAGATTAGTTTGATGAGAACAATGCGACGATTGGCGCATTGGTGTCGGAGAAGAATGCAGCATTCACTGCACCTGTGGCATACCCCAGTGACTTCGGGAAGAAGAGTCAGTTTCCCAAAATTCGATGGCGACTGACTCGAGAGCTCCGTCGCATAAAAACTGCACGGTAGACGGAGAAGGCGAAATAGATGGAATGCTACGCCGAACACAAGCAATACTTTTACATCTTAAAGGCGCTTTATAGACCAATGTTATAGCCGCGGAGGACGCTGTTCAGTGATAGTTCAGGCGATGCGTGCCCACAGACTGCAGACATAATGCAGATGGGGCGAAACCATTTTGAGTTCCACTTGAACAACCGTTCAGAGGTTGACTAGCCCACATTGAACGGCCTGAAACAGCACAAGGTGAAGGTGAGTCTGGAAGACACCGACACTTGATGAGATGCAGAGAGCACATGCTTAGCTGCGGAATGGGAAGTGTGCCGGTGCTGACGGAATCCCGCCTAAGGTATTGAAACACGGTGGAGCCGCGGTTAGTGAATGCGCTGCACCAATTGGTGCAACGCGTGTGAATTGAAGTGGTGTCTCCTGAGCTAAATGATGTCTTTTTGCTCACATTGTGGAAGGGCAAAGGAAGCAAGCAATGCGCCATGAATTATCGTGGTATCTACTTACTGAGTTGTATGACCCAGGTGATTGCCCGAATCCTACACACCCGCATCAGCCAGGCTGTGGAAGAGGACATGGCGAAAGAGCAATGTGGATTCTGTTCGGGTCGCACCAACACAGATATGGCGTTTGCGGCGTCAAATGCAGTAGTGCAGTGAACGACACCAGCCGTTGTTCTCACTGTTTTTTGATTTCACCAAAGCATTTGATATGGTGAACCGCGAGGTGTTGTGGTTGGTTTTGGGTACGTTAGGTTGTCCAAAAAAGGTTTAATTAAATATCTGCAGAGTGGTCTGCAGGCGAGGGTGCAGCTGAGTAGACAGACCTTGAATGACTTTGCAGTTGTCTCTGGTGTGAAGCAAGGCCATGGCATAGCGCCTGCGCTGTTTCATATTTATCTTCATGCCATGTCTTGCGATTTTGATGCGTCTTGTGCTTACGGTGTTCGTGTGGAACACCGTACTGATAGTGGGTTGCTGAACATCCGTGGTTTCGGTGCGAGAATCCTATCCGTACGTTGCTCTTCGCTGACGACTTGCGTTGTTTGCACACAGTGCGGATGATTTGCAGCACATGACTAGTGCCCTGGTTTCGACAGCGGCCAAGTTCGAGCTCACCATCAACGGAAGCAAAACTATCTGTCTTCCAATCTTCACCGGATGTGCAGTCTGCGAAGTTGCCGCAAATCAGCATCCGCTTCTGCTATATTGGAGGAGTGGTTTCGACTGACTAGCAAATATAGTGAGCTTCGTATCCGTGTATCGAAGGAAGCGGCGGCATTCGGCAGACAAGAGTACCGAGTGTGGAACAACCACCAGCTTACCAGTGGCACGAAGAAGATGATGTACAAACCCATGGTACTGTCCATTCTTCTATACGACAGCGAAACGGACGAAGTACAGGGGAGATGTGAGAAATCTCGAGCGGTTTCATCAATAGTGTCTGTGACGGATTCTGTGCATCGGTTGATGTGACAGTTGCCGATACGGTGTTACGCTGAAGTGAAATGTATGCAATTGGCTGCATACTATTCCTGAGACATGTGTGCCGTATGGATCCGATGTGGATACCGGATCAGCTGTTATATGGTCAACTGAGTGTGGGGAAGCGGCATGTGAAGAAACCGAAGCTTCGTAAGCAGGACATGATCAAGGTAAGCCCATAAAGTCCTAATATTGATTTCAGGTGTGGGGAGTAGAAGGCGGTTGATCGGCGTGCATGGTGCGATCTGATCACGAAGGCAGTTGTCGAGGTGCAGGAGAAAGATCTCGCGTATATATATATATATATATATATATATATATATATATATATATATATACTGGATGTATGTCATCGGCGAACGTCCCGCTGAGTATTCACCGTTGCCGTTGTCTTATTTGCCTTCATCGGCACAGGTTTCCTCAAGCATTTCAATTTCTTGGTTAGTGCGAAGCGCCAGATAATAGTTGAGCCTGCAACGAAGCTCAGAATGCATGGCATCAACGACAACATCGCGTCTATTTGGAGCACGAAGAGCGAGTGAAACGATCAGCACCATTATATCATGCACCAGGCTCCGATGCCTGGGCCATGTGTTGTGCATCCCAGCACACTGACACCCGCATCGTGCGTTGTTTGCGCGCCTAGGGTTTGGAAGAAGAGGAGAGGAGGCCAAGCGGTGACTTGGTCGATAGCAATAAAAACCCTCACCCTAAACTTGGCGTCGGTTGGTATTTCCCGACTGCCGGGCTTGAGTGGGAAGGATGATGAACATATTTGGTTGGATACATTAGTTGACATGGCGAGAAGCCGAGCTCAACGGCGTTTGTGTCATGAGTCTCTTTCCCTCAGCTCCCTTTTAGCTTGCCCCAATAACGATCTCAACCCAACGCATAATGTGATTTTTGCGTTGCTACTTCTTTAGCTTTTGTAGTCTGTAATGTTTAATCTCTTTTTTGTATTGCAACACATTGGCTGTGGTTCTCACCATCGGCTAACGTGGACTGATGATGATGATGACTATCACCCTGGTGTACGTCTGTCGCCATACCTCGTCAGACTACGTCGATCTTTTCCCCCAGTACTCCAGACTCGTCCAGCCAATGAAGCGGCTGTACTCGTGGCATCTAAGTCACGCACCCCATTCGGACGAATGGTCCACCGGTATCATCTCTTCCACGCCGACTTTCATCGGAGGAACTCAAGGTAGCTAGGGTGGAGTTTAGGCACATACTCGGACTCGGAATAATCCGCCCTTCATACAGCCCTTAGTCTCCTCCACTGCAGATGGTTCGCAAGGAATCTGGTGATTGGTGCCATTACGGTGACTGCCGTGATCTCAATAAGCTAAAGGCCACAGATAGGTACCCCTATAGCACATATGTAGGACCTCACTGCATGTTTCATAAGTAAAATGAGCTTCCGTAAGGACGAACTAGATTCGGAAAGACAGTTACAACACATTCAGGAAGGCACATCAGACAATAACATGAAAACGTTATAAGATCGGTATTCAGGCAAATCATTCTCTTCTCAAAGACAGGAAATCATTCACAGCCATCGTCAGTACTATAACCAACCAGTAGTCAAAAAAGGTCAAGTGGCGTAGGCTCGACCGAAAGGATATGAAAAGTTAAAGCATACAACTATGCAATTAAAGTAGACAGATTTCATGATTTGATGATATACATGTTTCAACTGCAGGATAAGCGGTTTTCAGTAGAAGAATGGTTGGCTGCATCCGGTTCCAAATTTGCCTGTCACTAGCCTCCAAAGGAACAGCCCCAGGACGCCTGTGCCTACAGAGGCAAAGTGGGTGGCTTGCGCTGCACCACTCACAGCTACACCTACACACCCCATGTCCAGTGTAAACTCGAAGGAATAAGACCGGCAGGCATGTGGATAGGAGTAAAGTTTCATCAACGGAGCAGGTCCACACTCCTTCAAAGGCAAACACAAACATACTGTATTTGGGAATCAATCGCACACAAGGCGCTGGTTGGACGGTGGTCAGCTCCACACTGAGTGCATGGAACCACTCTTTGAACCTAGCACGGCCACAAGGACCGTGCACCCCATCCCCTCCAGCAACGACCAACTGTCTCCTGGAGCCAGTGTGGACGAGGTAGTGGGTAATAGACAGGTGGGCACCTTGTCAACATGCACAGCATGCGCAGCCACACCGGGGATGTCAAAGAACCCAATCAATTGAAACGACGATATAAAATAAATCGGTTAGGGCATACGATATATATATATATAGCACTTTCAATTGGAAGTTTTTCAATCCACACCGCAGATTACGCAAAAAATGTTAGACGTTCCGAAAATACATTAGAAATATTGCAAAACACGTTACTCTTCGGTAAAGAAATCGCGCGTGTTGAAAACCTAATTGGACACATTGCATTTTTCAGCAGAATATCAGCAATTTGTTGGCCAGCTATAAGGAACAAAGCGATTGGACGACGTTCAGACCACAGTGTAGTCATGATAATGCAACCATATTGTGCAGGCAGCAGTTGCTACAGCAAACACCTCTTGATCATGAGCCCCGATCATCTCGACCAAAGGCGGCAACTAATTTTCCCCTCTCTCCCTATCGGATTCCACATAGTTTGTGTACCTGTGACCATGCATGGATCTGTGTAGCTGTGCGATCATTGTTAAGTCAAACTCCCGAATTTCATAGTCTATTATAACTCAAACAAATGTTACCTGACTTTGGAGTGTCATTGTGAAGCACTCGTTTTGTGAATACATTGCGATGCGCAACCTCAAGATAAACCGCGATCATTTGGACTGTAACTGATGAAGCAAATATGCGGCGACTAAGTTTTCCCTCGTCTCTCCATAGGCCTTCACGTATTTTGTGTGGGCGTGTGGCCAGCCTGTGCAACCTCACGACTACTGAAACAATGTTTGCTGTCATTACTCCATCATACTCAATCTGGCCTTATTAGCCTACTGCTGCAATATGATATCAAGGGAAAGGGAGTAAGGCGACTGCACGATGTTCAGGTCACATTGTGTTCCCCGGAATGCAGCCGAACTGTGCAAGCCCTTCACTTGATCATGTGTGTCATTCAGTTCGAGCAAAACCAGTGATCCAGTCATCGCGTAGTTAGTATGGGTGTGTGGGCTAACCTATGCAATCTCACAACTATTGAGACAGTGTAGGCTATGATGACTCCACCAAACCCAGCGTAGTCTTATTGATTTATTGCTACACGAAACGACCGAAATAAGCGATGAATGACGTGAGAAGACATTTCCGAGGCAGCGGTGGTACAAGCGAACGTGATAGTCACAGAAAGATATCCTCACAAATTTTGTGTGCGTCGACGGAAAAAGAACCCACAAAACTGCTTAAGTCCCCAAAGTCAATGCTTACCGGCAAAAAGGCACTTAGGATAAAGGTGGAGGAAAAACTGAAGCTGACTCCCGACATCCTGCAGCGCGTTGAAGAGACCGCTGAACTGCATTACAGACACCGGTGCAGCTGTAGCAACGGCTGAAAGGAAACGGGATACACCAATCCGTATCTACTATCTTCAACGCACTAAAGGACAGCGTAGACTGGGTCACCGGCTTTGATCGAAGTAAACGATACTCATGACCAAGAGAAGGACTTGTACAATCGCTAGCTGCTTGCACAGTTCAGCTGCATTCGTGTGACCACAGTGTGGCCTGAACATCGACCAGTCGCCTTACTTCCCTTCCTGCAATAACAAATTGCAGCAGTAGACCATCATCGTTACACGTTAGTTGTGGGTGAGAAATACACCCAGCTAAAGTGCCGCAGTAAAAAAGATAAGATACTAAATATTACGGACTACAAAAAGGTGAAATAGGCAAGTAATATACTGTTAAATATCATATTATGCATTTGGATTGAGACGATAATTGGGGGGATCTAAAGCTGAGGGCGATGGACAAAGAAATTCACAACACAAACACCATTGGGCCCTTCGCCATATCAGCAAGTGTATTCAACCAAAGCTGTTCATCATTCTTCGGGCCCCAGTCCGAAAGCGGGAAAACGCCAACCGACGCCAAGTTCGAAATGGAGGTTTTCATTCCTATCGACCAAGTTATCGCCTGACCTCTCCACTTCTTCCATCAAGTCCCCCGGCGCGTAAACAACACACGACGCAGGAGCCGATGCGTTGGCATGTGCAACATGTGGTCCGGACATCAGAGTTTAATGCGTGAGCTGAGCGGTTCACTCGCACTTTCTACATCAAATACACGACGCTGAACGCATTATCTGCTCAAGCGGTGCTCCCACTAGACATGAGCTAAGCTGCGAAGACAGCGATTGTCGAACTTAAAGAACCTCTTTATGTCTGTCAACTTGATGAGCCAGGTTTAACAACAGTATAGGAAGGTTGAACGGACAGCTGCATTGTAAACTCTGCCCTTCAGAGCAAGTGATATCGCGTCGGCGACAGGCTGCGTAGATTGGCAAAAGCACCTCGATCCCGCGGGTGCTGCCCAGGTACTTGAATTTCTCGACGAGGTCTAGCTGATCACCACAAAAGGTCAGCGCAGGAGTGGGTCCCTGCCAGTCTTGGAGAAGTACTTTGTATTCCGGGGAGCAAATCACAGCCCAAGACGAATGACAGTGTTAATCGCTCCAGTGCAGCTTGGCACCTTTGGGAGCTGCCACAGATTAGGGCAACGTCGTCAGCATATTTCAAATCAAAAAGTCGCTCACCAGGAACGAGCTTCACACCTTGTAGGTCATGCCCAGCGAACAGTTTTCATTTATTCCTCTATGGCGAAATAAAAGAGGAAGGGTAACAGCGGGCAACTTTGTATGAAAACGTTGGAGATATTGAAGGGCAGCGACAGTTTGACATAAACTCTTACTTTGCCCTAACTATGCGCGTACAACGCGCTGATAATGTCTAAGTATTTATCAAACACATATCTCCTGAGCAGACAGTTCCAAGTGCACATCGGTCAACCGAATGGAACGCACATTTGATGACGAGAAACACGATTACGGTGAATCGCCAATAAGTATGGAGGTGCTTCGACAATTACCGCAAAGTAAAGATGTGGTCGAAGTAGCCTCGATTTCGAGGAAAACAGACTTACTCCCTACGGATCTGACTCACGAATGAAGTCAGTCGGCGTAGAACGATAGACGCAGACAATTTAGAGGTAATTGGGATTAGTAGATCAACAAGTCTAGACTGGGTACGGTGGAGTAATGACAGCCAACATTGTTTCAATAGTCGTGAGGTTGCACAGGCTGGCCACACGCCCACACAAAATACGTGAAGGCCTATAGAGAGACGAGGGAAAACTTAGTCGCCGCATATTTGCTTCATCAGTTACGGTCCAAATGATCGCGGTTTATCTTGAGGTTGCGCATCGTAATGTATTCACAAAACGAGTGCTTCACAATGACACTCCAAAGTCAGGTAACATTTGTTTGAGCTATAATAGACTATGAAATTCGGGAGTTTGACTTTACAATGATCGCACAGCTACACAGATCCATGCATGGTCACAGGTACACAAACTATAGGAAATCCGATAGGAAGAGAGGGGAAAATTAGTTGCCGCCTTTGGTCGAGATGATCGGGGCTCATGATCAAGAGGTGTTTGCTGTAGCAACTGCTGCCTGCACAATATGGTTGCATTATCATGACTACACTGTGGTCTGAAGGTCGTCCAATCGCTTTGTTCCTTATAGCTGGCCAAGAAATTGCTGATATTCTGCTGAAAAATGCAATGTGTCCAATTGGGTTTACAAAATGCTCTATTTGTTTGGCGAAACGCCGAGTAAGTTTTGTGAAACGTCCAAATGAAAGTGAAAATCGTATATATAGTGAGCATTTGACCGACAGTACAATTGGCAGAATGCCACCACAGATGGATGAATACAACGTGACGATATTGGAGATAAAAAGAATAGCGTACACTGCTGTAATGGGAAGGGTTTCACAAGATATTCGCCATGGTGCACGGTTTTTGCCATTTCCAAGAGGGTTTTCGGTCATGTGATCATGATCCTCGCGCCCCCAGCTAGAAAGCCGACATCGCCCGACCGCGGCCAAATTTGAGAACAGCAGTTTCATAATTTTGGTTCAAAGCATTCGTTAGCCACCTTGTTCTCGCTTCAAGTCGACATCTGCGTGCAGAGTGTATGGTGAGATAATAGCTGTAGGTATGCGAAGCATGTGCCTAAGCCACTAAAGCTTTTGCAATGAAATTAAGCGGCTCAGCGGCCGAAAAAGTGTGTCTGATCTGAAAGTCCTTCAATAAACATTCTCATTACCAAGATGATGTTTCCACCGTACATCAGCAATGCTCCGAAGGCAGCGGTGGTAAAAATCGGACAGCTTCTGGACGATTTGTGCCCAAACAGACCAAATCTCGCAACTGTAGAGCAGGACTATCCTCACCGCAGCATTGTAGACTCGGACTAGCAGAGACTCAGGTCGCGTCGATGCAGATGGCGGAGATTGGGAAAGGCAGTCTGAGCCTTATAAACACGGAAAGAGAACTCGTCCAACAGCTGATGCAGCTTCCGAGGTAAGCAAACCTGTCTGCTGCTTCTAGAGGATAACCTGAAAATGTGAGAGTTAGAGCGGCCCCTAGTCAATCTTGTAGGAAGGTCCTGCACTCCGATGGGGCGAGGGACATTCCAAACGGGAAGACATACTCCTAATATACACGGCACAATTTGGGCGGTTTGTGGGGAATGAAAAATTACAGCGATGTGATTTGCATACTCCAAATCGCGAAGTCGGTCCTCCGGAAGCTGCATAACGCCACTGAGTTTGTAGTTCTTCAGAGCGCATTTAGGATGTCATCCATCGCGAAATTGTAACGATGCTGGGCAGCCCTGTCTTGCGTCACTGGTGATACTGAGGTGGGGAGAAATAATGCTGCACACGCGCACTTGGTCCGCCATGGGGTCTTCGGGTATACTGTTTCTCTATTGTGTCCCACAATAAGTGTATGCCAAGGAAAAGGAAGCTGCATTGAGCATCGAGAATCCTCGGATGTCCGATACACTCCGTGCAAAAGCAATAGTCGCAGATACGTTGGAGGGGAGAGGTGGTGTGTCGGGAGTGAGTAGTTTGGTGCAAGTGGAATAATCGAACAGGGAGCATCAGCAGTACGCCGGTACGCAGTACCGACGCTTCGCAGCCGGGCTAAAGGTACTGCGAGGGCCGCCCTGCCTCTACTTAGGCTGGAACCCGCGCCATCAGATTGCAAGGCAAGTTCGTTACCTTTAGGCCACAATGGAGAAAAAATTGTAGCGGCACAGAGCAACGTGCAAATGTATGGTGACTTGGCTGGCTGAGTCCGTTGTAGCTTATTAGATGTTTGCTTTTCTGCTGCTTAAGCACTCTGATCCCACTCCTGATGTCGCTTGGAGGTTGCATTCCTTCCGACATCTGTTGGTATTGAGTCCGGAATGATTTACCGCTGCTACACATTGCAGCTTGTCATCGCGTTTCGCAGACAATGCACAGTCGTCTACGAACAGCAGCATACGGACGGTTGTCTTGCAAATTGTGCTGGGGAGTCGGAATAGGGGTCGGTGTGCTCATGCAAACAGGGTACTAGGGGCAACAGATGGAGTGGGTGATTTCCGTATCAGACGGAATAACTTGCGATGAATACCAACGGCAGCGGCCACTTCCAACTCCGACGCACGATGAGATCACCCAGATTCACGGTCCCCCTTCAGGCTAACAGTGAGTCTCTCCCTGGGGACTTTTCAGGTCTTGTGTTTGTTTGTAGTTATAGTGACTGTGTATACACCCAATGTCCAGGGTAGCAATTTGATTTAACACATGAAGACATGCCAGCTAATAGTAACCTCTGGCGAATATGTGACTAAACATCGACTGTGATCACTGGGAGCTTATTCAGCCCGGAAGCCAGTGTACTTTGATACGCATTCAGAACACCAGCTCGCTGGTGTCTATACGCTCACAGCGTCGTCGCGGGCGTCCGCCAAGACGCACCCAAAGATGGGCACACACAAGAGCGTGATCGGAGTCTACGCTCGTGCACCAAATAGAGCGAGTTTTGGACGCAGCCTCTCCAGCGGTAACTGGTCGCAATGTGATTGGTTTGTGTTTATGGCCGGTTCGAGGCTGATGGGCGCCAAGTCACTCTTCTGCAGGTGCTGTGTCGAAAGTTAATGCTCTCGAATAAGTGATGAGCATCTCCACGTAAGTGTAGCAACCGCTCACTGTTATCATCGCGGGAGCCTACACCATGTTGTTCGCCCAGCAGCAGCTCATCAAAAGTCAATTTCCGACTTGGGTGTTCAGATTACCTGCAAGCACCACAGCATCCGTACATGTTTTGTAACGAAGGAGATCGTTTAGTTGGCGATAGAAATCATCCTTCACCGAATAACTGTTACAATTTGTGGGCGCATATGCAGCAATGACATACATTTACCGTTTGTCTCCGCACCACTTCGAAGATTTGAATGAGGCAGCCAATCAAATGGCGCACACCCGGATGTCTACTGGGATCCAATCTATCAGAACAGTTGCAGCACTGAGACGCATAGCAATGCCCACACCGGCTAGAACGGCATCTGAAGCTGTAAACCCCGCCAGCGTCGTCCGTAGGGATCGATGGGTGAGTATACAGCTCGAAGCTTACGGGCGAGTTTCAGACAAGCTGAGGCTGATCTTGCATTCATGATGCTTATTCACCACAGTTGGGCTCAACCAACTTATACTTAAAATGGGTCTTTTTAAGCTGGATAAATTTCATTTGAAATTAATTGGCTTGTTCGGCTTATATGAATCATCTATTAACTTATACACGTTGCTTACGCCAAATGCGCTTATCTTCTTAAACTTTATTGCGTTTGTAGCAGTTTTCGAGTGACTTGTGGACATTTGTACTTGTCCCTTATTCGTTGATGACCAACTTACTTCATATGCTAATTTAGGAAAGTGATGTCTGCATAGCTGTATGCTTTAACAGATATAATATTCTGATAACGTTATTCCAAGTGATTGGCTGTTGCCTCATATTCCCGGCGTGGCTGCGCTTGATGTGCATGTTGACAAGGTGTCTACCCGTCTATTACCCACTACTTCGTCCATACTGGCTCTAGGAGACAGTTGGTCGTTGCTGGAGTGGATGGGGTGCACGGTCCTTGTGGCCGTGCTAGGCTCGAACAGTGGTTCCATGTACTCAGTGTGGAGCGGGCTACTGTCCAACCACCGCCTTGTGTGCGATTGATTCCCTAATACAGCGTGCTTGTGTCCGCCTGTGAAGGAGTGTGGGCCGGCTCCGTCGATGAAACGTGGCTCCCATCCACATGCCTCCCGGTCTTATTCCTTCGAGTTTACACTGGATATGAGGTGTGTGGTTGGAGCTGTGGGTGGTGCAGCGTAAGCCACCCAAGGTCCCTCTGTAGGCGCAGGCATCCTGTGGCTGGCCACAGTGACAGGCAAATCGGAAACCGGATGCCGCCAACTATATCAAGATTATAGACACCTGGTTAATACTTGAGATAACTGAGTCTGAGATTAACTTACCAGGTAAGTCGCTGCTTCGGAACAATAGAATCTGCAGGGTTTTTTGTGTACTTGTTTATTACAGCGCAATATATATATATATATATATATATATATATATGGCTTGGTAAAGTTAACCAATGGTGAATACAATGGTTGATGTCACTCTGCGTTTTTGCTGCAACTGACGACTTGCGAACATCATATAACGTGCTACGGTCCGAACGGAATCCGCATTGCTCTTCCACCATGTTCGGTTCAACGACCTGGCTGACGGGCACCGGCCCGTAGCCTTAAGAATCACATGGCTGTCTTGTACTCTGAGCGCGCGGGTTCCATCCTGCGTAGGAACCGGGCGACCCTCGCAGTATCCTTGGCTCAGGTGCGACTGTTGGTGTTTGCACGACAAGGAAGCGTCGATACTGCCTACCGGAATACTGCTGATGCCTGGATGACGAAGCGGTCGGGCTGGATTCGGGCGGTTATTTTACCCACACAACTCAGTAAGCTGATGGCACTGTAATTAGCGCAACATATCCTGCTACCTTTACTCCTGTATAGTAGTAGCACAAGGGCGTCCTTCCTCTTCAATCCACACACGTTACACCAAGTGGTGCGGCGCATGCATCAAAGCAGGTCCGCCGTGTTTCAGACGGGATCCTCTTGGCGCCGGCGCACTTTCTGTTCCGCAATTAAGCAAGTACTCTCTGCGTCTCATCCATTGTCGGTGTGTCAGCAAAACACAAATTCATTTCTTGCTGTTGCAGCCCACGCAACAGCCCAATCAACCTTGAACGGTTATTCAAGAGACGGTCCAAGTGACTGCGTCAGATCTGCAATATGTCTGCACTCTGTGTACAGGAATCGCCTAGAGTACCATCGAGCAGTGTCCTCGGCTGCGAAGTGGGTCCATACACCGCCTTCAAGTCAAAGAATTCCTTATGTTGGCGTCTTTCGGTGTAGCATTTCGTCTGCTTTGCATTCTCTGTCCATCACGCATCCATGATGCGACGGAGCTCTCGACGCAGTCGCCGTCGAAGTTTGCGTAAATGGCTTCCTTGGAGTCGGCAGGGTCATCCACATGTGCAGCGAATACCGCATTTTTCTCCGATACAATTGCACCAATGGTCGTACTGTGGTTATCAGACCAATCAGGCTGTTCACAGTTTGCCCGTCCATTGGTTTGCTTGGCTTCACCTATCACCTGTTCACGGATATAGTACCACAGGTCGCCGACTGATGCGATGCGGTCGACATCGTCAATAGGGGTAGCCATCGCCTTCTCCAGCTTCATCCTCTTCCTAGTCTTACTTAGGGAAAATACCTTAAGTTTACGGTGGCTCACGAAAGTATATGGACACTTTTGTTCTCACCAACTAGTGATCTGTGCCGCACTCTGCTCTACGCAGTACACGTGTCATGCATACTTCACGCATGTCACGGTAGCGTATGATGACATAGTCGAGCAGATTAGCGAGATCACTGTGGGTGCTTCCAAGTAGCTATATCACTCACATCATGTGCAAACCGTGTGTTCGTGATCGTCAAGCTGTGAGTGGCACACAGTGAGAGCATCCGGTCACTGTTGCTATTGGCTGAGCCAATACCATACGGACCGATGACGTCTGTCCATACTGCTGCTTCCCGCCCAACGCGCGCATTAAAACCACCCAGGCGGAATAGCTGGTCGCTCCTTGGAACAAACCGTATCACGAAGTCAAAGAGTCATCAGTAGTACGCCTGTACACAGTATTGACGCTTCGCTACCGTGCAACCACCACCGGTCGTACGTGGGCTAAAGATACTGCGAAGGTCGCCCTTTCCTTACGCAGACGAACACGCGCCGCCAGCTTACAAGACAAGCTTGTTACCTTTAGACTATAGGCCGGCGACCCTATCACCAACCTATTGTTGACGAGGCACGAATGGTTGCAAGCGCTGAACTAAGGCAAGTCGGTCGACGTCATTTACTTTGACTTCAGTAAGGCTTTTGACAAGGTAAATCATGCAGTGCTCCTCAACAGGCTGAGGATGTGCGGTGTTGGCGGCTCGCTGCATCGATGGATCAAAAATTTCCCTGTTGATCGAAAGTAGAGGGCCCAGGTGGACAACTATTTGACCGACTGGTATCCATCGAGCAGTGGTGAGCCCCAAGGCACTGTAAACGATGTGACTCAACTACTCCAATTATCTTGTGCGTTGTTCGCAGATGACTTGAAGCTGTGGAGAGTAATCCGCACGCCCAGTGACTGTGACCTGCTACAGCAAGACCTCGACCGCCTCTCCTTGCGGTATGCAGAGATCAATCTTCCGATCAACCCGGTCAAATCGCAATTCATGAGGCTGAGTAAGTGTGAGCACAGTCGAACCTACACGGTGGCAGGTCAACCGTTGCATCCCTCGCTTCTTGTGTGAGAGCTCGGTGTATTCTCACGCTACGACCTAAAGCCCATGGACAACACGAATAGGCTTTACCAAAACAGCCATCATTTGCTTTGGGAGCTCAGGCGCAGCTTCAGCATATGGTCCGAAGAGATTGCCACTCGCCTCTTCATCTGAGTAATACTAAGTATGGCTATTCCACCTATTGTCCTATTATCCGGGGAGACGTAGAAAGATTGAGCGATTGCAGCATGTGACGACGAAACAGATTCGAAATTCTCATGATGCGCCGGACAAAGACCGGTGTAAGAAACTAGAGCTTTACACCCTAGCTTATCGTCGATTGCAGGTTCATCTCATCATGACGCACCGGATTTTACGTCTCGGTGCATACCCCACGTTGAGTTCGCTGCTGCATCTGCGCACACCAAGCAGCACACGATGACACCGGTACAGATTTGTAGTATCGCATTTGAAGCAGTTCGCCCATCAACTCTGTTTCGAACGGACTGGTGGATGTATGGAACAACCTGCCGCAGCACCTAGTTGAGGCAAAGTTGGTGTCGGAATTTAAGAAATTCCTGGACAAACACTTTGCCGATGTAAAATATATCGAGAGCACTACAAAATAACGGTTTTGTACCAGTGATATTGGATGCAGATACAGAGGTATCTTCTTGTTGCTTTCAACCAAAAATCAGTACTCACAAAGGATCATAGAGTGTAAAACTGATCTTTGCTGTCATCAGGATAACGCATGGTGGGGCCCTACCTTGCAGATGAGGAGTCATCATTCGTGGGCTAATGTCAGTCGGCTCAGTCACTATTTGGAGATTTAAGTGGTTGTACTGTGCAAACCCGACCCCATGTTCATCCGGTACTGCGATGGCTTTGCACACCCAGTAGAACGTTTACCCAGCACCAGCCCCATGCAACTTCTCTTACTCAGGGAGATGTCTCTGAGTGCGACAACCTCGTTGCCGTAGCGCACGAATTTCATCGCGATCAATACAGTGCGTTGCTCAGGATGCTCATTCGTGTTCCGATCGTGTAGTGTGCGCCCGGTCTCTTGCATTGGCGGAAGTAAATAGCTAGGTGAAATGGAGACGGGGCTGTTAAGTGCAGGGGAAGAAGAAAGAAGTGAAGCGTTTGCCGTAGCATGTTTTCACTTATCCACCCCGCTTTGTGCAACAAATAAGGCGACTTATTTTCACTCCCTCACTATTACGCGATGGCCGATGCAACACGACATGATCAGTATTTGTGTGTTTCATTGCTTGGGTTTGGACTAGTTTGCTGCCAGGGCATCCACACCTGATAGGAGAACGACTCGGATCTTCAGCCAAAGCCCTCGATAAAATGTACTCCCAAAAGACAGCGAGTCTTGAGTCAGCGAACCAACTCACACGGAATTGTGTCCTGACTCAGCTAGAAAAAGGGTGTAATCTAACTCCAACCCCACGGTTTCCATGAGGATTCTACCAGGAAATGAGTCCACAGCACATCAATAGGAGCAGCGGGTCAACCATCTGTCAGGATCTAGCCACCACAAGCTATACCGGGCCTAACTACATTTGCTTTCGCTGCTTACACACCACGCGCCACTCCTTCCTCTGTTACCAATCACTTTTATCCGTTATCAGCCGATTCCTGTTACCATGATTCTGCTTCCAGTGCCTTTGTTGACGACCACAGAGCTCGCCCAGTGGCCCACCTTCGGCCTCTATCCTCGCTTCATCTGGCATGCTCCAATGTACGTACACTTGCAGATCGGGCAACAGGCTGTTTTCGCGCGCACATTGGAATCCCTTGCTATCAATGTTTGCTGTCTTTCCGGGACCTGATTGCAAGATCCCAGTACCGAGATATCCCACCGACCACTGAGCCATATATGGTGACACAGAAGCAGCCGCGGCAGGCTCGAGTGGAGTTTGTCCCACTTAGTAGCAAAGTCGAGGCCGCACTTCTGGACTGGTTCCCGATTGACAGCGGACTGTGTGTAGTTCGGTTTCGTGAATCATGCAGAATCAACGAACGTTGCCAGCACAGACGCAATTTATTTGCGATCTCAGCGTACGCTTCAACTGACTGCACTTGTGACTCGGCCAGGGATGATTTCTACCGTGAACATACCCAGTTTGTGTGCACTTCGCAAACCTAATGTCGTTGTCCTTGTTGCGGATCTCAACGCGCGAGTTGGTCGTCTGTTATCAAGTCAAAGTCATCTCGGTGCCCACCAAGCACTCGATGAGAGCCGCTCAGATAATGGGGAGAGACCTTTCAAACTGTGTAAAGACAATCATCTATTTCTCTCAAGTACCAGCTTTAGGCATTTGAGGAGATGTTCCACTACTTGGCACCTTACTGTGACAGTTATAGTCACGGATTGACCACATCGCAATCAGTTACAGATGGCGGGGCAGTGTAAAAAGGATGCAACTAAATCTGGTCCAAATTTCTTGACTCAGACCATACTCTGGTTTGTAGTAACATCCGCATGATTTTCGGAGGGCCACCCGAAAATGAAGCCCTGCAAGGTGGATACGAATAAAACATCTGCTCCCTCGGTTTCGCCGAGCTATCAAGCTTCCTTGGCCGATGCACCCAGCTGCGGCCCACCGCAAAACACTGATGGACATTGGACATTCATGCAGAATACTATGACCGCTTCCCGGCTGTCAGTTTGTGGTCTTACTCAGCACCCTATGAAGGCCTGGAGCTCCACGTGCTCCCTGGATCTATTTGGCCGCCGAAGAAATATTTCAGCGGGGTCTTGTCATACAAAAGTGCGCCGTTCTGTTACTCGGCAGCTTAAACAAGGCCTATGCAGTGACCGCGAAGCTTAGTGATCTCTGTGTGCTTCGGAAATGGTGGCCGACGCCCTGTTGGCAATACTTGAAAGCACTCCTAGCTCATCTATCCACTGGCCACAGGAAGCCTAGTGTCAGCGAAACTATTTGCAAAGCTGACGATTTGCCGATTGCTAACCTACAGTGACGCTTAGATCGATGGGCCGAGCATTTTCATTCCCAATTCACTTGGCGCTCACCGTTCACTTGTATACCCTTCATACTCAGCTACCCGTTCTGGGTCATTACACTTGATCCACCTAGCGAAGCGGAGTTTGCCTTGCGATTCGGCATTTGAAGCGATTCAAAGCTGCCGACTCAGACGGACTTCCTCCGGAGGTGTTTGAATATGGTGGCACCTTAATCATCATCCCGGTCCTAGTTTTTCAACGCTCAACACTTTAGGCGCCGTCGGGATGTCACTCTCTTGGTAAAGGGTCGTGTTTACAATACCACCGTTCTGGCGGTCTTGTTATATGACAATGAATCGTGACTAGTCCGCGTAGATGACATGCGCCTCTTCTCGGCCTTCGATGATGTGTGCTTGCGGTGAATTGCTCGCGTACGGTGACAACAGCGTATCTGAAACGGTGAAGTCAGACATCGTGTCTTAGGGACTGCGAGTATTCATTTTAGCATGCGGGTTTTACTGCGCCAGTTAAGACGGCTTGGCTACATCCTGCATATATCAGCTGAACCTTTACCCTATCGCGCTGTATTTGCTCGTGCACGACTCGATTGGAAGAGACTACGTGGAGATCAACCAACCACCTTCACGTCTTGCTGCTGTTGGATCCACACGCGTTTATGGTTGGAGACCTAAGGACGAAGAGTGCGTTGGTTCGAAACATTTCAGGAAATGGCGCGCAGTCGAAGCCAGTGGAAGATCTGTGTGCATACTTGTTTAGCTTCAGATGCATAGTGTCTAACAATTAAAAAAGATAATAAATAAAAATGACGTGTGAAGAAATAACAAAAAGTGTTCTTTTCTTCTTTCGGCGCAGTAGCTGAAGTGTGTTGCTCACCTTTCATTAGTTTGCCATAGTGATGCCGCGGCGACTATACTTGTCATCTGCTGTTTTCCATGTTTTCGTTTAGCTCTGTGTCTATATATGTACTGTTCATACCATGCACGGTGAATGGCGAAGGCGACGCAGATTGATTGCTATGCCGAACGCCCCCAATATAAGGAATTATTTGACTCATTGATGGCGGTGTATTGACCCACTTTGCGGCCGCTGAGTACGTTTTGTGGATGCTGTTTCAGACGCTGCCTGCACACAGATTGCAGAAATAATGCAGATCTGGCGAACATTCTTTGACTCTTGAAGAACCGTAATTGGGAAGATAATGCCCGTGCCAGTAGCCAGTGCGGCTTCCTCACGTTACTGCTTCCGGTATTCTTGGACACACGTCCCGGATATCACTGCTTGGGCACACGATTCGTTGAGAATCGGTTACTCTCACCAATATGGCCGCACGCATTACCATAATTTAGGCCATCATGAGTAAGCCTGTGATACATCGGTCACGTACCCATCGCCGATAATAGTTTCAAAGTTGGATGAACTGACTACCTTCGGTTTCTCGTCGTTATCTCATTCGCTAGGCATAACATAACTTTTTACGGCACGGTAGCTGGCTGTCAGCTCTCCGGCACGATGTCCATCCGTTACTGGAGACTCAGCCAGCGTACTACTGTTGCATATTTTTCTTTGCTGTCTTTAGTATTGTGGCACAATAACTGAGGTATTTTCCGCCTGCAGCTATCGCGTATAATGGTGATGATGATTATGATGGTGGTTTCTCGTTGTTGTGAGTCAATGTGTCATCAAGCGGCTGGTGGTCCTACAATGACACTGCTTCTTGAAGGTGCAAAGTTTTGTCAATTAATGAGTCCACTCCAAATATCATCATCATCATTATTACACGTTAGCTGGAGGTGGAAAACACCTCAGCTATTGTGCCGCAATACAAAAGGCAAGAAAAGAAAAAACAAACAAACAGTGGCACGCCCGCTGAGTCCCCAGTAACGGATAGACATCGTTCCGGAGAGACAACAGCTGGCTGCCGTAAAAGAAAGTCATATTATGCCTAACGATTGAGATCGTGATTAGAAGGGGATGGACAAAGGAACTCACAACACAAACGCCATTGGGGCCGGCTCCGAGCCATGTCAGCAATTGTGTCCAACCAAACGTGTTCACCGTCCTTAGGACCCTAGTCAGGCAGTCGGGATGCACCAACCGACGCCAACTTCGAAGTGAGGGTTTTCATTTCTCTCGACCAAGTCATCACTTGGCCTCCACTCCTCCTCTTCCAACCGCACCCACAACGCGCAAACAATGCACGTCGCGGGAGTCGGTGTGCTGGCATGCGCAACACGTGGCCCAGCCATCGGAGCCTGGTGCGTGATATAATCGTGCTGAGCGGTTCACTCGCTCTTCCTGCACCAAATACGCGACACCGAACACGCTCGTTGCTCACGCGGTGTTCTCACCAGACATGAGCTAAGCTGCGAAGGCAGCGATGATCGAACGTGACGAGTCTGTTCATGTCTGTCGACCTGATGGGCCAGGTTTCACAGCCATATAGGAGAGTTGAACGGATGGCTGTGTTGTAAACTCTGCTCTTGAGGGCGAGAGTAATGTCGCGTCTACGCCACAGGTGGCGGAGATTGGCAAAAGCACCTCGAGCTTTTGCTATACGGTTCGTAACCTCATCTTCAATCCCACGGGTGCCAATATAGCTGCCCAGGTACTTGAATTTCTGAACGACTTCTAGCAGATCCCCACCAAGCGTTAGCGCAGGGTTGGGTCCCTGCCAATCTTGGAGAAGTACTTTGCATTTCGATGGAGCAAAGCATAGCCCAAAACGATTGACAGACAGTGCTAATCGGTTCAGTGCTGTTTGGCATGTTTGGGAGGTGTCACAGATTAGGGCAATATCGTCTGCATACTCCAAGTCAATAAGTCGCTCACAAGGGAGTAGCTCCACACCTTCTAGGTCGTGTCCAGCGAACGCTGTTTCCATGACTTCATCAATAGCGAAGTTGAAGAGGAAAGGTGACAGCGGGCATCCTTGTCTCACACCGCTGGTAATACTGAAGGGTGGCGAGAATTTGCCATAAACCCTCACCCTGCCCGAACTATGTGCGTACAGCGCTTTGATAATGTTTACATATTTATCAGGCACACCTTTCCTCAACAGACAGTCCCAAAGGGCACATTGATCGACTGAGTCGAAGGCACCTTTTATGTCAAGAAACACGACAACGGTGGGTCGCCAATAAACATGGCGGTGCTCCAACACTTGACGCAATGTGAAGATGTGGTCGATACAGACCCGACATCGACGAAATCTGGCTTGCTCTTCACGAAGTTGGATTTTACGAGTGCCAGTCAGTCTGTGGAGAATGAGAGAGGCAAGCAATTTAGAGGCAAACGAAATCAGACTGATCCCTCTATGACTGCCACATTCTAAACGGGAGCCTCCCTTGAAAATTGGGACAATGACAGAGCGGTTCCAGTCTGTCGGGACTGCCTCCTGCTCCCAAAGTTTTACTAGCAACTCGTGTAGATCATCTACTAGAGCAGGTCCACCGAATTTGAAGAGGGCTGGAGGAATTCTATCTGCTCCTGCGGCCTTATGCAATTTCAACAGCCTGATCTCATGTTCGACTTCTGCGCGTGAGGGCAAATCCAAGGAGACGGCCCAAGGAGAAGGGCGCTCAATGCCCGAAGAAGAAAGCGATAACTCAGGTTGGCTAAATTTCCTTGCAAAGTGTTCAGCCCAACGCTCCAAGCGTTTTGACAGGCTGTGGATCATCTGCCCACTCTCGTCGCATATGGTCTCGCTAACACTAGGTCTCCTGCTGCCTGTTGCCCGTATCAGCCGGTATAACTTCCGATGATTACCAATGGCAGCGGCTGTTTCCATCTCAGAGGCACGATGAGACCACCAGGTTTTGCGGTCCTTCTTTAGGCTAGCACGTAGTTTCGCCCTGAGATTTTTGCGAGCTTCATTGTATTCGCTTCCAGCCGGAATACGTCGGCGAGCATCCATAAGTTCCAGAGACTGTGTAGAGACCCAATGCCCAGTTTAGCAATTTGCTTTGCCACATGAAGACATGCCTGCTAATAGCAACACTTGACGAGTATGCGACCAGTGATCTTCAACGGTGTTTAGTGGGCGTTTACTCAGCACAGATGTCAGCGCATCTTGGTACACATTCAGAACATTTGGCTTCGCCCGCTGGCTAGTGTCAATCCGTTCATATCGACGTCGCGGACGTCCACCGAAACGCACCAGGAGGTCGGCACAGACAAGTGCGCGGTCAGAGTCCACGCTCGTGCTCCAAATCGAGCGACAGTTTTGGACACAGCCTCTCCAGCGGTAACTGATCGCGATATGATCGATTTGCGTCCATGACTGGCCCGAGACTGGTGGCCGCCAAGTCACACTTCTGCGGGTGCTGTGTCGAAAATTAGTGCTCGCGAGAAACAGGCGAACATCTTCACACAGCTGGAGCAATCGCTCACCATTATCATTACGGGAGCCTACACTATGTTGGCCGCCCAGATGAAGCTCACCGGAAGACAATTTTCCGACTTGGGCGTTTAGATCGCCAGCCAGCACCACAGTATCCGTGCTTCTTCTGTAACGAAGGAGCTCGTGCAGTTGCTGATAGAAATCATCTTTTACCGGATCAGTGCTACAGTTTGTAGGGGGCGTAGGCCGCAATGACAAACAGGCACCGTTTGTCCCCGCGCGACTTCGAAGCACGGAAAGAAACCAGCTAATCTAACGGCGCACATCCTACTGTTTACTGGGATCCAATCAATCAGGGCAGCTTCAGCCCGGGGACTCAAAACAATGCCGACGCCAGCTTGACCGGCATTTGAAGCTGCATCATCGCCAGATAGGCGCAATGAGAATGTGCCGCCAGTATCGCATGTGGGGGATCTCAGGGTAAGCACGGAGCTCGAATCTTGCAGGCGGGTTTCTGATAAACAGCAAATATCGATCGATAGGGTCTCTAGTGTGCGGGCAAGTGCTGCCTGTTGGCCAATCTGCAGCAAAGTGCGCACGTTGAGGCATGCCAATCTTAGCGAGACACGAGGACTCCAAAGGGAAACGGATGAACTGACGTTGTCCGCTTGCTTGAACATGGACTTATCGACTGGATTGGAGCGAGGCCCTGCGATTGTGTGTGATTTGAAATTAGAAGACAAGCGACTATTGAAGTAAGCTGGGGGAGGGCCAAGAATTGGGGGATTGAAAATGGGGGGATATAAGTAAAGTTGAAGCGGGACAATAAGGATGCAGAAGCGCAAGAAGGGGTATAAGAAGACGGGAAGGCCTGAGCAGTAGCATCCAAACCCCTATCCACCCTGCTAGATGCAGCAGATAGGGCGCCGTTTACTATCCTCTGCGACGGCCAGAGCATCAAGAAACTGTTGTAGGAAAGGTTCATTGTATTGCGTGGGCAGAATACTGTTAGGTTGCCCAGGCCTAGACAGGAGAACGATTAGGGTTCTCAACCAAAGCCTTTGGTTCAAAAACCTTACCGCAAGGCAACGGGTTTTGGCACTGGACTACAGAGCCCGTTTTATGAAATGAGGAGCCACCCCCATTCCAACCCCCAACCTGGAGGACCAGGAGGCTGAGCTTGTCTGGCCTCTAACCATTGACCAATCTGGTATGAGTGGCTCTAAAGGTGCAAAAAAAGCACCACCCAGCATAGCTCAATGGATCTCTGAGGCACGCAAACCATCGCACCACGGTAAGGTCCAGCCTCCAAATAGATTATCCAGCGTTGATATTACCACATCATGAACGTCACACGTCTCCACATATTCCCATGACCTTACTGTACGGTTGCGAAACCTGGCCCATAAGATCGGCGGACATGAAGAGGCTAGTTACGTTCGACCATCGGTGCCTTCGCAGTTTGGCTCACATATGGTGGGAACACCGCGTGAGTAACGAGCGTGTTCGACGCATTGTTTACGGGCCAGGAAAAGGATCTGAACCGCTCAGCACCGTTATTTCCCGCGCCAGGCTCCGATGGCTCGGCCACGTGTTACGCATGCCAGCCCACCGACTCCCTCGACGTGCGTTGTTTGCTCACCGGGGATGTGGGTGGAAGAAGAGGAGAGGTGGCCAAGCGATGACTTGGTCCAGGGGAATGAAGTCCCTCACCTCGGAGCTAGCCTCGGTTGGAGCTTCACGGCTCCCTGGTTGGGGTCCAAAAGACGGTGAACACGTTTGGCTGGATACACTTGCTGACATGGCAAGGAGCCGACCTCAGTGGCGTTCATGCTGTGAGTTTCTTTGTCCCTCCCCATCCCTTTTAGCCTCCCCATCCATCTACGATCTCATTTCCTAGGGTAAAACATAATATTTTTTTCTTTGTGCCTAATAGCTAGCTGGAAGCTTACCGGAACGATGCCTATCCGTTGCTGGTAGCTCAGCTGGCATGCAACTGTTGTATCTACTTCTCCTTTGTGTATTGTATTGTATGTATGTGTGTATTTCCTTCATGTATTGCGGCACAATAGCGGAGATGTTTTTCCCACCTCTAGCTTATGTGTATAATGATGATGATGACATATTCCCACATATTCCCCCAAGCTACACTGCGATGTCTGGATCGTGTGATTCTACTAGATAGAGCTCCAAGATGGGATCAGTAGTATGACTGAACAGAAGTGAGAAAATGGGGCAACTGGCTGACACCACTTGTTATCAGTCAGACATTTGGCAGCTTGAAGGTGCTATGCACTTACAGAATAGGGAGTGTTGTGCATCAGCGTCCTCAGGAAAGCATTAACAGCAGTTTGCTCTGACGCACATGCTGGTTTTGACACTTGCCAACAAGTATATAGTAAATGACACGGTAGTCGATGGAGTCCAAAACGCTATTATACTGTGGGAACAGAGCTGCGGTTGGCCTGCAATACATGTGTCGCCGCTGTAGCATCCCCCGCAGAACGAAAATGTGCTTTGAGCAGCCTCATCCCAATCCATTACATCTTTGCTTTTCCATCACTGTGATTTCTGCTCCACTGCAAGCTGACGGACGAGAATGAAGGACAGTAACTTCATCACCCTCTACATAAAGCAGATACTCTTGTGGTTCTCATATGCATTGGAACTGCCGTTCTTGATCGATACAACGATGGCTGATTTGCAACGTTTTACTGGGACTTCCTCTTACCGATTCGGACTGACGGTTTAACTCAATACTGAGTCTAAACCACCATTAACCATCGAGTGGGAAAGAATCCGTACCAATGGCGCGGAAATGATTGGTGGTTGTGCCTTCGTTTCAAAACTCAAATTCAGCTAGAGCTTCCAATTCCACTCACCTTATTTAACCCTGCAACGTCTGTGTTTGAGCGTAGTACGAAGCTCTAAGCCGAATTTACTAGCCCTGAAAATACCACTCTCATTGATCTCCATGGCGCTTTTGTTCTAATTTAAAAAAGGCGTTATCCGTCATTGTTTCACTAACCAAGACTTCCTGAAACCAAATGGTGTGCATTGTCAGAATGAGCTGTCGCATTTACCTGTCAATGTTATGCTGTCGAATTACCGAAATATTTGAGTTCTACTATGCTTGTTTGTCAGCTCACACTTAATTGGACATCCAGTCGCAATGTGCTCGGCCCAAGTGGATATATTATTCAGTTAACCTCCCGAAAATTCACTAATTTATCGGGTTTTTACTGTTCTTTGTATTCACGGCTTAGTGCACTACAGGCAGATGCTCCCACGTCATACATGCCCACTGGGGTCATTTGCCACCCAGACTATTTCCTCAACGTACTAAAGATATCGCTAATCTTGAATTCCTATTATATATATATATATATATATATATATATATATATGGGCGGAAGAGCCTATGGTGCGCTGAGGCTCGTGGTGGCTAGATCCTGACAGATGGTCTACCCATTTCTGCTACTGTTGTGCCATTCGCTCATGTCCTGGGCGCCTCCTCGTGGCGACCGCTGGGTGGGAGTTGGGTTTTCCCCTTCTCCCTGCTAAGATCCAGGACACCAATCCGCATGAGTCAGTGAACTGACCATGTGTTAGACCCGCTGCCTTCCGGGTGTCCAATTAATCGAAGGCTTTGGCTGAGGACCCGAGTCGTTCTCCTGTCAGGAGTGGGCGCCCTGGCGGTATTCTATTCCATCCTCTTCGGAGGTTAGAAAGTGGTCGATGGCCCACTTCCAGTAAAACCTAGCCATGGGAGACAACAGGTCTACGGGTTATAAGCTCACAGCTCGACTGACGTAGAGCACGAGCGCCACGCATTTTCTATGACGGTGGGAGGACACCTCCGGGTGTTCAACGGTTTGCTACTGCCCGCCTCAAGTCAAGCAACCCCTGATCAAATTGGTGCAAACCCGCCAAAACCCACCTACGTCTGGCCGTGATTGCAGATGTATCCTACTACGGTCGCAAAACATATAAAACGTTCCAGAACCTCAAAGGCTGCGTGTAACCGCCGTCAAGCAGATCCCCATCTGTCACTGCAACCACATTCCCGAGCTGGATCTGCTCCCCACTGCCTTGTGGGTCAGGCTATTGAGCCAAAGGCTCCGGGTGGAGTCCCCCAAGCAAACCTCCAAACAACCCACTGCCTTATGGGTCAGGCTATTGAGCCAAAGGCTCCGGGTGGAGTCCCTCAAGCAAACCTCCGAAGCACAACGACCACCTCGCGTGCGATTGCCCACCAATGCAATCGTATGCCTGCGCGCAAAGCACTCAGCATCGAGTGCTGGAACGTGCGCACACTACTGGACCGGAACTCCAGCGAGCGCCCGGAGCGACGCACTGCACTGGTCGCGGTGGAGCTGGCGCGCTACAACATCGATATTGCGGCGCTCAGTGAAACCCGGCTCGCTGAGCAAGGTAAGTTGCATGAAGCATGCTGGCTACACATTCTACTGGGTGGGCAACGCCTCCTCAGCAACACGTGATCATGGGGTCGGATTTGCAATATCCGATCGCGTCCATGGCCAGCTGGTAGGTGAACCAACGGGCATCAGCGCGCGGCTGATGACTGTTCGCATACGACTCGGAAGAAGTAAGTTTGCTACTTTTATAGGCATGTACGGTCCGACCATGTGTTATCCTGATGACACGCGTTATCAGTTCTACACTGAGCTATCCTCCGTGATACGGTCTGTGCCGAGGAGCGACCGACTATTTCTTCTGAGTGATTTCAACGCGCGCGTTGGGCGTGATGCATCAGCGTGGACAGATGTTATCGGTGCGCATGGCATTGGCTCAGCGAATGTGAACGGTGACAGACTGCTCTCACTGTGTGCCACTCACTGCCTGACGACCACGAACACTCGGTTTGCAATGAGTGCGAGTGATATAGTAACTTGGACACACCCACAGAGTGGTCACGCTCACCTGCTCGACTATGTCATCGTGCGTCAGCGTGATATGCGTGAGTGCGCATGACACGTGTACTGCGTGGAGCTGAGTGTGACACTGATCACAAGTTGGTGCAGACCAAACTGTACATATATTTTCGTAAATCTATGTATTGCACTCCCGCCGGGAATCGGCGTACATTTAACATTCTCTCCCTCGGTACTGTGGCGAAACGTACTGAGCTGGAGAAGGCGATGGCTGCACGCCTGTGTGATGTGGACTGCATAGCCACAGTGGGCGACCTGTGGCACCACATTCGCGACCAGGTGACAGCTGCTGCCGAGGAGAACATCGGGCGCGCAAACTGTAAGAGGCCTGATTGGTTTGATGACAACAATGCGACGATTAGCGCATTGGTGTGGAGAAGAATGCAGCATTTGCTGCACACGTGGCAGACCCCAGTGACTTCGGGAAGAAGAGTCAGTTTCGCAAAATTCGATGGCGACTGACTCGAGAGCTCCGTCGCATAAAAAATGCATGCTGGACGGAAAAGGCGAAGCAGATGGAATGATGCGCCGAACGCCGCAAACACAAGGAACTCTTTGACTCCTTGAAGGCAGTGTATGGACCATGATTGGAGCCGCTGAGGACGCTGATCGATGGTGGTTCAGGCGATACCTGTACAGTAGCCTAAACGTAGAACAGATTCAAATGCTAGAGCATGAGGGAGTAGGGGAAATTACGAAGCACAACGGTCAAAAGAATACAAATCTAGTTAAAGTAGAGGATTCACAAGTGTCCGTATTGAATTCAATAAATTATAGGCGGTACGGGCGCATGGATTGACATATTTTGGGTAGCGGGGCTCTTAGCGAGTATATCGAAGAGTATTTCAAGGCCAGAAGGTTCGCTTTCTAATCGTCTTAGTAGGCCGCTAACGATAATCAAGATATTTTGTGAAGCTTCTCTGATTCAATGTAAAAGAGCACAGAATAAAAAGAAAGAATTCGGAGGGTATATATGTCCGTCAAAGTGTCACCACACTGAAGACCTCTACAGGGATCACAAAGTCAGCGAAGGAGACCGCAGAAGTTCTGTGTCAACAGTATACATCCGCATTCTTCGTTCTATTAGTGCATACAATGATGATACCTTTTTCGGTTTCACTCTCTACGTCCCTGATGACTGTTCAGTTCACCCCGGAGAAGGTGCTGGCGAAACTCAAATCCATGCGGCTGACGGCTTCTCCTGCTTGGTGGTTTCCACACAAGGCTCCTGCGAACGTGCGCTGCAGCTCTAGCTTTACCCTTAGCAGAGCGGTTCATCCACTCCTTTTTGCACGGCCGGTGGCCGAGTGGTCTGCGCGCCTGTTTTACAACTAAGGTCCCCGGTTCGAATCCGCGTAGCGTTCGGCGTCCTTGCGGTATACTTAGCTCGCGCGCCACTGTTAGTGGCCGCGCGGAAGCGAAGCGAGGTTACGGCGTACAGCCGACACATTATCATTTATTATTACTCCTTCTTGCATGTCGAACTTCGCAATGATTGGAAATGCGGTACTATTACCCCAATCCATCAAGGCAGCACTCGTAAAGACCTGGTCGATTACCGACCGATAACCCTCCTCTCTAAGAGCTCCAGTGACGGAATCGATCATGGACATCTCGGAGGGCGTGCATTCTGTTTAAGTCATAATTCTGATGAAGATACGGCTAACACGCGAGTCCAACCCGCTACAAGGTTGCTTGGCCTTTCATCAGATTCGATCCTAACTTTGTTTACCTTATGGGTCATTTAGAGATCGAGACTTTATTCCTATTAAATACAACGTTCCAATGTCAACATTGTGCGAAGGTCATAACCCATACTGAGACTCCTTAAACTCGGAATGTTTTCACTGCACCATCGCCAACATCGTGGCGACTTGATTCTGACGTAATCTCTTCTGACAGGGAAGAATGGCCTTGATTTGTCTTGGCGTTTTGAGCCAACCTATTACCATCTCTCCGTGGCCCACCGACTCACGCAACGTGCGTTGTTTGCGCGCCGAGGATGTGGATGGAAGAAGAGAAGGGTTGGCCAAGCAATGACTTGGTCGATAGGAATGAAGACCCTCACTTCTGAGCTGGCCTCGGTTGGAGCATCTCGGCTCCCTGGTTAGGGTCCGAAAGACGATGAACACGTTTGGCTGGATATACTTGCTGATATGGCTAGGAGCCGACCTCAGTGGCGTTCGTGCTGTGTTTCTTTGTCTCACCCCGTTCCTCCCCTTCAAACAACGATCTCACTATTTAGCCTTATATAATTATGCATAGTAATTTTTTTGATGCACAGTAGCCGGCTGGCAGCTTACCGGAACGATGCCCATCCGTTACGGTTAGCTCAGCCGACTTGCACCAGTTGCAATTTTTCTCCTTTTTTCTATGTATTGCGGCACAGTAGCTGAAGTGTTTCCCACCTCTAGCTAACGTGTATGATGATGATGATGTGGTCATTCGATGAAGTTGCACAAACCACGACCCGATGTGGTTATTATCAATGTTCGACTGTTACGCAGTAGTTGATTCCTGGGATGCATTACCTGAGAACGTTGTGATCACAGTGAAAAAGTTTGAGCAGAAACTCGATGCCCTTGGGCTGCAGTTCCAATTTTTACCCTTTACATCTCATATTTTAGTCGACTAGTATCATTCTTAGTGCTTTTATACCCGACTGTTTCTGCCTTTTTTACTTCATATCTTTACTCCTACTGCATCTGGCCGGCGCAGCAGAGACTGCTAGTGCAGGTCACGTGGGCATAAATTAGCTGGCCATGACGTGATTCCTGCGTTGCTTTCGCTCTCCCATATTGCCGAAATTGCCGTCGATATAGACCGTGGATCAAGGACGCTTTGGAGAATGGACATACATGGGAATTACCTACTGTTCCAGTCCCCTTTGAACTTCATTTGATCATTGAATGCTAGAGAGCAATAGGTCCTTTATCAGGTCCGTCACTTCCCGATCGTTGCGGAAAAAGTCTGGGACATGGCGGAACAAGGTCCCACAAAGTAGCACTGAAGCTTCAATGGAAACAGCTGGATGCCCGCAAACTAAAGTGAGAATCCAACAAATGCTTAAAGCGTTCCTCAGTCTTGACGTCGACGATGGACTTCAGAAGGCGGTTCGAGTCATTCACGACGCGGGTGGATAAAGCCAGGCTAGATCACACTCGATGACTTCTCGGTTTGAACAGGTTCAAACTGTGGCCTCTTGTCGAACTATGTGTTGAGATGAAAGAATTCCTGTAATTCTCTCCCAAAACTAAGAATACGTCCGGTGAAAATCAAATCGCCTAAAGCGACTAGGACAAGGCATATGTGCTTGGTGAGCAGTACTCAAGTGTCTTTGTTTGCGAAACAAATACGCCGTGCCGAAAACTAGCTTCAAGAGTCTCTGAAGACTTTTGTCTGGAGGAAATTCCTGTAACTGAGTCTCAAGTTCTCCGGTTGCTGAGAAAGGTGAACCCAACTAAGGCTTCCGGGCCAGATTCTGTTCATCCAAGATTACTGAACGAATTGGCAGTGGAACTCAGTGGACCTCTGACTTGTGTGCTTCAGAAGTCACTCAACATGTCATGCCTACCGAATGGAAGGAGGCTGTTGTCTGCCCGATTTTCAAGTGCAGTGACAGACATACCCGTTAATTACAGGCCTGTCAGCTTGACTAGCGTGGTCGTTAAGTTACTTGAAAAATTAGAACGAGATATAGTGGAGAACCATTTAAATATGTTTAACCTGCTTAGCGTCGAGCAACATGGTTTTCGCAAAGGATTTTCGTGTCAGACGAACTTGCTGGTAGCTCGTGAGAGCTTGGCTGAAGACGTAGAAAGTGGACATGCGGTGGATGTGGTGTTCATTGACTTCGCCAAGACCTTTGACACTGTCCCCCATTCGCGACTCTCACTGAAGTTGACGTCGTATGAAATATCTGGTCGAGCTCTCCAGTGGGTGTCAGCTTTTCTAGATGGACGGGAACAGTGTATTCGTGTGCGAAGCAGTCTTTCGTTTCGACAAGCTGTACTTAGTGGCGTTCCGCAAGGCTCTGTCCTAGGTCCGCTGCTGTTCTTGCCGAGGGAGCTTGAGGTACCATCGCTCTTATTTGCTGATGACCTGAAGTTCTGAAATATTGTTGATATCCCTGGAGGTCCTGTGGCTCTTCAACGGGCTCTGGATAGACTTTAGGAATGGTCTGTCTTGTGGTTGCTGCCCACAAACTGGGCAGTGTTCCGTGTCGGCCGGTGGCCGAGTGGTCGGCACGTTTGCTTTCCAACCATAAGGTCACCGGTTCGAATCCGCGTAGGGGTGGGCGTCCTCGCGGTATACTCAGCCCGCGCGCGACTAGTGGTGGTCGCGCGGCAGCGAAGCGTCGTTACGGCGTATAAGCTGACACATTTCATTTCAGTGTTCCGTGCTGCGTACCGCAGCGTCTGATTTCTCCACACGTTACGTGCTCGATAGAAGCGAACTTCCTCACGCGACTCAGGTTGATATAGGTGTCGTCCACCGTTCCACACTACACTCTGGAGACAACTGGAAGAAGGCGGCTAGTAAAGGGTTCCAGATGTTGTGGTTTATCCGTCGTTCTTTCGGGACCCTAACCGCTAATATGTTTGTGAAGCTCTTCTCAACGTTCATGCGACCCCGCCTATAATACTGCGTCCAGGTCTGTCCACCATGCCTTGTCCGGGACAAAATGGCACTACAAAGGGTGTTGCGTGTCGGTACTAGGTTGGTCGAGGGGTTACGAGGACAAACGTATCCGGAACGCCTACTTGGTTTGGGGATGAATTCGATGCACTATCGAAGGGGTAGAGGGGATCTAATTCTAACCTAGCGTATTTTGACTGTGGAGGTTGGCCTTGATGTGTCCTGGCTATTTAGTCTTGCTAGGTCATCTGGTCTCCGCGGACATTGTAGTAAGCTGGACAAATCGATGCCCGATCGAGTTGGAGCGGAGACACGGTTATCGCATTGAGTCATCGAGCGCTGGAACTCGTTTTTAGAAAATGTTGTTAAGGAAGCGACCGTTAAGGGGTTTGGGCGTCAACTAGATGCTCTTGGGTGGCAACACGAAACCTTTCCTTTTTCCTGACTAATTCCCATCTTCATACCCATTTTATTTTCTGTACTTTCCCTCACCATTGGTAGTATCCTCTTCTTTTAACTGATCTCCCTCACACTTTCGATTTTTCTTTCCACCTTACTTCACGTACCTGACATTGCAGGACAGTTAATGCAAAGAAAGCGGGCATTAAATTGATGGACTAGGGTGTTTTCCGGGTGTTTTCGTTTTAGATTTATCAGGAATTTTAAGCACCCCTATCAACTCCGGAATGAACGACCTGCTCAAGAAGGAACACTTACGGGATGCATTCCATCGTTCCAGTCATACCTGAGCTTGAACTTGACGGTAATCCAGGGAAGAGGTTCAGTTGTTTGAATCTGACAGAATAGAACAGGTGCCGTAGCTCATGAACGGATTTGGATCCACGCCGTTGAAGCTTCTCAATCATTTCACATTCGAATTCCGTAAGTGGGTAGGCGGCAGGTAGCCAGTTTTCGAGAAGCGGTAGTACATGTGAAGTAAACAGGAGTCGGAAGAGCAAAAATCTGATTATGTCCGTTTGTGTGTTAATAATATAAGGACTGTAAAAAATATGCAACCGCATATGAAAGCTAACGACGGTAGCTGAGAGATGATTAAATAAAGTATTAAGAAATAAATGAGACAAAGTATGATAAGCTATGTAAACGCAATGACAAAGACACGAAATGCAACGAAACAAGACTACACAGTTTGCGTGTGCAACTAGACATCACAAGCAAATCAGCAAAGACGAATTATAGAGTGAAAAGACCAGAGGAACAGCGAGAAAGAAGAAAGAAAAAATCCACCGAATCAAGCGCCATTATTAAGAACGAACAAACACAGTTCCACTACTACGGGAGCAAACAAGATACAATACTTACACGGTGTTTAAATATGCACATTATTTCTTCTTCAACGGGAACTTTTAAAGGAATCAGATTAGGGTTTTGTATTTGGATGAGACGGACAGCTTCAAAACTTCATTGATTTCAACTACAGTCGGGATTGGGAAGGTTATAAATTTTGTTGTGTGTTGGCCCGTGAGGATGTCACTTAGGCTGCATACTTAATGACAATAATATATGCAGCCTAAGGTAGTCAAAATAGTGAGGGCGAATAAAACCGTGCTCGGGCATCTAAAGACCACGTGACTTTCACTAGCGGCCCACACTATGCCAGGCATGCAAAAACACAACATCATCATAAAAACAATAAGTCCTCTAAGTGGAGGTACGGCATTAACATAAATCAAACTAATTTGAAATAAAACATAAAGCATTTCCGTTCACTGAAGTCCTTTTAGTGAAGAAAAGCGATTCTAGCTTGTTTCCGGAGAATCACGACATATTTGGACTACATTTTCTATGGCGTCCAAATGCTTGGCTTGCGCTAAAGGAGTGACTTCTCGTTCCAAAGCCGTACAGTGCTCTGGACGTAACGGCTGGATGCATATTGCTTGCTGTGGCATCGGTCCTGATCAGTATGAAGCACTACAGCTGATGAGTTCACCAGCCATTGTTTTCTTTTGTGATGTCTGCCGTACTTCATTAAACAACAGACGTCTCGTGATTGGGCTCACCTCGATCAGCCCTCATCCCATTTCAATGACACCCAAGGCTCCCGATACCCTGGTCCCCCTAATTACTCCCCATTCTCCCGCTTCTGCCTCCGCACCAGCCTCTCCCACAGGTAAACGAAGTCGCGAGCGGTCTGTCTCTTTCCCTCAGCCGTTGAAATACGTCCATCACAGCAAGGCCAAGACAAAGACATACACATCGGTAGTAAAGGAAAGTGCCACCGCATCTGGTGATATGTATAACGCCAAGACTAAGTCGAAGTCTAAATCCAAGCCTTCCTCCCCTCAGTCGCAGTTCAAATCTGTCCTTGACAAGATTAACCATTTGGAATCGCTGATCATAGACAGCGCAAATCCTTCCCAACCACAAACCACCAGGCGTACCTTACCAGCCTCCCGTGACCGGTGTCTCATCATTATGAATGCGCCTGAGTCGACCAAAGATGCCCCAGCCGGACGGATGTTAGACGACCAAGTGTCCCTGGGACGACTTATCTCTGTGTTATTCGACGAAGGCGAACAGGGAATCAACATTATCTCGGCTTCCCGCTTAGGTAAGAAACAAGAGGATTCCCTCAAGCCTCGCCCCCTAAAGGTTGTGTTCCAAAACGAGGAAGAATGTCGACGCATTCTCCTGCAGACCTCACGGCTCAAAGGCAAGCCGTTTTATGTGTTGAGAGATCTCTCCCCGGAAGATCGGATCAAAATGAAAAAAGCCGTTGCTGAGCTGAGGACCCGTCCGGCGAATGGTGAAACGGACCTACATATCGCGGATTTTCAGGTAGTTCGGAGAACTCCAAGAACCCGCTGGAGACCGATTTTTCTCACCCCAGGACAGTAACGCAAAAGAACGGACTGCGTGTGCTGTTCGCTAATGTTCTTGGTCTGCGAAATAAACTTGAAGAGATCCAGGCGCTTGCCGCAGATATTTGTCCTGATTTAATGGCCTTCACTGAAACATGGTTATTCCCTGACATCATTGACTCTGAAGTATCTATCCCTGGATACCACCTTCTCGGGCCGATCGTCATGGGAGAAAGTCGGGAGGCGGCGTAATACTATACTGGAGAGCGGATCTGAAGTCCCATCTGGTTGAGGTCTCATGTGACAATGGCAGCGATTTTGATGCCCTTTGGTGTCGCATTCATGACGGGTGCATATCTTTTTTGATTGGTGTCATCTACAGAGCGCTACTGGGCGCGGGAACACGCCTGTTGGAACTGATCAAGAAGCACGGTGCTGGAATGGATTGTCTTATTCTGGGAGATTTCAATGCTCCTAATATCGACTGGGGCTTCTTTCTTTGCAATCGTCCACCTGATTCCTTTGATGCCGCTTTTCTTGATACCATTCTCGACTGCAGCCTGTATCAACACGTGTCCATGCCTACTCGCATTCTCGCCGGCCGGTCGCCTCATATCCTGGATCTTGTGCTCTCCCCAGCGCAGTCAGACGTCATGGACTTAACAGTCTTCCAACCTATTGGTAAAAGCGATCATTGTACTACTTTATTCCAATGGACTCGTCGCTTTACCGTTCACAACTCATTTGCCGTTCGCCGAAATTTCTGGCGTACCGATGCCCTTCGTATTAAAACGACTGCAAGCAGTATGGATTGGTATATTCCCGAACAGCTCAATGTGGACGGTGCCTGGAATCTTCTGTACTCCAAGCTGACACCACTCATTAAGCAAATTGTCCCCATTTCCATAAAGCGACCGCTCTCTAGAGGCCCTCCATGGATCGATCGTGATCTGAGATCCCTAATGAACAGAAGACGTAAGTTGTGGGACCGCTTTAGGATCACACGGTCAGAGCATGACTACATCAGTTACAAAACGGTTAGGAATACCTGTACCCTGCAAAAACGTGAGAAACGTCAACAGTATGAACTCTCTTTAGCCACACTTTACAGAAACACTCCTAAGACGCTTTTCTCCTACCTCAAACGGAGCACTAGAGCGGGCAGTGGTATCCCTGCCCTGTGTTCTTCCGAACATGAGGATCCAGTTCACGAAGACACCGACAAAGCCAGCCTCCTGGCTCGGCAATACTCTTCAGTGTATTCAACCTCAGCGTCATCTACTGACAGAACAGTGTGCACTCCCCTTCTCTGTTAGAGCACGTCGATATTAACACTGACGTCGTGTTGAAACTTCTCTGTGAGTTGGATCCTTACTCTTCGCCTGGTCCTGACGACTTGCTCCCTTTGTTCCTCAAGACTGTGGCTCAGTACATTGCTTCACCTGTCACGCAGGTTTTCCGTAGATCGTTTCAGTCCGGACATCTCCCGACCGCTTGGAAGATGGGCATCATCTAGCCCATATGCAAAGGAGGGAACCGGCAAGACCCAGCTAGCTACCGGCCCATCTGCCTTACATCGATAGTGTGCAAAATCATGGAACGGGTCCTGAAACAGACGCTTCGACTTCATCTCGAGCGGTTGGATCTGATATCCAGTGCCCAACATGGTTTTCGCAAAGCTCGCTCCTGCTCTACCAACTTGCTTCTGGCTAGGGAAAAGTGGTCAAATTCATTGGATGTTGGCAAACGCATGGATGTTGTGTTCGTGGACTTCAGTAAAGCTTTGATAAAGTCCCTCATGAACAGCTTCTCTACAAACTCAGAGGAATCGGTATCCCTGGAAACCTTCTCTCCTGGATTTCTGATTTCCTACACACTCGTTCCATGCTGGTGAGAGTGAATGAAACGTATTCCGATCCTGTTCATATGACCAGCGGTGTTCCACAGGGCTCCGTCCTCGGCCCCGAACTCTTCAACATCTTCATCAACGATCTACCGTCGGAGCTTCAGTCGGATTGCTTGATTTATGCGGATGATCTAAAGATATGTAGGAGGTATCCCCTCTAGAGGATGCTGATCAACTACAAGAGACGCTCGATCTGCACACTTGGTCGATTCAGTGGCGTTTACCCATTAATGAAGACAAAAGTTCCGTCCTGCCTGTCGGCGCTCCTGAACCACTCGGCGCGTACCACATAGGTGGTTTCTTGCTAAAAAAAATGTTACAGCAGAAAGAGATCTGGGCGTGATTGTTTCCCAGTACTTAAGATCCACGCAGGACACCATGAAGAGGGTTGCCGCTGCCTATAGAATGTTTCATGCCATTCGAAGAGCTTTCTGTCGCTTGACACCGGAACTCTTTAGACTTCTGTTCACCTCGCATGTGCGCCCGATTTTGGAATACGGCCTCCCTGCTGCCTACCCGCTTTCCAAATCTGAGCGCGACATGATCGAAAAGGTCCAACGGCGTGGATCGAAGTTTGTCTCCGAGTTACGTGACCTGCTGTATCCCCTTCGGTTTCGGCATTTGAATATGTTTTCTATGGATTACCGCCTTCGGCGTGGGGACTTGATTCTTACCCGTCGTATCCTCAGGGGAGAACTGGGGAGAGAGTTGCAGGAATTCTTCCACCTCAACCTCGGGAGTTCGACTAGAGGCCACCAATGGAAACTATTCAAGCCACGGAGGCTCAAAGTACGGTCCATTCTTGCTCTATCCACTCGCGTTGGGAATAATTGGAACCGGTTACCGCCGACAGGCGTTGATGCACAGACCGAGGATTGCTTCAAACGACTGCTTAATACACACCTGTTGAATATGCCGGGATCGTGTTGCTTCAGCTACGAGTGCGACGGCCTCTCCGGAGTTCCCGTTGCGCAATGACGAGCATCCCAGCAATGATCAAGAAGCGATGGAGCTGACAAGGGATTTCCCCTCCTGCTCTCTACTACCCCAATGAACCCAATGAACCCAATAATATAGGAGACGATCTCAAACTGAGCTCCAAGGGCAGCTGGTTATTGATCAGATACTTTTGCTTTTGCCATGACACAACGTCTTTAGCTAATTTGTTCTACTGATCAAATGCTCTACGTAGCATTAAAGGGTGGTCAAAACGCTTCAGTTTTGAAATTGCTTAACGTCATCCTTTGATGGTGTACTGCTTGTTAGATTTGGTTTTTAAATGCCGAGGATTCAGGGCCGATTGTCTCTATCAGTGTGCGAGTAAGCGGCAGGGCACCTTGCGGGCGCCGGTCGCGCAGCTGTATCATTCTAACTTGAATGTGCTACCCTGGACACCTATAGCGCCATGGTATTGGTACTAAGTTGGTGCCAACCATTAGGACCAACGCTACTGACTTCCCATCGCAAACCCATTGTGGTGGACATGTTTGGACGCAATATCCTGCATACAGTCAGGCAGGCTGAGGCAGAAAGTATTCGAATAGACTTAGCGGAGTGCTAAATACTGTGTTAGCGATGTCGTCTGGCGTCACAACTATTTGAGGACAGAGGTGTACCACGTCTATTTTGGTAAAGGTAGACTTCCCAGCTAAGCCAAAAGTTAGATTGTGCATTTGTAAGTTGCAGTACTTCTCAGGCGCAGTACTTTGTTTGCATGCCCGATGGTTACCACAGAGACGCTAGTCGTCGGATTTCTTGGGAATCATGCGCTCTTGGGCTGGTGGACAATTCCAAGCTAAAGAATTTGTTGAATACCGCCTTAACTGCTTTGAGGTTAGTTGGGGCTAGTCCGGAAGGTTGAACCAAAACCAACAGACTCTGTTTTCACTTACATTTGCCTCCTCTTCCTTTATTCCTGCTTTACCTAGAAGGTTCTACATAAAGTACCCGAATCATCTGCCACCGAAACCATCTGGAGAATATAGTTGGCCTGTATATATTTATATAAAATATATATAGTTAACTTGCAACTGAAAGGTTGTGTTTAAATAAATAAATAAATAAATAGTTTATTCTCGACTATGCGAGGCACGCCAATTGAGGCATGATCAGGTACGTACAGCTGTACAGAAATTTTATTTGAACTGTAGTGACAGCAGAAAATTTTTCTTATGTCCATGCTTGGAACTGTGCAATAGTGAACATGCGAAACAACGATTTGGTTGTAGTAGGATCGGGATCCATTTGTTTGGACATAAGCGCTCTGCCATATAGCGCAGTCATACTTCGACTAATAATAGATTGAGAATCCTGAGTGACCCATTGGAAGACAATTGAAGAGCAAGCTATCCAGTATGAAGATTCTAATTGAGCTGCCAGTGTGAAGTTATGGGCTGTGACTTTATTCAGTGGCGAGTCACATTCGCCACGTTGCAGTGTTGTTAAACGGACATTTATGGCTTTTTATAGGGAGAACGCTTGACAGGCGAAAACCCATGACGTCCTGAAACTGCCGCCAATCCATTGAGTGGCAAGTTGTAACTGGCTATGTTTCTTGTTGAACATTTTTTGCTCCGTTATTCGCAGTCAAGTTGCTTCCCATTTTTCTGATGCGTTATGCGAGTGGCCATTGCGTGCCTGGGTCCTCTCCTGTGCCAGATCGGTAGGTCAGGAACTAAGCATTCTTTCTGGATATAATGTGTTGATCATCTGCAGAACCACGTGAAGTCTTGAAGAATATACGTTGAAATATGTTGAAGTCTTGGAGGATAGGATAGGTTCCGAAGAAAGAATCGCAGATCCCCCGGGGTATGTAGTGAAATTGATTAGAAATTTGGGAAACCACGGCCACTTGAGCGGTCAAAGCTGGGTGTCGAACTTAGAATGACCGATTGTTCAAGCTTTTTATTGACAGGAGAATGTGCCTTCCGTAGTCGAAAGTCCTCCAGTCAAGAGATATATGGAAGAGGTATTGTTAGGTAAATTGAACTCAGAGGTTCATGCTGCGGAAGAATCGTATCAGTGCAAGATATTGAATGATTTGTCCGGTTAGTAAATTGTAAAAAGTTGATAATTTTCCGCTCATGTCCAGGTAAAGGAGCTGTGTGCCTTGTATTGTTGTAGAAACGGAGGACAATTCCTTGGGTGCGTGTCGCCGTACCTGTGACAGACTCGGGAGAAAAAGGAAACGAACAGAGACAGCCACACAGACAGAAGAAAGGAATGCATCTGGAATGCAGTCAATCAATTGCGGCGATGCCTGAACTATTGTACCTTATACATGTAATTGTTATATAAATATCGCATATACACGTATATCATAAGTGGCGAAATACGACGAGAATCGAGCAGAACACGGATCAGTAAAGAATGAAAGGTTGAAGATGAAGCAGGAGTGTTTGGGGAGTCCTAAAATAGACACCTGCTCAATCGGTGGGAACCAGAGAGAGGAGAAAGTCGTGTGCAGATAATGGGAAGGAATATCACTAAGAAGAAGCGACAGAGGCGTATTTCCTTAATCCTAAATTGGTAGAAATGCAAGAAGTCAGGGAGGACAAACACATGTAAGTCAGTGTGGAATGAAGAAGGAATGCAACAGAAAGCACAGGAAGATAAGCAGAGACTCGGTAAAAGTGGTTCTATTGAGGGGGTGAAAAAGCTGCCGACGTTCATCTGCTAATGCTTCATCTTTGTTAGCAACAAGAAGGATGAATAATGCCCAGTGATGTAATTATGGTAAATGTGGCGGAGCGTTGCGCCGGAATATGTAGATAGTGTGGCGAGCAAAGCACAAAGGATGAGGGGCAAAGAGTGTTGGGACTACAGAGCCTAAATCGTTTATGTCTCGGATGTCTGGAGGCAATCAGAAAGGAGACTGGGCAGACGAGGATAGATTAGAGCCAAACCCGAAAAGTTGCCGTGCAATTGAAAAAGGAATGTAAAGAGGGCGCGAAAACGAAAGAATGAAGTCTGAAAGGAGAAGTAACTATTGGGGAAAAGTGGAGAAGCTTACAATGGTCTCGAGGTGTTGTGAACAGACCATTGGATCTGTCGATGACTCTTTGATAAGGCCTCAGCATTCAGAGAGGAGTCCATTGACACGGGCCTAAAATGTCGGCTCATAGAGAGAAAGCGATATTATTATTGCCAGATTGTTAACATTCGGCAGAAATGGATAAGTTAAGCTTGTAAGGGGAGTATTGTACGTAAGAAAAATCACGACCAGTACTGTTCATGAAAAGAGTCACAGAGCGGTACGTCGGCCGAGCATAGATCATTTAGATATTAGACGTCTGGGAGGGGTCAGAAAGCAAATGATCTTTAGATGAGACTGGATAAGTCAGCAAGGTGAAGCTAGGCAGTCAGATTAAAGTGAGGATAACAGTAGTGAATGTCACGAGAAAGAAAATTTGCGGGACTACAGAGGCTATATAAAAAGCCCGTTAGCATATCAAACGAAGCTCTCAGGCTGAGGGACAGGGTGTGTTGTGACTGCACAGCCTAGAACACGTGCGTCTCTGATTTCTGGAAACAGTCAGAAAGAACGAGATTGGTCAGACGAGGCTAGAGTGGAGCCAGGCCCGAAGTGCTTTCCGTCCAATGGATAAAGGAAGGCAGACAGAGCGCGAAAATGAAAGAATGTAATCGTGAAGGAGACACTTAAGGGGAAGTGGAAGTGCCTACAAAGATCTCGAGGTGTTGCGAACAGACCTTTGGGCCTGTCGATGGTTCAAAGGTATGAACTCAGTATTCGGAAAGCAGGAGACCATGGAGATGAGAGGAGGATATCGGCTCATGGAGAGAAAGCCGTATTATAAATGTCAGAAATTTAACAGAGCGTCAACAGGATAGAAGTGTTAAGGATAAAAGCGGATATACTAGTGATGAATCATGAGCAGCAGTGCTCTGGAGGCGGGGGAGGCAGAGCATTGCGTCTGCAGAGACTAGATAATTTAGAACTCAAAAGTCCGAGAGAGGTCAGAAGGCAGAAGGCCGTACAGCCAGAACCAGATAAGTCAGAATAAAGTGTGAAAAGCAGGGCTTTATGGGTGAGAAGAGAAAGAAAAAGAAAGCCAACGATATGCTCCAGGTGCTGTGCGCAGACCGTTGGAGCTGACGGTTTCTGATCATTAGGGTCACGGAAGTCGGAAGGTACGAGTACGTTGAGACGAGCCCAGGATGTCAGCTCGTAGGGTGAAAGTCGTATTAGTAAAGTCTAAGTGCTGGCAGAGAGCATCAACCGAAATAGACCTGTTAAGGAAAAAAGGGAACATGATAATAAGGTTCAATCATGACCAGCGGTGGTCTTGCGGTGAGGGTAACAGACTTTCGTCGGCAGAGTCTAGATCATTAGATCACAGAAGTCCGAGCGATGTCAGAAGACAGAAGCGCGTACAGTCAAACCCGGGTAAGTCAGCAAGCTAAAGCTAGGCCTCCAAATTAAGGTGGGAATAAAGTAATGAGTGTCATCATAAAAGCAGTTTGGGGAGTAAGTGGCTATATGGAAAGGCGGTTGCATGCCGAGGAAGGGTCTCAGGATAAGGGGGACAGAGCACCAGGATAACAAAGCCAAGGTCGTTAACGTTTGGAATGTAAGGAAGTCAGAAAGCAGGAGGCTGATCAAACGCCGCTAGAGTAGTGCCAGACCCGGAGAGTTGCCTGACCAGTGGAAAAAGGAATGCAAACAAAATGAGAAAAGGAAAGTTTTCATTAATGAGTGGAAAAGTCAGCGATATTCCCGACGTGTTATGAACAGACCATTGGATCTGCCGACCACTGATTATTAGGGGCACCGAATTTGGAAGGTAGGTCGTTCAGACCAGACTAGAACGTCGGCTCATAAGGAGAAAGGCGTAACAGTAAGCTATGAAGTTTGTCGGGGAGAATCGGCAGAAATGGACACGTTAAGGATGAGAGGGGAAAAGATTACAACGATTAGTCACGACCAGCAACCTTCTTGAGGTGAGGGTAATAAAGCGTTGCGTCGACAGTGACTAGAACAGTTAGTACGCAGAAGCCCAAAAGAGGTCAGAAAACAGGAAACCAATCTGCCAATCCCTGATCAATCGGGTCAAGCACTCAAAAGCGACGAGAGCACTGAGACAAAAAAGAAGACTGATAAGTCTGCCCACCTCTGGTTATTCAGGTCACAATAGTCAGAAGCAAAGAGACTATTGAGATGAGATTAGAAAATCAGCTCAATGAGTGAAAAACGTAGAATTTAGGTCTAAGTAATAAAGAGAAGCATCGGCAGAATAGTCATGTACAGGAAGAAAGGGGACATAAAAATAAGGATTAATTGGGGCCAATAATGCATTTCAGTTGATGGTTGCAGGACGTTACGTCAGCAGAGCCTAGGCCATTGGGATGCCAAAAGTCCGAGGTGGGTCAGAAAGCAAGAGACCGTTCAGACGAGTCCGGATAGGCCGCTAAATTAACTTGTGGATAGGAGAGATGAGTGTCATAAGAAAAGACTCGACAGCGGCTATATGAAAAGCCAGTTAGCCTGCTTTGGGAAGGTCTGGATATAGAGGGAACAGAGTGTTTGGAATGTAGAGCCTCGAGTGATAACATCTCGGATGTCTGGGAGCAGTCGGAAGCATGAGACTGCTCAGCCTTTGGACGAACAAACTCAAGCACTTTAAATGCATGGCAGAAACCTGCCATGCATTCTAGCCTCTTCTAGCCAATAGAATTGCTGCCAAGTTAGTCACATCCTTTCACTAACCGTGCGCCAACGCTCGGTATTTACTTTTTCAATCTCTCTAGTGGGATCCACCAGTAAAATAATTACCTGTGTACAAAAATATATTGGAGCTACTGGTAAATGTTAATTTCTTTGGAGCTTCATTTTTACAATGCCATGCAAGTTTCTGGGATTTGAACAACCGGTTCGACCGTATTCCTGTGGAGAATACTTTAACCAACTTCACCCACCCCGCTATTAGGAACTGAACCTAAGTCGATTTTTCTAAGACCATAATTTATTATGGAGATGACTTACCATTTCAGCTACTTGTTGTTGTTTTGGCGAACGGAAATGCACACCAGGCCATGGGAACTCTTCCAAGCAAATCTGCTTATGTTGTACTAAAGTATCCTCAATACTGACCTGCAACGCTTTTGAGTTTGGTATCATCGCCTGTTGGGAATGCAGCTTTGTTTCCGTTACAATTCTCCTTAACCTTAAGGTAACTATATTGCAACCATAAAAATTAGGGTAGCTCCAAAGACAATCGATCAGCGGTTTCAACCAACGATATATGTCTGAATACTCCGACAGTATTCGGTGCCATCATGCACACAGGGGCGAATGACCTCAGAAATGTGCTACGGCGAATGAGCATACTGTTAATTAGTAACTGCCACCTACACGCGCCTGTATACTTTACTTGTAAACAAGCAGCTAAACACAATTTGAAAGGATCTTTCAACGAACATTATTTTATTCCACACGACTAAGTTTAAAATCATGGTATTGAAATTACGATGGATGCCCAAAAACAACGGAGTTTCAGCAAAAGCAACATCATCACATTCAATCAGCAGGCTTAGGCAAGTCTGGAAGTGCATCAGACACCGGCGTCTCGAACCTCTGGGTCTCGTCAGTGGTACGCTCTCCAGGGGACCCAGGCCAAGTTCCGTCTCTTTGGCCTCAGGATGCCGGCAGCTAGTACAACTTCAACATGCATGAAGGCCGCGATCCTGCGAGCTTTACCGTTGACCAGGATATGGCCCGGACCCTCCTTAACTGCCATGCCAGTTGCGAACTGTGCAGGGACAGTGACTAGCTTGACGAGTTAGTGGTTTCCGCATAGCGCATATCAACGACAAAAGACTTATTAGCTATGTAGACAGCTTGTATTTTAAGGATGAGTAGTATTAACGATTGCGGCACAATTCAGCTAATTCATCATCGTCACTTTACTCAGCAGGCGTCGGCTAGTCTGGAAAAGCACCAGAAGATGGGGTTTCGACACTATAGGGTTCGGCAGTAATGCGCCTCCCAGTGGACCCAGGCCGGTTCCGCAAATTTGTCTTCATGATGTCAGCAGCTAGTGTTACTTAACAGTGGTTGACAGCCAAAAATTTGCATGATTGCTTGTAAACTATTATATAGCTGGGCTCATCGTACGCCGTCACGTTAGTAAAGAATTGTGGACAGAACAACAGCTAGCCTCACGAGCTAAGGCTATCCGCATGGCGGCAGTGTAGGACACAGCAATTATAATCTATGCGGACTGATTTGATGGGCTTGCTGAATAGTAATGAGGATTTTGCCAAACTACAGCTAATTATTTAAAGTCCTTTCGATCAGAAAGTTTAGGCTAATCTGTAAGAGCACCAGACGCCGGCGTGTCGAGCAACGGTATCACGACATAATTACGACTCCTAGAGGACCCCAGACAGGTTCCGTCCCCGGGAGTTCAGCAGGTCACGATATATGCCTCTTCGGCATGGATGACAGCCGCGGACCGGCAGTATTGACAAATTTCGGTGATGCAGCCCGGCTCAGCTTCTAACGCCATGCTAGTTACGAACCGTGTAGAGTTCAGTGGCTGACCATAGGAGTAAGGAATTTCCGCACAGCGTTTATGTAAGACCACGAACTGCGAATCTATATGGACAACTTTAATAAAGCTGCTGGGGTTAAGTGAGGGTTTTGGTATAATTCCGCTACTTAATCATCTTCCCACCCCAGAAGAAGGAAAGGGCTTGTGTTTATGAGCACGAGACTTCGGCGCTTCGATCTTCTGGGTCTCGTCAGTGGTGCTCGGCACAGCGTAACCTGGCCATGTACTGCCAGCTAAATTCAGACTACCGGCAACCTGTGTAAACGCGGTGGTTGACAGTCGCAGATCAACGTGACAGTTGACCAGGTTATAGCCCGGATCCACTGCCATGTCAATTACGAACTGTGAAAAAGACACTGGATAGCAGCTAATGCTCATTTGCCATTAGCAACAACCTCACAGGGTCGTGGTTGACAACCTGTAATGCTACAGCCGGTCTCAAGCTTGCATTCTTGCACGTTAAGAACTGTGCGGAGGACAGAGGCGAGCCTCACGAGCTAAACTTTCCGCATAACCTCAATGTACCACATTTTACTTGGAAGCGATGCGGACAGGTTTGAGTTAAAAGCTATGCATTAATGAGAATTTCAGTACACCAGCATATTCATCATCGTCATTCCAAATCAATTGGATTAGGCTAGTCTGGAAAACAATAGACACGGTCGCTTTGAGCATGTGTGTCTCATCAGTCGTTCGCCTCTATGCGAACCGTGACCGGATGCCACCTCAGTGACTTCATAATGCCAGCAGCTTGCTTAAGCAGTTGCATACCTGCGTGATGGACATTGAGTATGATAAATCCCGTCTCATTTTGCACTTTCAGGTCCGTTACGTACTGTGCAGGGGAAGGTGGCTAGCTTTACGAACTAGGAATTTCCGCCTTGTGCGTAGGTACGATATTAAATATAGAATCTATACGAAGGGATTTTGTACTACAGGTTAGAATTTGTGAGGACATTTGTATGATTCAGGTAACTCATCTCGGTCAATCCAAAACAGCAGGCGTAGTCTAGTCTGAAAAAGCACCGGCTGCCGGCGCTTCATTCTTCTGGTCTTTCCTTAGTGGTGCGCTCCCCAGTAGACGCAGGTTGTGCTCCGCCCCCATGAATTCAAGCTGTTTGTGGCCAGTGCCACATTGCCGTGGGTGACCGCCGCAGCAGGCAATATTAATTGTTGACTAGGGTTGAGGCCGTTTTTATTAGCCACTGCCAAGCCATTTATGAACTGCGGTGGACAGTGGCTAGCCGAGCTAGCCTGGACTTGCAAATGGCGCCTAACTAAGGTGAAGAAATAAAAAGCCCCGCCTACAACTATTAGATAACAAGATTGGTAGTGAGGATTTAATTAATTGAGCGAAATCCGCCAAATTGCACTAGCACAAGACGCCGCCGATTGGAATTTATGCGGTGCCTCATTGTTGCAGTTCTAAGCGGGAACCTGGTGCTTGGGCCCTAGTGACATTGGGATGTCAGCAGTTACCGCTATTTGATTATGGTTGACCGCCGCGGACCTGCTGCTCAATCATTGAGTATGATATGGCCCGGCTCATCTTCCGCTGCCATGCCGGTAAAAAATAATTAAATAAATAAATAAATAAAATGGTTGTTCACTGGTAAGCTAAGCATGCGTGCACGGGCGGGATCCTAGTAAGAGAGCAATAGAGGAGCTAGGAATGTACAATCGGATAGTCACCATTGTCGTACAAGTTTATACATTGATGTATTGATGTGTGCGTGTAGGCGTGTCTGGCTGTGTTGCTTGGCTTTGTGAAGTTTTTGCTGTTTTTGCTTGTGTCTGTAAGTGTGACCAATGCTAAAGGGTTGTTCGACGTCCGTGGATTTCTAATGTTTATACGGATGAGCGTTACGTTCCTAGTATACAAGGCCTCGTCATTATGGAACGCCGCGCAGGGACATTATTTTGCGCCTTGTCACAGCCGCCGCATCACAGTGTTGTTACACGGACCCTAGTGGCCTCTTTAGTGAGGACGCCTGCCAAGCGCAAACTCACCAGTCCTGGAACAATGCCGTTGAATTATTTGCTGAAAGGGGTAACCAGTACCACCCAGCTACAACCACAGGCAGTTTGTTTGGCTAGCATCAAGAGCTAGAAATTTTTGCATGGCACGTAGTACGACCTAGGAATTAGCAGCTATACGGCCACAGTTTTTATGACTGAGGAGTAGTAGTGCGCCGTTTGAGGTAATCAGATTATTCCTTTTCGGTACTCGCGGTTAGCAAGCATAGGCTAGTCTGGAAATGCACCAAACGCCGGCGGTTCGACCTTGGGGATCCTGTCAATGGTGTGCATTCCAGCGGACCGCAGGCAAGTTCCATCTCCATGAATTCAGGGTGATAGCAGCTGGTACCATTTCACCATGGGTGTTAGATGTCGACCTGCGTGATTGACAAGTGATTAGGCTATAGACCGGCGCATTAGCTACTGCTGTGCTGTTTTCGTACCGTGTAGATTGCCGCGGACAGTCTTGCGAGCAATAACCTTTCGAAAATCTCTGATGTACGGCGAAGTCATTAGAAGCGTTAAGGACAGATATTATATTACTACTGATTAGTTATGAGGGTTCTTTATACTTCGTCCATTTATCCACATCATTTTTAATCAGCGCCCATATGATAGTCTATGAATGCACAAACCAACTACTTTCGACAATCTGGGTAACGTCAACGGTATGCCTTCCAGCTTATGCTAGCCAGCATCCATCCTCATTGTTGTGTCGGAACCCCAGGCTTCAGGATGCAAGCTTCTAGGGACAAGACAAGAAGGGTTACAGCCGCGGACCTAAGTGATTGGCTAAACATTATGCTATACCCCGGCTCAACTTCTACCGTCATGCCTGCTACTAAATGTGCGAAGTTGTGTGACTGGTCATTTTAGCTACGAATTTCCACATAGCTCCTACGTATGTCACCGGACTTACCAGTGTTACAGACGTATCTTTTGTTTATGAAGTCTTAGTGATAAATTTGACATAAATCAGTTAAAAACTCCAGGGCGCTGCCAATCAGCAAGGTTAGGCTAGTCTTGTAAAGCACCATGCCGCAGGGTTTTGACCTTCCGGAGTGCCTCAGTGATGCGACAACCAGCAGGCTCCAGCGAGATTCCGTCCCCATGAATACGGGATATCAGCAGCTAGTGCTAATTGCCATTAGTGACGGGCGCAGGCCGGCCTGATTAACCTTTGAATACCCTATAGCCCGAAGCATGTTCCGTTGCCGTGCTATTTGCGAACTGTGCAGCGGACAGTGGCTTTTCTTAGAATCTGGGACTTTCCATATAGCGCTTATCTACGATATCGGACTAAGAAGCTATACGAAGAAATATAGTAATGCATATGACCGTAGTGAGGATTCTGGTTGAAGTTAGCTAATTTATTATGGTGAATCTTAATCGGCAGGCTTAGCTGAGTGCGGAAAACCATCAGGCGCCGGCATTGCTACCTTCTGAGTCTCGTCAATGATACGACGCCCAGCGGATCCCTTCCCGGTTCCGCCCCCAGAAATGTTAGATGAGAGCAGGTGGTGCCACTTCGCCATGGGTGCTATCCGAGAACCTGAGCGATAGACAGTAGGCTGTGATATAGTGTAGCTCCTCTTCCATTGACGTGCCACTTACGAACTAGTCTGAGTACAGAGGCTAGCCTCACGATCTGGAACTTTCTGCATAGGGCTTACATACGACATTGGTCTTAGCAGTTAATGCGAAGGATAAAAATTTATTAAGGAGTACTATCAAGGATGTTTAACAATTCAACAACCATTATCGTCACTAACAATAGTAGGTCCAGGCTGGTCTGGCAAAGCACCAGAATCCAGCCTTGCAAAATGCTGGGTCTCGTCAGTGCTGCGCCACCTAGCGGGCCCATGTCGGTTTCCGCCTAATTTACACCTGGATGCCAGCAGCAATTGCCGGGTTGCCGTTGATGACGACCGCAAACCTGCAGAATCAGTAGGCAATTATGATACAACCCGGCGCAGCTTCCACTGCAAGACCAGTTACGAGCGGTGCAGAGGACAGTGGGTAGTACCACGACCAAGGACTTTCCACCTAGTGCCTATGTAAGACACAAAACTTAACAGCTATGCGGCTTGATTAGTTATTACTGCTAGGCTCTAGTGTGGAGTTTGTTTTAATTGGGCTAATTCATTTGCGCACAACCCAATTAGCAGGCGTAGGCTATTCTGCACTTTCTGCGTATCGTCGGTGGTGGGCATTCCCGCGAAACCAAGCAGAGTTCTGTCCTCATGAAATTTGGGTGCTAGGTGCTAATGCTACATCGACATGGGGGGCGGCCGCGGTCATTGGCAGTTGAAAAGAACATGGCACGGCTCAGCTTCCAGTGCCATGCCACTTACAGAACACGATAGCCAGTCCCAAGTGCCAATTATTTCCGCATAGCTCCGATGTACGTTATAGGACTGTGGCTATACGGACAGATAGGATGAAACTTATGTGCGTTATTAGGGAGTTTCTTATACTTCAGATAATTCTTCATTGCTATTCGTAATCAATAAGATTAGGCTAGTCTGGAAATATGCCAGACGCAGGCGTTGCGAAATTTTGCGGCCCGTTAGTGGTGCTCCTCCCAGCGGACCCCAGCCAGGTTGCGTCCCATGAGGCCAATCCGCCTTGGGTGACAGCCGCGGACCTGCGTGGTTGACACTTGACTAGGCTATGGCCCGGCTCATCTTCTACTGCGTTGCCAGTTACGAGCTGTGCAGAGGACAGTGGCTAGCACCACAAAGTAGGAACTTCCGCGTAGCGTCCAGGTTCGCCAAGGGGCTTAGAATCTATACGAAGAGTTATAATAGTACTGATGCGTAGTAGGAAGGAATTTGGTTTAAATATGATATTCTGTCATCGGCATTACCGAATGTAGACTTTGGCTGATCTGGAAAGATACCGGCCTCCTGCGCTTCGATCTCCTCGGTCGCGTCAATTGTGCGTCTCCCAGCGGACCCCTCCTGGTTTCCAACGCAAGGACCACAGGATTCGAGCAGGTAGTGCCACCGCCGAAGTTAACTACAGCGTACCGGAGTGGTTGACCATTGACCTAGATGTAGGCTGGCTCATTAACAAACTCCATGCCGGTTACGCACTGTGCAGAGAGCAGGGACAAGTCCTACCAGCTAGGACGTACCCCAGAGCACTTTTGCTGACGTTGTACTAAGAAGTGATAACTACAGATTTGATATTAATGATAAGCGTTAGAGTGGCATTCGTTTTAGTGCACCTAAGTTTTCTATAGAAATGCACAAGCCACCGGCGTTTTGATCTTCTGCGTCTCGTCAGTGGTTCACCTCAAAAAGGAACCCTTAGGGATTGCGTCCCGATGAGTTCAAGAGGTCAGCAGTTAGGGGAATTTCGCTATGGTTGACTGCCGCAGGCCTGCGCGATACACACTTTTATATGTTATAGCCCGTATTAACTTCTACGGCCATGCCAGGGACTAAGTGTGCAGAGGACAGTGGCTAGCTTCACGAGTTAGATATTTCTGATTGGCACCTATATACGACGTTGGACTTCGAATTTGTGCGGACGGGTGTTAACTTATTACCGAGTAGATGTAAGGCTTGCGGAATAAGTTAGCTTTATCCATCACTGTCACTCTCAAAGAGCAGGCTTAGTCAAGTCGGGAAGAACACCAGACACCGGCGTTTCAAACATGGTTGTCTCGCCTGCGGCGCGCATTCCAGCCGGCCCCTAAGAAGGTACCGTCCCCATGAACACAGGATGCCAGCATATAGCGCCACTGCGTCCTGGGTGACAACCGCTGAGTTGCGTGCTTCACATTCGCTTAGAATATAGTATGACTAAGCTTCTATTATCAAATGGTGAAAGACCTGTGCAGTGGACAGTGTCTAGTCTCACGATCCAGGTCTTTCCGCTTAGCTTCGATGTACGACAAAAGGGCAAGAAGCCATACGGACAGAAAGGGTTATTACTACTAAGTAGTTCCGAAGCTTCTTTTAAGTTCAGTTAACATTTTCAAAGCCACCAAAAACAGTCGGTTCAGGCTTGTCTGGAAAAGCACCAGTAGCCGGCGTTTCGACCATCTATGTGTCGTCTGTTGTGCGCCTTTATCCGGACGCCTGCCTGATTTCGACCCCATGACTTCAGGGTGCCAGCAACTAGTGCCACTTCCTCATTGTTGACGGCCGTAGAAATGCGTGACTTGCTGCCGACTCTGCTGTAGGGTGGCTGATGTTTCGAGGCATTGCCAACTCAGTCGTACGCAAAGGATTGTGGCTAGCCTCATGAGCTGGGACTTTCGGCAATCTATCCATGAACAGTGCAGGGCATAGAAACTACACGGAAAGATTGCATGTTTGCTGATGCGCCTTCCAGCTGACCTCTGCAGTGTTCCGCCCCCAGGACGTAAGGATGCCGGCAGCTAGTGCCACCTCGAGATGGAAACCGTTTCCAAGCTGCTTGATTGATGTTCGCCTATGATTCAGCTCGGTACCTATACCACTGCCATGCCTTTCACGAACTGTGCAGCAGTCAATGTGACTAGCCCCAAGAGCTTGGACGTTCCGCGTAGCACCAAGGTACCACCTAGGCTTGGAAGCGGTACGAACCGATTTTATATTACTGATGTTGGCAGTCAGGCTTTTGGTATAACTGTGCAAATTCATCCTTGTCTCTCCCAATCAGCATGCTCAGGCTAGTCCGGAGGGGCACCAGACGCCGGCGTTTCAATATTATGGGTCACGTTGTTGGTGGGTCTTCCGGTGGACCCCAGCCAGGTTCCGCTTCCTGACTTCGGGATGCCAGCCACTGGTGCAACTTCGCCATAGCTGACAGCCACAGACCGGTGTGCTTGACCGCTGAACATGATATAGCTTGGCTACTCTTCCACTGCCAAGGAATTTATGAACTGTGCGGAGTAGAGCGGCTGGCAACAAGAGCTAGAAGTTTACGCGTAACGCCTATGTACGACCTACGCATAAGAAGGTAATCGGGCATATCTAATGATTCTTACGTGTAGTTGCAAATTATTTGTATTAATTTAGCTAATTCAGTATCTTCACATTGTCAGCAGGTATCAGCAATTTTGTAAACGTACCAGAGATAAGCGTTTCGATCGTATGACATACTTCATTTTGTTCCACCCAGCGATCCCCTGCCGGGTTGAGCCAACATGCATTCCTTTTCCAGCAGTTTGTGCCACTATTCCATGGCTGACAATCTCGGACTTTCGTGGTTAACAATCTATTACGATTTAGACAGCCTCAGGTTTAAATCCATGTTAGGTACGAACTTGCAGAGTAGAGCGGCTATTCTCACGAGCTAAACTTTCCGCATAACCTCAATATACCACATTTTACTTGGAAGCGATGCGGACAGGTTTGAGTTAAAAGCTATGCATTAATGAGAATTTCAGTACACCAGCATATTCATCATCGTCATTCCAAATCAATTGGATTAGGCTAGTCTGGAAAACAATAGACACGGGCGCTTTGAGCATGTGTGTCTCATCAGTCGTTCGCCTCTATGCGAACCGTGGCCGGATGCCACCTCAGTGACTTCATAATGCCAGCAGCTTGCTTAAGCAGTTGCATACCTGCGTGATGGACATTGAGTATGATAAATCCCGTCTCATTTTGCACTTTCAGGTCCGTTACGTACTGTGCAGGGGAAGGTGGCTAGCTTTACGAACTAGGAATTTCCGCCTTGTGCGTAGGTACGATATTAAATATAGAATCTATACGAAGGGATTTTGTACTACAGGTTAGAATTTGTGAGGACATTTGTATGATTCAGGTAACTCATCTCGGTCAATCCGAAACAGCAGGCGTAGTCTAGTCTGAAAAAGCACCGGCTGCCGGCGCTTCATTCTTCTGGTTTTTCCTTAGTGGTGCGCTCCCCAGTAGACGCAGGTTGTGCTCCGCCCCCATGAATTCAAGCTGTTTGTGGCCAGTGCCACACTGCCGTGGGTGACCGCCGCAGCAGGCAATATTAATTGTTGACTAGGGTTGAGTCCGTTTTTATTAGCCACTGCCAAGCCATTTATGAACTGCGGTGGACAGTGGCTAGCTGAGCTAACAAGGACTTTCGCATGGCGCCTAGCTATGACACAAGGCATGGAAATCGTACGAGAATATTGGATAACCGAAAAGTAGTAGGGAGGGTTATTAGGATTATGCGAGATACTTAAAATTATTTTAAAACAGCTGGATTATGCTAGGCTGAAATAGCACCAGACACTGCCGTTTCGACATTCTGCTTCTCGTTAACTGTACGCCATCCAGCGGGCCTCTGCTGGGATTCGCATCATAACTTTAGTATGCAAGAAGCTATTACCACCTCGCATGGGAACAGCTAAATTCCTGCGTATTTGGGGTTGTTTATGTTCTAGCCCAGCTCCTCTTCCACTGTCAGGCCAGTTACGGACTTTGCAGCGCACACTGGCTAGCCTCTCGATCAAGGATATCTTTATAACGCCTTTATACGACATTGAAATTGGTAGCAAATCAGAGGAAATATAAAATATCTATGATTACTAGTGCGGATTCTGGTCGTACCCGGCTAATTTCCCATTGCCACATCCAATAAGCATGCGTAGGCTAATCAACTATGGTTCCAGTAACCAACCTTTCAACCTTGATGATCTCGTCCGTGATGCGCCGCCCAGCGGTCCGCTGAAAGGCTCTACTCACGTGACTTCATAAAGCCAGTACCTAGTGCCACTTTGAATTGGTTGATAGTCGTGAACATGATTGATTGCCAGTCGACTACCATATATTCCCCTTCATCTTCTACTGCCATGCCAGTTACGTACCTTGCAGAGGACAGTGGCTAGCCTCTCGAGCTGACTTTAAACATTGCGGCTAAGTGCGACATATAACTATACTTTTACATGGGCCAATTATACATTACTGATAAGTATTAGTGTGGATGTTTGTATAATTCAGCAAATTCCTCGTTATCACTCCGGATCAGCCGTGGTTAGGCTAGTATTGATAAGCACCAGGCGCCAGCATTTCGATATTGTGGGTCTCGTCGGTGGTGCGACTAACAGCGGACTTCTTCCGCTTCCCGAATCCATGAACTCAGGATGCCAGCGATTAGTGTCAGTTCGCCATTGGCGACAGGCGCGGACCTCCGTGATGGACTGTTGACACGGATATAGCCAGGCTTATACTCCACTGTCATGCCGGTAAGAAATTGTGGACGTCACCGTGACAAGCCTCACAAGCTAGGACTATCCGCATAGAGATTAAGTAGGACGTAAAACTTAGAAGCTAGGCAACAGATTTTATATAAATGTTGTTTCGTAGTGAGGCTGTTACTGAATACAGCTTATTCCTCGTCGTTGCTTCCTGTCCTCAGTTGACTATGATGCCGTGGTAGGCAGCTAGCTAAGTGGTATGAAAACGCAAAGTACAGTCAAAGGATGGCACGTTTTAAGTATAGCGGGCGCCAAAAAATGTAGTGTAGTACTCGAGCAATAAAGTAGTGAAATTTGATGCCGCTGCTGCAGGAGAATCAGTCCACCGAACATTAGCGAGCTCCCACCAGTGGCATCCATAAATTTGCCGATAAAAGAAGAGAGCTATAAGCAGGAGTTTACCTACAAATGAATGTCCACGACACACGGTATAAAAATGAATAAACAGAGTAGAACAGGCATGCTGGAGAGACACCAACTAGGCTGCCTAGAGGGAAAGAAACAACACCTCTGGGGTTTTAGTTGTTTTCTATTCTTGCAATTTTCAGAAGCATACGCGTTTTTCTTCTTCTTAAAACATTTGGTTTTGGTCGCGGTAGTTCTGACGCTGCTATAGATGAGAGAAGCCTGAAAATGCTGTTTTACACAAAATAGTTAATTTATCGTTTGAGGAAAAGTCAGTACCGGCAAAGCCGAAGACCAGATTACCAACCAGTTTCGACTAGGTAGTGTCGAAGGCCTTGGTTGGCAAACCTTCTAGTTAAACTTTGGTGTCTGCAGTAGCCCTTTTCTCGAGCCTCTGTTGAATCGATTCGTCGAAGTACGGAGGATTTGGCCCTCATCCGTCCGGGTTCGACATGAGAAGCTTTAGGACAATCGAGCGAGATAAATACTAGCTTGTTGTTGCGCTTGATGATAAAGAAGCGACGCTTTCGTCGTAGAGCCATGTGAGGAGGTTCGTAACTTGGTTCGGGTGGCCTGCCTGGTATGTACACAAATATAGACGTACTGCTGAATTGTCACTTAAAATACATTAATAGCTATCAAAAAGGTAATTTTGTGTAACAGGATCTGTCAAAATACTTTAGACGAAAATATTTTGCGCAGCTGCCTTATCACGCATCTTGTAAGTAGAACAGCAAAACCTTAGATTGTGTTCGCCAATCACTTCGGCAATTGAACGGCGCGGTTCAAGGCCGTTTGGAGCCAGGTGCTAGGGGATAGGCGAACGGTACCCTTGCCATGTAAACCACTTGTATGGCCTCGTATGACGAATGAATCTGCAAACATGATGTAATATGAGATCTGACATTCGGAAACTGTTATTGTTTCGGACATCTTTAACCGTGCTTGGGGCCAGTGATAAGTTCGCTATTCTCGGGATGGCTTGAAATCATCATGGTTACTGATACTTTGTGAAATACTTGGTTTCTGGAATAGTGCTCATTGAGGTGCCACTGGTTTGGGCACTGGACGGATCGCGTGATTAGGTATGATTGCATGTTCATGGTACGTATAGACTTAAGGTTCTTGTCAATGAATGTCGAAGTGTTTATAAATAGGACGGTCCTAGTCGTTTTAGGTTGGTTTAATCGCGCAGGAGCTCGAGTTGTACACACTTTATGCCAAACTCTCTACCCTGGATTTGTGTCAGGAAGATATTGAGTGCATTTGAGTGCCGATATGAACAGCGGCATTGACATTATTATAGCTGTGTTTGAGTTCAATGTTATGTGACGCAGACGAAAGCTGACTAGCAGGTGTGTTCACTATGGAAACGTTTAATTTCTTCACGGACAGTTAAATCAACAATTCATTGCAGAATCTCCAAAATGTTCGCGGTGGTTGTTCAAATGCCTCATGGAATGGCGAAAAAAGAACAAGTGTTTACCCATATTGTTTGACTGAAGATAGTAGACAGTTGTCCAAGTGCGTTCAGAGCTGATGTCCATGAGCAGGCCGTTAGAATTTGAAAACTCTCACTGCGAATCGCGGTCGGTTTTAAAACTACTGAGCGGCCATGTGAAGCAGGCCAGAGCACGACGAATGAGCGCGGATATCAGGCTCGAGTACTGAACCAAGCTCCGGCCAACGTGCGGAACGATGCAATACGACCAGGTTAAGGAGCATGTTTTTGCATGGTAGCGAGTCAACGCTGTCGAGAAAAATACAGGCGAATCTGGTTGACACTATCCGAAAGCTTTTAATTGGAGCGGCAGTGCCTCGACTAGCGTTTGTTCGTCAGCACTTAGAACAGTTGCTTGTCTGGATTCTGACATCGCCATACATTCTGTGTTAGACCTACCGGTTGGCAACCAAATTGACTGCACTATGGCTATTAGAATACGCAATGTTCTGCCGCTTATCGGAAACGTTCTGACAAAAGGCGAAAGGTGTACTAGATGTGGATGTCAAATTGAGCCATTTGCAAATCACTGTACCAGTACAATAATGGAACGTTTACGGTACTAAGTTTGATGCGGCCTTTTGCAGGATGTCATCAATTCCCTTTTGGCGTAAACAGCATTGGTCATAAGTGTTGGATCAAAGCCTTGATCTGTCGGAGCCTGAAAGCTGTCCGCTACGACGTTGTCCTTGCCGGACACGTGAAGGTGGACATTCAAAAGCTGGTAGACGAAGTTAAGGAGATATATCTCACGAGAACAGAGTAGCGGCTGCGTGGTATCGAAAGCTGTTTTAGCTAGGTCTTTTACCTCGACGGGTATTTGGTAACAGGCATGAACAAGTTCCGTCCGGCTGAAGACCGTCTGAACTGTGAGGCATGCAGTGTATTCCTGCATATGTGAAATGGGATGCCTGTCAGGAACCATAAGTGTTTAAGCACTGTGGACACCGCAATGTCGCTGATCTCCATGTCTGGACAATCAGGGGTATAGAGGAACACGGGGTATCCGGAGGGCACGTTACTTCAATTTCCGGCATGCTTCAAAACTTTGCTCTAACTAGCTTTGGTCTGACCGGCGCAACTCAGCGCAAAAGCGATGTCATATGTAGGCTGTTGGTACGGACATGGTGTATTATCTAACTTGAGCTGGGTAGACCTTCATTCATTGGCTTCACCAGCTATGGTACTAGGCGAATAATAGGATGTAGTAGGAGGGAAACTGTGAGAGGATATAGACTGCGGTGGTAGCTACAATGCCGGCGTTGGTGCCAGCAACGCTGATCGGCCTTACGTGGACTACTATCCTCTTTTGTTTCGCATCGATCAAGAGGTCGGAATGTCCGAGGATGTCTATGCCCAAGCAGAGGAACGGGTCGGGTTAAAAGGCTTTGGCCGTAAGTAGGCATTTGTGTGCCGGTGGTTGCACGAGGACTGAGATTGGCCAGCTCAGTAGCCTTCCCATATGCTGGTAGAAACACGGCAACTTCCGCCCCGGCAAAGGCCAGGATAGATGTTCCATCTTTGTAGCCCTTAACATAATGGAGCTGACACCTCGAATGCGCCATTAACGCTATTTGCCTTGACATGGGTAACATAGCATCCTGGCTAGTCGTGCTGAAGGTGCAGGGTGTGGTACAACGGTTTGCTTGTGCGACAAATCAGTGATAGTAGCAGCAGTAAGGTGCAGTGCTTGCAGAGTCGTTCTGATTACGCGATTTACTACGAGGCGTCCGTTTTTATTAGGTCGATTGTTAAGTTCATAGCGCAAAGCAGCCAGTGCCGCTAAACTAGTCGTTCATTCCAGTGAAGTCAGGAAAGGTTGGATGAGGTTTGAACAACACGGAGTTGGTACACTAGTATGAGTAGCGACAGGGAATCGATACAGTTGAGCTGAGGACGAAAACGACCAACTGATTCTTCAAACAGTTAAATGGCCCTGCCTAGCGATTGCAGCCGAACCGTGGTAAACATTCCCGGGGCTATTTCTAGCAATCGCTGTAACCAGCTTTCGCGCAATACTGAGTCGCCCATGGACGATGTATCGAGTCTTTGGCGCAACTCATTCAGTAGCGTTGAGCGTTTTGTCCCCGAATTACAGATATTGGAATTGCTGCTGATTAGGGGTCCTTTGGGCTGGGAAGGTTGTACTAATGACGGCCTGCTTAAAAGTGTCGTTAGGTTGCGCAGAAACAGCTACAGGGTAAAATCCATGGGTCACTGTTACGCTGCTCGGCAGGCAAGCTAGTAGTAGCTAGCTACACTTTGTGGTATCGGAGTGATCCTATGGCTATTGCAGTCTAACAAAAGAAAGAATAACTGTGGATCGTTGCGAATAAACGGCCTAATAGGAAAGAGAGCAGCATTGAAAGCAAACGCAGGAGTTTAACATCCGCATCAAACAAGCTGGAGGATGCCAAACGATACATAATTGAAGGAAGAACAAAACGTTTAGTTTCAAACTGTACAAGCGCGCTAGCTAAAGGCACTGAAACAGGGTTCTGGCTAGGGAAAGTTTTAGTCGCTTGCAGAAACGCAGCAACCACCTTAAAGGCAAGAAAGCCAGAAGCGTCGAATGCTAATCATCTAAATGATGCAAACACATGTACTCATCGTGTGAACAAGCAAGCTTTCTAATTTGTCTATGTACAGAATGACCTTATATTTAATAATTTTGTGCATAGACAAACAGGACCATCTCCAGGTCACTACAGCATATGTATGCCAGATAAAGCAATGTATTCTAGGCCAAGCAAGTATCAGTGGAGAGCAAAATGTCTGATTCTTGGGCCTATAACTTTTAAGGTGCTCGGTTTATCGACAGGATGAAGGATTTAAATATTAAGTTGATGCATAACTACCAATTGTATTTGGAAATAGCGAAGTAAAGTAGCTGGTGTTTGTGCTCAACGAAAACGAATCCATTAAGACCAGCTGGCAACTGACATCCACGAAGGTACATAAAGATGCATCCAAAGCAGGTATTTAGACGGTTTTGGAGGATTCTAATTCTAAGCTTAGGTGTATCAACAGCAACAACAGATAACAGCATCTTATAAAAGGCTTAGTCCTGCTAGGATGCCTTTACTGGGCGCACTTCAAAGGTCACCAGCCTAACATATTTTCCACGGAGCCACTGGTCTAAGGCGTTGGAAAGGGCAAATTGATAAAGCTGCAGACAAAGAAATAAATAAATAGTTTAATCTCAAATTCAAAGAGACACCAAATCAGGCATGATCAAGGTTTAAAAGCAGTTATGTATCACGACGATAGTTCGGGTTTAACCGTTTGTTGTTGAAACGGTCAAGGCATTGCATGTGGCGGGAAGAATTAAAATATGAGTCTGGTCGACTTGTCAGTATGTAGTTGTGGGTAGTGACTTTATTCAGTGGCGAGTAACATTCGCCACGTCGCAGCGTTGTTAAACAGACATCTGTGGCTTTTATAGGGAGAACGCTTGCCAGGCGAACACCCACCACGTCCTGCAACACTGCCGTAAAGCATTTTGAACAATGTTGTTTAACTGGCAAAGCCGCTTGACGACTGGTTTCATATTCGGTTATTCGCAGACAAATGGCTCCTAATTTCCTCTGTTAGTTGGACAGGTATTGTGATCGGGGTCGCCATGATTGTTGAGGTCCGTTGAGGAGAGGAACATCGCGAATAGTCGTTTAGTTGTGTGTCCAGGTGAGCGAAAGTTCAACTTTTCTGCAGTCTGGAGTTTTTAGATTTATAACGTATAGGCGTATGAAGATTTGTGCAGTTCTCCATGCTGGACAAGCGTTGTGGAGATTTCAGCTGAGTCCCTTTGGTGTACTAGCATGCTCCATGTAAGTCCTTGTCGGTTGTTACGTTCGGCTTGGGCAAAAGTTGTTCCGCAGTCCACTCCCAGGTCACTAAGACGTTCCGGACCTCGGAGAAAAGAGAAAGTGAGGGACAACCGAGAGAAGACCGCAAGAACAGGCATGGAGTTAAACATTATTAAAGCTTTATGTTACAACATTTGGAGTTGAGATAATAGCATGTACAGTGTGCAACAATAATTATGCTGAAAGTGCCTTTTGAAAATCCTATAGAATCATGAGCCGTATGGGTGGATTGCTAACGCCTGCGTAGGTACAAGAGCGTTGGACCAGTAAGTAAGCTGCGAAGTAGCGGTTTATTATGCGCCAACAATTGCGTGGGGTGAGAGCAAAGAGAGTTAGAACATCGATGGTGATTGTAAGGTGCACGAACAGCAAGTAGCTAGCGTAATACGATAGGGCTCGCAGAATAAGTGAAAATAAGTAGGTTGCGGCAAGAGAGAGCTAAGGGTCAATTGGCGGTAGGGCAGAGGTAAGATTGAATGCAGATATTCCAAAGGTATACAGGTTATTGAGCTAAGGAGTGGCTCTTAACAAGCGCTGGATAATCGCATATGCATGGAGCCGATTACCACTAGCTACTTCTAAACCAAGGTGTTGAATTTAAGTCGACCGACAGATGGTGGCGCCAGGCAATACTATCAGTGGCCATATGTAGCCATTCTAATCAGACGCTTGGTCACTAGTTTACGCCTATAGGGTCACTGAATACATCAACAAGCCATCGGGGGTAAGTGATACAGACATTCCAGAAGAATGTATGATGGAGAGACAAGGAGTTTATCCTAGCCACCTCCAGGTCTGCGCGGAAGGGACATGGAGCGTACGGCAAATTGCTGCGGTCGTGAGGAAGATAAGAATAGTGGCATACAGTGGCGCTAGGATAGGGAGTAGCAGTGGTCAGCAAAGGCATTCGGATTAAGCCTACTAATTACAAGTGGATACTTACCATGCCAGAAAAGTCAATAAACCAGCAACGGTGTGATGTAAACAATTCAAGCGAGTAAATGTTGGAGGGCTAAGGAGTGACTCCTGGCGCAAAGATCACTGCTACGTACAATGAATCGATGCAGCTGAGGAGTGGTGAAATAGGTAATAAGAAGAACTGATAATGGTACTAAGGAAGAGAGTATCGGCACCTAGCAAGGACATTGGGGTGAAGCCTTCTAGTTGCTAGTAGATACCTAAAGTGTCCCAGAATAAGTCAGCAGGCAACAAAGGTATGTGCCGCACGCATTCCCAGAAAGGAGTAGAAGAGTGGCTAATAGCAGGCTCCGGATAAGCGCAGAGATGGTTGGAGCCTGCGAAGAATGGCTCCTGCTAGTGAGAGTTGCCAGAGGTAATGAGAAGAACTGATAATGGTACCATGGGTGAGTATCGACGGCTAGCAATGGCAATGGGGTGAAGTCTTCTAGTGTCCCAGAATAAGTCAATAGACAGCAGATGTGTGATTCACGCAGTCCCAGAGGGAATAAAAGAGTGGCTCTTAGCAGGCTCCGGATAAGCACAGAGATGGTTTACGCCAACGAAGAATGGCTCCTGCTAGACAGAGATAATGCAAAGAACTGATAATCGTACTAATGGAGAGAGAATATCGATGGCTAGCAGCGGCATTGGGGTGAAGCCTTTAATTTCCTCTAGTGGATACCTAGTTCCCTAGAATAAGTAAACGAACAGCAAATGTATGTGACGCAGACAGTCTCAATGAGGAGGGTTGGAGAAAAATGAGAGTGGCTTTGAACAAACTCCGGAAAGGCTTGGAGCTTACGTCTACTGTTGTTATTAAATAGAGATGCTGAGGTTAGGAGGGTCTACAGCTGGTGGCGCTATGAACCTATTTCGGTAGTCAGATGTATTCATCCCATTTAGCAGATTGGTCACTAGCGGATTTCTACAGTGTCACAGAATACATCAGCAAGCATGCGAAGGTGTGATACACTCGTTCTAAAAGAGCACAGGATGGAGAACCAAGGAATGTCTTCTAGTAGATCTGTATACGTGCAAGGTAATTAGAGCCTACAACGAATCGCTGCAGGAAACGTGATACAGATAAGAGGAAGGAAGGATTATTGTGTTAACAAAGAGAACTAGTGGACAGAAACTGAATTCGCAGTAAGCTTTCTAGTTATTAGTAGATACTTCCAGTGACAGAAAAAGTCAACAAACCCCCGAAGGTATGTGGTGCAAACAATTTAAGAGAGTTAGTGTTGGAGAGATAATCAGTGGATCCTATCGCAAAGAAGTCTGCTACCTACAATGACTCAATGCAGCTGAAGCGTGGTGACATAGGTAATAAGAAGAACTGATTATGGTACTAAGGGAGAGAGTATCGACGCTTAGCAATGACATTGGGGTGAAGCCTTCTAGTTCCTAGTGGATACCTAAAGTGTCCCAGAATAAATCAGCAGACAGCAAATGTATGTGACGTAGGCAGTCCCAGAGAGGAGTGGAGGAGTGGCTCTTAGCAGGCTCCGTATAAGCGCAGAGATGGTTGGAGCCTGCGTAGAATGGCTCCTGCTAGACAGAGGTAACACAAAGATCCGATAATGGTACCAAGGGAGAATATCGACAGCTAGCAATCGCAATGGGGTGAAGTTTTCTAGTGTCCCAGAATAAGTCAACAGGCAGCAGCTGTAGACGACGCAGACAGTCTCAATGATGAGGGCTGGAGAAAAATGAGAGTGGCTCTGAGCAAACTCCGGAAAGGCTTGGAGCTTACGTCCACTGTTGTTATTAAATAGAGATGCTGAGGTTAGGAGGGTCGACAGCTGGTGGCGCTAGGAACCTATTTCGGTAGTCAGATGTATTCATCCCATTCAGCAGATTGGTCACTAGCGGATTCCTACAGTGTCACAGAATATAACAGCAAGCATGCGAAGATGAGTGATACAAACATTCTAAAATAGTACAGGATGGAGAACCAAGGAATGTCTGCTAGTAGCTCTGGATATGCGCAAGAGAATTGGAGCCTATAAGGAATCGCTGCAGAAAACGTTATACAGTTAATAGGAAGGAAGGATAATTGTGTTAAGAGAGAACTAGCGGACAGGAACTGAATTCGCATTAAGCCTTCTAGTTATTAGTAGATACTTACAGTGACAGAAGGAGTCAACAAACCCCCGAAGGTATGTGGTGCAAACAATTTAAGAGAGTTAGTGTTGGAGAGATAATGAGTGGATCCTAGCGCAAAGAGGCATGCTACCTACAAGGACTCAATGCAGCTGAAGCCTGTTGACATAGGAATACGAAGAACTGATAATGGTGCTAATGAAGAGAATCAGCGGCTAGAAATGTCTTAGGGGTAAAGCCTTCTAGTGGATGCCTAAAGTGTCCCAGAATAAGTCAACAGAGAGCAAATGTGTGTGACGCAGACAGACACAAAGGATGATGGTTGTACCCGGCAAGGAGTGTATTCAGCGGTTAAAATTTGTCCAGCTCGGCATGTTTTTGTGCTTCTTTACGCAGTGTTCTAGCCTTAGAAAAGGTTTTTCTTTTATGTTGTGATTTACTCAGGTTGAAATTTTGCCCCAGAAAGCAATATCAGCGCAAGAAAAGCTTTGCTGAATTGTTTGTTAATTTATAATTTTCTAGTGATGCATGCCACCTTACTATGTCTCTTAACAAACCCTTTTTATTTTCTTACGCATTTATTGTAATTACTTTCTAACTTTCGTATCCCATATAATTCCGCCACTCTCATTTCTTCCATGTGCGAACCAACAATTGTGACGACTGAGCTGGCCAACCGATGTCCAATGAATTTAAAGTGAACTTGTGCTGAACTGGATCCTGTTCAAAAGGAAAAAGGCACAACTTCACCTCTGTGCAGCTTTCGCAACGAAAGAACAAAGAGCTCAATATCGCCAGAAGGAACCAGAAAAGTTTCAAGGTGGGCGCATACGAACCAGCAGCTGTACACCAAACCATGCTAATGCATTGGTAATTGCCGACGAGGAACATATACGTTGCCTACTTACATGCAAGTGCATCGGATTAATGTAAAAATTGATCTGAACCCTTAAGGGTGTAGCCTCCAGCCGGTCTAGAAATATACCTATTTATTTATTGGTTTATTTAGCAAGCTTCGGATATCCGCAGAGAGGATTGGAACCTACGACCATTAGTTGCTACTAAATAGAGGTGCTGAGGTTAAGAGGATCGACAGATAATGGAGCTATGAAAAAGTTTCGGTGGCCAGATGAGTCATTCCATTAGGCAGGTGGTCACTAGTGGATTCCTACAGTGTCACAGAATACATCAGCAAGCCAGCGAAGGTAACTGATACAGGCATTCTAAGAGATTACAGGATGGAGAAGCAAGGGAGGTCTCCTAGTGGCTCTGGATACGCGCAAGATGTACGGAGCCTACAACGAATCACTGAGGAAAACGTGACGGAGGTAAGAGGAAGAAAGGATAATGGTGCTAAAAGAGAGAACCAATGGACAGCAACAAAATTCGCATTAAGTCTTCTAGTTATCAGTGGATAGCTAGTGTCAGAAGAGACAACAAACCAGTGAAGGTATGTGATGCAAACAATGCAAGTGAGTAAGTGTTAGAAAGACAATGAGTGGATCCTAGCGCAATAAAGTACGCTACCTACAAAGACTCCCTGCAGCTAAAATGTGATGAAATAAATAAATAAATAAATAGTATATTCTCGGTAAAACGAGACACACCTGTAAAGGCGTGATCAAATATGCATACAAGCATAGCTTCTGTGGAATGTTAAAACATTTCGTTTTGATGAAAGTTATAAAAGAAAAGATGTTGTCCGTATGAGTGAGCATACTGTCAGGTAATAGTCAGACCCAGGGACATCATGGCGCTGTGGCGCGCAAAAATCCGTCAAAACACAAGTTGGGGGTAATTTCGCCAGGTAGTGATCCGTGAGCACAGGAGCCTAAACAAGGCTTTTTGCAACCAATAACCATTACAAGATAGAGATGATCTGTGCTCCAACAAAGCATTGTTCATAGCAGAATTAGTTGCACAGGTTCGATGTAGAAGGCTGAGGACTGCGTCAGTGTGAAATGCATAGCTGTGACTTTATTTTGTGGCGAGTCACGTCCGCCACGTTGCAGTGTTGTTAAGCGGACATTTGTGGCTTTTTATAGGGAGAACGCTTGCCAGGCGAAAACCCACCACGTCCTGGAACACTGCCGTAGCTTTCGTTGAACAGTAGTGCAAGTCGGTTATGCATCATATAGACCGATTTTGCATTCTATTATTCGCAGTCGGTTGACAGCCAAAATTCTTCGTTGGTTGGCCGAATGGCTTAGTTCTGATACGGCAGCAGTCGTTGAAGCTGGTCAATGATGCAAGATTCGAAGAGTCGAATGATAATGATGCAGGTGAGTAAACACATTGTTAATAGAAGCCGGCTCTTCTATTATATTCTTGCTCGGCTCGCAAACCATGTCCAGCTATCCTAGCTGGACTTGTCATGGGGTCGGTGAGTGAAGTTGTTTCTTGTGGCTGAATATGTCCTTAATAGGTAAAAACGCCATTCTCCGCAAATTGGATTTGGGATTCCTGCAAATGTAAGTAAGTGTACCTGTTTCCGTAGCCAAGTGAAAATGTCCATGGAAGACCATCGGAATAGCCACATATACGTGCGCAACGCTGTCCGTGAAATGACATCAGAATGGCTCCAGGTGACTGGCGAATAGGAATGTTTGAGGCAGTGAAGGTAATCACGCCAGAGTTGTTTGTCTTCGGTTGCGGACCGGGGGATCCATGTACATATATTATTCCAGGTGAGTAAATTGTTCTCTGTGTACGAGGCAAGCTAAACCCATTTGTCTAGACCCCATGAAGGTAGCGCCTCCGGAATGGCGGAATGAGCTCCATTTGGAACATTGTGTGAATTGTTCATTTCCTAGAGAAAGGACCAAGCGTTTGAGGATGGGTCGGCCAGTCCCAGTGGATAAACCTTCTTGTTTTGGCGGATGTACCTGTGGGAATCTCGGGAAAAACGGGCAACGGACAAGAGGTGGCCAAACAGAGACAGCAATGAATCAAGAAGCAATAACACAGACTGGTGGCGCTCACCGGTGTCTATGATACCTTCAAACTTATGTAATTTTGTTTAGTATACATAATTCGCAAGCGCGTTCTATACATTACGTCGCTGGTGTGACTCAGACTACAGCTACTACGTGGGAAGAAGGTTCTGCACGCGCAGGGTCAAAAGACCGATATAACAAAGCGTTTTAACAATAGTTAAGCGAATGATGCGGTGGTTTTAGAGAAACAGGTAAACCGATGATGATGGCAGAAGCCAGAATGCGAGAGACATCTTAGGTGAAACTGAGGACAACTAGGTTGAGACCGAATGCGGGAGCAAGATAGGTAGAGTAACATTCCAAGAGGAAAAGGAATTTCAAGGAATCGGCTAGGAGCGATTGAATGCTGACGGCAATATGAGGAGTAGTTCGTAAGAGTAATTACACTAAAGCGTTCACGATTCCACAGTCTAATAGCCTTCAGAATCTAGGAAAATGGTCACAGGGGGCCTAAACTGCCGTGCGTTTGGTGTCGTTATGACACTTACGGTCTCAATAGTATACCAGTGCGAGCATAAGGTAAAGAGCATGGGAATAGGAAGAGTGGTAAGTTGAGCATACTAATGGAAGTACTAGTCAAGCAACAATTAGCAATGGTCCGAGTGCCGCCAATACTCAGGAACGAGCTCAGAGCGAATGCGATCATGCGCACGAGGATAACTTGGATAGGCGCAATGAGTGTAAGCTGTGGGAATACAAATTGGAGCGCATTAAGAGAAAAGGCCAAAGATAATGGGAAATAAAAGCCGACAAAAAGTTACAGACGGGTCAGGTGAGAGAAGATAACGGCAGGACAGTAAAGCCGGACGTCCGAGTTAAAAAGAAATGAAAACAGAAAGCGAGAGAAGAAAAGGTTAGGGTCGGGTTGAGAAGGGTTTATTGGTAAGGAGTGGAAAAGCCCACGAGGCTCTCCAAGTAGTGTCAACAGCACCATTGGGTCAGCCAAACCAATGGAAGTGATGTCTCAGAAGTCCAAATGAATTTAGTGATTACGAGGCCGACTAAGCGGTATTGGATTAATCGGCCCTTTGGGACTAGGTCGTACAATGCAGATAAGAATGAGGCTATAACAATAATGTGGGGTAATAGAATTAACTCTGCGGAGCCAATACCGTTTAAGGCTCGGTAATACGAAGAACTGATAATGGTACCAAGGGAAAGAGAGTATCTAGAGCTAGCAATGGCATTATGGCGAAGCCTTCTAGTTGCTAGTGGTCGCCTAAGGTGTCATAGAATAAGTCTACAGACAGCAGATATATGTGGCGCACGCAGTCTCAGAGAGAAATAAAATAGTGGCTCTTAGCAAGCTTCGGATATGCGCAGGTATGGTTGGAGCCTACAAAGAATGGCTCCTGCTAGGTTAACAAACAGCAAATGTATGTGACGCAGACAGTCCCAGAGAGTAAAGGAGAGTTAATTGGTGGGGCCTATGTCCGATATTTTGCGTTTTCGACTTTAGAGGTGTTCTGGGCCATGTTCCCAAAGTTCATCCTCCGGTATATTGGTGTTAAAGAGCTCGCAGTTAGGCAGGGTAGCAATGTGTCTATGTAGGGATGATCGGAACTGTGTAATATTCTCGGCAGCCCTAACTTGTAATGGTAACCTGTTCCAGACGCGAGCGAATCTGTAAAGAAAGAAGTTGTTATGCACGTTGGTGCGGGCTGTAGGTAGGGTAATGGTTAAGGGTCTATGGCAAAGTGGGTACCGAGAGTCACCGTGTTGTTGAATAAGTCCTGCAAGGTTCGTATTTGGGTTGCTTATCGTCTGGAATAGGAAGGTGAGGTTGAGTCTCACTCTTCGTAAGCATAGAGGTTCAAGACCAAGAAGTTGACAGCGCTCACGGTAGTTGAGAGTAGAGGGGCAAAGCAGGCGCTTTGTGAAAGTGCGTTGTACTTTCTCAATTGCTATTCGGCCACTCTGGAGTTGGTATATCTTATAGAGCAGGAATCCAGAAGAGGGCTAGCGCGTACCTTGTACAGAGTGAGCCTGGATTCGTTTACGAGCATTGTCTTGCAGCTATGAACAATGAGGGATCTAGCTTTCGCTACACTATAGCTAACTTGTTCCGAGAATTTTAATGAGCTTGAATAGTGTACGCCGAGATCCCTTATGGTTTGACAGTTGGCTAGTGAGACACCAATTAGGGTTAGCGCACTAGGCGGTACAGTGCATCTGTAGGACAGGGCGCTGCACTTCGCGGGAGAGAGAAGTCAAGCTTCCATGTTTAACACCAACGGTCTAATGCTTAAAGGTCATTTTGAATATTGAGGAGACCACTCCTTAGATTACCCGGATACAAGGAGAAAACGACTTTGATATCGTCGGCGAACAGGTACGCCTTTCCATATTCAAAGACTTAAAATACGTCGTTGATGTACAGTAAAAAGAGTATAGGACCCAGTACACTTCCCTGGAACCCACCACTCGTAACTGTTTTCCGTCATGATTCGAACTCACCTAATCTCCCCGACTGTGTTTGACAGGAGAGATAGGAAGAGAACCAAGAAAGCAACTGGTCCGATATACCGTAAGAAGTCAATTTAGTTACCAGTCCATTATGAGGGACTCGGTCGAACGCTTTTTTCATATCCAAGAAGATGATGATCAAACCTTTCCTGCAATCAACCACGGCGGTAACATTGTTCAGGAACTCCAGCTGGCATGTTGGACAGGATTTAGACGGGAGAAATACATGTTGGGATTTGTTGATGAGATTACGTTGAGTCAAGAACCGTAGGAGCTCTTCCTTAATGATCCTCACCATCACTCGTGAAGCGAATGGGGTATGACTAATGGGCCTGTAGTTTTTAAAGTTTTGACGGCTTCCCCTTTTGTGTCTTGTCATGACCACTGCATGTTTCCAAGCAGCAGGAAAGGTTCCACGTTGCATGGAAATGGTAAAGATGCTAAGAAGTAGGACGGCGGTATCTAGGCCACCTAGAATTAGCAGAGCCGATGGGAGGCCATCAGGTCCTGCACGGAAGGATAATTAGAGAGCTTGAATTTCCCGAGTAATGGTGCGCAGGTCAAATGGTACTGCGCTTAAAGTATCATTTGTGCAACTAGGAATATTAAGAGGCAGGGTCAGGTTAGCAGAAGTGAAGGAGTCGCAGAAGTAGCAGTTCATGACCTCGCATATTTCAGCTTGGTTACTGGTAGCTGTGTTGTCAAGACGAATAATCGAGTTAATCAAATTCGAGGCGGGGTTGCTTCTGCGACTCATCAGTGAATTAAGGGCTTTGATACGGTTGATAGAGTTTAGGGCAGTGTGTTCTTTGGACAGATATGCGATATTTAGTGAATTTCTCCACTCTATCAGGACTTCCTTGATGCGAATAAGGAGGAAGAATTCTTGGGTCCTGCTGTACTTTGCACGTAGCTTTTTGAAATTGACGAGTAGTTTGTGAGGGGAAGCTGCATCATGCGGTGGCTGAGTTGCTTTTTGTTTCGTTATAGGTGCAACTATATCCAGGCAGTAAGTGAGATTTCTATGTGTTACGGAACAGGCGGTGCCCGCGTCTGTAGCCAGAAAGAATACATCCCCGCTGATGGATCTCAGAAGTAGAGCAAAGCTTGTCCAGTTGATGCGTTTGAAGGGCCGAACAGAACACGCTGGTCTAGCCACTGGGGGACGAGGGATGGGTAGTCGGAAAAAGAGCTTTACTATTTTGTGTTCGCACCCAGGAAGGTCGTCAAGCACTCTAGCAGATGCATGAGCAACTCCGTCTGTAAAAAGTAAATCTAAGGTGTTATTGTGCCTAGTTGGTTCCTGCACGTGTTGAGTCCACCCAAATGTATATGTGGTGTCCACAAAGGCACGGCATTTGGGGGCGCAGATTGCGTTTTCCAGGCCACCTTAGGCATGTTGCAGTCACCGCCAATTATCTCATAGTGGATAGGCAATAGGGATACTTCTGTGAAGAGTTCCACTAGACTGCGTATACGAATGGTGTTAGCGTGTGGAGGGTTATACAGATAGCCAATTAAGGTATCGTGCTGTCCCCTACTAGTCTGAATCCAAACCGAGTCTTCCAGACGGTCGATTGAAAGTTTTTGAAACGATGGCGCCCGAAATCGTCACGCACGTAAAGGAGGCCTCCGCCGCCACGGTGGTTGGTATGTCCATTGCTGAAGGAGGTGTAGCCCGGAATCCGCAGCTGTGCATCCGGTGTGTTAGCACCATGCCACGTTTCTGTGATCAGCACTACCTAGGGGCCGGATAGGATAATGACCGGGTTGCTAAGGTGCATCTTATGTTTGATGGCCTTGCGTTAAGGAGAAGTAGATTGAGTGCCTCGTTGCAGAAGTGAGCGTCTGCTGCAATATCAGAGACAGAAGTAATCTAAGTGGTTTGCGTGGGTATAGTTGCTGTTGTCTCAGAGGGAGTGATGAGAGTTACAAGGTTACAGAGGTCAGACAAAATCTTACTGTCCGCGGCATCATAGGGCAGTTCGGGTTGTAGGAGTGGGACTGCCTGGTTACCATGCTGGAACGAAACAGAGGAGACATTTTTGTGGGTGTGGGGAAATTATTGGCGATGGCTAAGGTATTGGCAGGGATATGTTGTACGAAAGCAGTAGAAGGTGGGCTAGAGTGAGTGTGCCGCCCTGAGGGGCATATTTCTGCTAGATGTGGGTTGGTTACAGCGGTGTCTGTATCGCATTCCAAGACTCGGAGAGGGTTGATGGCGTGTTTTCATGCAATGGTGAGTCTCCTGGATAGGTCGTCTTTTGGATGCGTGGATGACAAGCCCGTAGATGCGGCAAGAAGTGTCTCAGGGGAAGCAAAACCTGCGTTGCCTGCAAGCCGGGGCCGTTGAGTTGCGAAGCGGGGGAACTTTTGAGCAATTTCTCCTGGGGTGATAGGGACTGATACTGCACGCCATTTCTGGAATTAGCATTTAATGGGCCAACGACTACGTGTGGTGTTGGAGGGGTGGGCAGCGATTGCTCAAGGGCATCTTTGGGATGTTTAAAAGCCTGTATGGTTGGTAGAGGGCAGCCTCGTTCAACAGTCTCGTGAGTTGTGGCGAGCCGTGGCCCGCCATATTCCATAAAATGGAGCGGGGACGCGCACTGACGTGTTAGGCGGTTCAGTAAGCATTGGGCTTGTAAGGCGCGGGCGGTTAATCTTTGCAGGCGAGGGTAGCGTGATGTGTTTCGTTACTTAGCGGAGTGTTCTATAGGAAGAAAGGTTTGTAGCGGGGTACCTGCAGTTGATTATTGTTACTGTGAGCTTGATAGTACCGTGGTAATTGCGGTCTTAGGGTGTAGAGTGTGGATTCGCCAACGGACCGTGTTATATTAAACAGTCCAGGGGTGAAAGACTGGTTCGGGCTGCAGACTGTGAAGTGGGGCATTGGTGTTGCTAGCGTTAGCGCTACCGGGTGGGGGCGGGAGTAGCGCATGTTCTGGCTGTGGCTGAGGACATTGGCTTTTGTATGGCGAGCAGTTGGATTTGGAAGCAAGTATGGCTCACCTGGGGTGGCAAGTTTTTGTTCGTAGTCGTGGTCTCCATCAGTGGTACATAACTTTTGGATATTGCCTTTAAGGGTGCCAGCTGTCTATTCTGAGATGCGCACTTGTTGGGTAGTACGGAGGGTGGGGGTTGCCTGTTTTCGTTGGGACGTTCACTAGTTTGAGGTCTCGGCACGTAGGAGTTGCAAGAGCCAGGCTTTTTAACCGCCTTCGTTTTGGGCGTTTGCGTGAGACTTCCTTGGTAGTCAGTGGGGTGCATGGCATAGGTTCATTGGATGTGTTACCAACAACCTCATCTATCTGAGGTTCGGTATCAGTGT
>OX104070.1:54429276-54491689 GCA_944474145.2 Dicrocoelium dendriticum | reverse complement strand
ATCCCACTGTGCTTAAAGGGCTTAACCAGTACGTTAATGTCCGTATAAAACTTGCGGTAGCAAAGGCGACTGTTCCGTTCTTTCATGATTGCATTATGTCTTGTAAACATCCGAAATATTTTTGAAAATATTCAAACGGAATGGGAGTAATCCTACTAATACTTCATTTATGCGCCATGCTCTAAATAAACTTGACATAGGTGCCTCTAGGCTTGATAATTTGGAGTGTAACCATTGCGTTTATTCTCACATGCTAAGTCATCTAGATGCGGAGGTACCCACGCGCTTGGAAGCATTTGTTCAACGTATGGCCAAAACGCAAGTTGCCGGACGACTAACTCTCAATGCGGCAACAGATTGATACGACTAAGGCAACCACCCTGTTCCCATCTGCCCCGGAAAGTTATATCCACAACTTTTCCGCTGTACATCTGGATAAAACACTTCTTGAGGCACTTTCCTTCGGTCCGAAATTTTGTTGTCCTCGTAACAATACCAGTCAGCTAGAGCTAAAAGTCCAGTATGAAAGTGCACCTTCCCAACTAGCTATGCTTGCACATTCGTCAGCATTAGCAGCTGAGAATTTTACATCCACGGTGGTCAATAAATGATACCAGTACCTAAACCACGAAACTAAAGGCAAGTAGTTGCTAACGAACGCGCACTTGGACGCTATTAAAGCGCTCAAACGGAAAGAACATGTTCTGCTTTCTAGGCGGGATGAAGAAGCAGGGATTGTCTTTATCGATAAACCTGACTATATCGCTAAGCTAAATGCCGCCCTCAACGCTGTTTCAAAATTCCGGATGATGGAGAAAGGGAAAGGCGAAACGGCCTTGGTAGAAAACAGTCACAAAGCTACTGGGCTGTCTGAAGCAAGTGAATGCGACTGACTAAGTGGATTTCGAGTCATGCGTCCCTCCGGGACAGTGATTCTAGGTCTTTATGTCTTAGCGAGTGCATTAAGAAGGACTTCCATTGCGGCCAATATTAGACATGTGGGATTCTCCAAATCACTCAGCAGCGAAATAGCTCGCTAAGCTTCTAGACCCGAGCAGTAAAGTCCTATCCAAACCCAGTCCTGGCCCATCAGGTCAATAGACGTAAACAGGCTCGTCATGTTCACTCATCGCAGCTTTCGCAGCTTAGCTCATGTCTGGTGGGAGCGCCGCGTGAGCAATGAGCGTGTTCGGTGTCGCGTATGTGGTGCAGGAAGAGCATGTGAACCGCACAGCGCCATTATATTACGCACCGGGCTCCGAGGGATGGGCCACGTGTTGCGCATGCCAGCACACAGAGTTCCGCGATGTGCATTGTTTGCGCGTTGTGGGTGTGGTTGGAAGAGGAGGAGGGGATGCCAAGGGATGACTTGGTCAGGAGAGATGAAAACCCTCACTTCGAAGTTGGCTTCGGTTGGTGCATCGCAACTGCCTGGCTGGAGTCCTAAGGACGGCGAGCACGTTTGCTTGCACACACTTGCAGATATGGCTCGGAGCCGGCCCCAGTGGCCTTTGTGTTGTGAGTTCCTTTGTCCATCCCCTTGCTGCTTAGCATCCCCTCCAATCAACTCTCACTCGTTAGGCGTAATAGGACTCTCATTTTACGACACGATAGCCAGCTGTTAGCTCTCCGGAACGAAGTCCATCCGTTACTGAGGACCCAGCTGACGTGCCATTGTTTGTTTTCCTTTTGTTGTCTTGTGTTGCGGCACAATAACTGAGGTGGATTCCACCTTCAGCTAACGTGTATAATGATAATAATGATGATCCAAACACAGCCTCAGAGGCATATACAATCAGCTTCGTAGACTCCAGAAGCCATATGCCGTTAACCGGACGGAAACTGCTTTCTCAAGATGTAGTGTTGCTCGTCACAAATGTTCTGCTGGAGGAAACGATAGATTACCCACGCGCTGCTGTTCGATTGCATCATATGGATGGCGGCCTTTTGAACCAGCGACTTAAACAGATACTTCTGAGGTGCACCAGGTACGTACAATTCCTTTCCGACGGGATGGTCCATAGACAGAAGGACGGAGTCGCAATGGGCTCTCCGTTAGGACCATTGTTAGTAGACGTATTTATGAATAACTTAGGGAACGACCAGCTTAGCGGTGGTATGGGAAAATTGGTCTACTACGGAGGGTACGCTAACGATATTTTCGGCATCTCAGACAGTGTTCTTTGCACGGAAGAATTAATGAGACCATTTAACTCTGCCCACACAAACATAAAATTCACCGTCGAATCTGAGTGCAACGACTCAATGTCGCCCTTAAGCGTTCAGATTATCGGATGGTTTTGAAAAGGGTGTCCAGCGCAGTGTCCACAGAAAGACAAACTTGGCATGGGCAATATACTCACTTCGCCAGCTTTGTTCCGCTTAGCCAAGAACGGAAACCTGTTCGGTGCCTAACCGAGCGAGCAAGAAAGATATGTAGCGAGGATATGTTTTCGAACGAGCTAAACATTGTTCGTAGCCTATTCGATAGAACTAGTCATCCGGTATGGTTTCTTCGGAGGAATATAGTGGTACGAGAAGCAAAAGCAGCAGGAAGGAAACCGATATACTTATCGTCAGCGTCCAAGGAGGACAAGATAGTTGAACCAATGACTAGAAGGCATTTTGACACATCGCTCAAACGTACTATGCTGCAATCTTACGGCTAAGCTTTACTCAGTGCCGACCCTGAATCAACAACGTAAAGACAGAATTCGAAGGTCAAGTACTGCATTCTCTGTTTACTCTTTCAATTGCTCGTGTAGGTCAAGACATGTCAGAAGAACTACCAGCAGACTGTCCGAGGGAGCCAGGAAACACTGTGCAGCAGTGTCCACACACCTAATCGACTGGAGACACCAAGTCAGAGCGCATGAAACGTTCCAGCCCATCTACTGCGTACCCAGACGCTACACAAGAGTGGTTCGATGTCGTCTACGGGCAGCGGCCGAGGCACTAGCCATCAGGTTTTATGACCCTGACCTATGTGCGCACAATAAATGTGTCCAGGCTCTAACTCTACTTTGGTCCCCCCGCAGCACGGACACAGGATGGACAACGCCACACACACACACACACAAACACACTGTTGACTGCCGTTGAGCCAATCACCCAGCTTTGTCACGCAGACCATCTGGGTATAGAATCTGTACCCTTAGCTGAGGTTTACGTTCATGTCATTCCTTTGTGGTGTATTAGCCTGATGAGGAACCACTGAAAACGGGTTCGTTCTCTGACACTGGTTAAGTTTGTACCCGATCTAAATATTTGGCGCTGGGCCGTAGGTAACTGTAAGTGCATTGTCACCCTTAATTGGGGTTTCGGGTGGTCTCTACACACACCCAAATAATACCTTTGATCCTGGGATATTAGCCGTTTTTCATATTGAAGCCATCGCCTCAGCCCGGTTTATGATTGCCGACCCTTTTGCTGGGTAAATATCCTTAACATAAATGGTGCCCCCGCCCCGCGTTTATGCACACGAGGTTGCATAAACAGCGGCTAGTCAGAAAGTGAGTACTCCTTCTCTGAAGCATAAAAGGAAAACCATGTTTCCTTGACAAATATTGCATCAGGGTCGGCGAGGACAGACAAAGGTACAGGATATGCATTTTCTTGTTTAGGGCTCTAGCATTTAAATTAGGAGTGAGAAAGAACCCTTCGGGTCTACTAGCTTTATAAATTACGAAAGGCAGCCCTTGATGATTACTTCGCTGTCTGCAGTAGTTTTAGGAAGTGAGTGGGAAGACATTTCAGGGGGTATTCGGGTGATGAGGTATTTGGCGCCGCTATGAAACTGTCGCGGCTCATCCCATCTGGTCTAAAATATGAGCAGGTTGCGGAGTAGGAAGCAATGGACTATTTGGCTTATGTATCTTGAGCTGCGACATAAGTCTGAGAGATGTAGCAGGTGCGCAACAAACTGGATGCGTATGAAGTTGAGCGGAGCTGTGTAGATTGAAGCACGTAGTGCTCGCCAAAGCCGAATTGGTTGCGGTGGTGGTACGCGGTCCCGTCTGACAAGCATATGGGGAATGATTCGATAGAGTCCGCCCTGGTGGACCGAAATAAAGTTGCTTTAACTTTCGATCACTGCGGAGTTATGCGAGATTCAATATTATATTGTGAAAAGTTCTACTATCGTTTGTTCTCAGTTTGATTGGGACTAGGAATTTACTGATCCTTTAGGCCATCTTCTCAAATTATATCGACATTTCCGCAATACCGTTAACTTCATCGTTTGTGTTCTTAAACTTTCCCGTAGCTATGCCATCCGGAACATTAAATAAAAGTACCCTGATCTCCACCTCGTCTCAGCCAAGTTGCAGCGACTGCTTGCCTACGGATGTTTAGATAGTTAAGGCAAATGTAGGCTACATAACCATCGTAGGCGAGTGTCTAGGTGTGTTCCTTCTGCAAGCCTATTTGGCACTAGGAGACTTAGTAGGTATAGTTACGGTGCCGTCTATGATGTTACCGTTCGCTGCTTGCTTTTTGAAGAATGTACGGTGCTCGCGTTGACTAAAGCTTGTTCTGACGGTAGGAATTTTCGCAGCCCAAATTATGCATTTGTAACGACCCGAAAGTAAGTGGCTCAGCGTTGTTGCATGGCGAAGTTGTTCACCGTTGGCTATGAAAGTACGCAATACTGCCGCATCCCTTACATTTAGGTTAATGGGTGCCACAACCTTGGTTACACGCTTGGTCAGTCGTTAAACCTGCAGTGCATTCTCTGCAATGCAATTAACCACAAAAATGCACGCGTAAATGCGTCCGCCGATATATTGTCTAGACACTATTGCGCTAAACAATCCAATCCCGCAAGCAGCAATATATGGTGCTACGGTCGCCGCTTTTCCATATTTTCAACGTTAGTGTCGTTGACCCCAGCGGTTAAGGTGCACTAGGTGGTGCGGTCCATACACGGGGTCTTTTTGCTCGAGGCGTCGGCGGCTCTGTTCTCTGACTGTAGGTTATGCTAGACTCGCTTCAATCGTCGTAGAAGTTTCTTGACACGTCCGAGTTAACTGGGCTAGTTAAAAGTCGCCTTAAAGTTTCAACAACCATTGTCCCTTCCGGTACAGAAGGCCGCCTTGTATTAGCAGCTGAACACCTAGTAGTAACCAAGGCTTTTCCTGTATTGTTCTCAGGTTGGCTGACTGGATCTGCGTACGATGTGGCTTTATGGATAGTACTGGTCCCAGGGTTCGCCGATGCTTCCAGTAACCAAGAAATCCAGTATCCACATCAGACGCAAGGTCAAGATCCATAGTAGGTGAGGCACTTAGGTTCACAGGCGTCGGACAGTTGTTACAACTAGTCTGAACACACCTGCTCTGTACGGAACTCTCGCTTAGACTGTCGTAACGGCCTTGCAAATCCGTTCTTGCTGGTACTAACTTCAAGTCAATGAACGTTGTGCGGGTTCTAAATTCCATTTGATAGGAGAGAAACTTGAGAGCCGAGTTCTCATTACCGAACTTGCCTAAAAGGGAGCATTGGTTTTTGGCAACCCTTTCGCCCCGCCCTGTACAGCTCAGTGACTTGTGTTCCAAGCCACATACTTTCATCAGTAGTTTTCGAATGGGGTCAGTTTCATGATGTCGGAAACATTATACATCACTGCCTCAGTATGACCTTTTAGACGATTCATCACCTCGGTGCAAATCGTCTTAAGGTACCTCCCTGCCAACTCCGCTTGCTTAACCTCCAAGCATTCCTAGGGTTGAACCATAGTCGCTACGGTGGTCAGTCTATCAGCAAAAGGTTCTATTGTGTGGTGGACCGTTTTCAGCTTAGCTACGTCGCTTTGAAGCTCGGCCATTTGGGAACTCAGAGAAAAGTTGTCCGTTATGTTAACGGTGCGTGGTATAGTTGTGTCGGAGAAGTGCTTGCTGGTAGATTTAGATTTAGCCGGGGTAGGCTCACGAGGTTAAGACGACGTTCGCGGGCCGTGTCTAAAGGAAGCGGTGAGAAAAAACAAAAGATAACGGCAGCGAAACTTTAAGTTTAACAAAAAAGTGTAATTGACACTCGTGATAAAATATACGCTAGAGACCCCAAACTCCTTTAAAAGCCTGAACAAATCAAGAAGGAGAGAAGACAAGCCACGTTACTTGGTACATCTGCTGTTTCTGTTGGCCAGCTATGCATAATTAGTCGGTCCCCAGGTTTCGAGGACCCATGTACCAGTCAACGTGGTGGGTGGCCAGCCAGCTATAATGTTTTGCACATACTTTACTACACTTGAATTATATTACCATTCATTCGTTCGTGTTGAAGTATTGGAAAAGCTCCGGTCAGATAAATCACTATTGTGATAGCTGAGCTATTGCCAAAGCCCCATCCCATGCTGTCAAGTTGGCCTACATTGGGGACCCTTGCTTCGAACTTACTTACCAGGAAAGATAAACCTCTAAAAGGTCAAAGAAGCTCACAATATTTTGCGCTAACACTTAAAACACAGTAATTTTTCTCAGTTGAAAAAGCTAGCTAACCTAACCATAATCGTTGTTGCACTACACATATCAACTTCAGTGAATTATACGCTTCGTAATAACTAGACTATTTTTCTGACACTCATTTGCCTATTCATGGCTGCAAATATCTGATGTGTGTCACTTGAGGTAGCCCTAGGTCTGTGCGTACATAAAATTTACAAATCCTTAAACCTCACATAATCTATCTTGAAAACCTGCAGCATTAACAGACTGATACCGGCTGACTGTCTCACGAGCCATCCTGCTAAATTCATACAGGCCTATCCTACGTAAGGCCGCGGCTATGGTGCCACCACCCAGCGGTATTAATACATGTGATTTCTAGTTTTACCGCGCTTTGCAACGCTCGGTATTTGCGAGAATCCTCAAGCTAAGGCCTTTCGACCCAGGATTAAGTGAGCCTGTCGATATGCCACAAGTACTACTAACATGATTTTAAGTCTTCGCAGCGTGTAAGCACGATGTTCCCTCAAATTTTTCTATTTATTAGGGCGTAAGCTTAAAACATCCCATTTTCGGCCAAAAGCGTCTCATCTGTTAAATACTGGTAACATTGAGCAATCTTGCACTTTTAAATACACCACCATATTTGGAAGCGATAACGCTACTACATATATCCTTTTCTTTCTTTTTTCCCCTGTAGTTGCTAACAAAATAATTGCGTCATTTTTAGCAAGGGAACAAACTGACGCTGCACGCAATCGCCGAATAATTTGCAAACGACTGCGAAATTCTCAAGTATTTTTCTTTCCGCACATCAAGCGCTTAAACTTTACCTAGTCTGGCGCCTTAGGTTGCTATTGTATTTTGTACTTAAGCTGAAAACTGCTATTTTTGGTCCAGTTTGCTTAGCCTTGTGGTGCTCAAGGTCACCTATTACTGGGAAACATTAGAAGCATTTTTTACTTTACCACTTTTATTAGCATTTTACTCGGCGGTGTTGTGTCCATTTTTGTAAAATATTAATCCTTTGACTTATTGTCGTCAAAGGTTGTTTTTACATTTGCCTTACCCCTTCTACTCTCAACGCTATATTCTCTTCCATGAGCGTGCCATAAAGCGGGGCGTTTGAATGCCACAAATGCTCCGCTGAAAGTGAAAGCAATTACAGCAAGTGGCTCGCACGAGGGATTTAGTTTGCCCTATCATGAAATATATATAATAACGTCCCTGTGTTTTGGATTTAAATAAAAACCCAAAATCGACTGCTATCGACTGATGAAGTATGCACGACTATCAATGGAAGGTTCGACGTTGCCATACTGTAAAAACTAACAAACTATGGTAAACTAATATCTGGAATTAAGGAAGTACTTATCGCAATACTTGCTTTATTCATGTAAGATCATGGGACTATTGTAAAAATTGGTCTGGTCCCTTGCGGGCACAACTTCTAGCAAATGTCTAGAAATGTACGGGTTTATTTTGTTTTATTTTATGTTATTAGCACTTTGCAAACCATCCTAAAATTAGCCGTACCTCCCTACAAGTGTTTAAGTTACTTGCGTTGACAGGGTGCTAGGCTCCTACCACCGCACCAGTGGATTAGTTACCCTGATATCAGATACTTCCTGAATCGGCAGCGCTATCCGCTGAATACGTTACACACCACGCCAGTGTGGTCTGTCATCAATCGTATGCCTCTGGATGTATACATATTATGAACTCTTTTATTACTTTATCCCCTGCCGGTATCCTGGAGATTACAGAGAGCCTTGTGGCCCGTATTCGCCACTGGGTTGAACAATGGAGTTCTAATCATTATCACCATCGGCACATCACTTCCAAAAGCTTCATCTTCCGACAAGTGTTCAACTTACTTGCAATGCCACGGCGTTAGGCTTCGTCTACCTCACCAGCGGATGAATGCTGCGGCTTTCGACATCTTCATCTGTTTGGCGTCAGTATCCGATGGCACCTTACCATCCTCGCCAGGGTGCTCTGCCATCAACCACATGCCTCAAATGCTTTCCTATTATGGTGGGTCATTAGGTTCGGCAATACCTGTATTCTGGAAGGCAGTTGTTCCTTATATTTTAACGGTTTGAACCATTAAGAGCAAAGCATTGGCAAATTCTGAACAACTCCGCAAAATACCCTGTCTCACTCTAAGTGTCCTACTTATTGCTCGGGCAAGGATACGGTATACGAGGTGAGGTCCTTGCTCATCTGCGCAGCTATGCTTTCCACTTCCCATAGTCGTACCTGCTACCGATACCGCTGGCCTCAAATGTTACCGGCGAACCCAGCGTAAGCGTTTCAAGCAGACAACGGAAGGCCGGGTGTCCCATGCCTACGCTTAGATGTTCAGAAAATCAATGCTACAATGGGGTTGACGATACCACAATGCTATATAGATTGTGCTCAATGGCAGTTTCCCAGGGCTTGGTGGAGGTTCGCCGGGCAAGCGTTTTCTCTATAAAACGCCACAACTGTATGCTGAACGACTCTGCGAAGTGGCGGAGGTGACGTTCCAAGGAAATAAAGTCACTTTCTACGGCCTCACAGTTAGAATGATCTCAATATGCAATATTCGCGAGCACGGTGTGTTTCTCAAACCTCCCATCGGGTTTCTACGACCACGCAATAAGGGAGATCTCTCCTCAGCATCATTCGATCCACCACCCTGCATTTCCGTAACAGAAACACATGGAGCTCTGCCGCGCTTCGGCGCCACATTTCGCTTTGACACAAATGAGCAGGCCCTTCATCACTACATCATTCATATGCAAAGTTATGTACAACTTATCAAGCCATGTATTTTGCCGACATGCAACTTTTCTAAGTCGGTGTTCATACACTTAGATTGTTCTGTGGATCCGTCAACCACTTGCTCATGCCCTTAATGGTTTGTCTCGTTTCATTGAGACTATATATATAGTTATTTCTTTATCCTTGCTTTGCAAGGGATGCTATGGCGTCTGGTGCTTTCAGGTGCGAAATGCTCTGCTTCACTTACTGCAACAATTGACTTGACACTCGTCGGGGATTTGGTTTGGGTACTGAGTGCAATAAAGTCCTTGTTGTGCCAATGCAAGGATCCAACCAGCAGTAAAGCCAACTCAAACCATCACGAGATTACTGTATGCACCCAGAAATGGTGAAGGTTCAGTTGTACCACAGACGCCTTTAGTGAGAAAGCATGGAGTTCAAAAATAGATGAACATAGGTATATTTCCAGGCTTGCTATTTACCGTGCACGCAAGCGAGTAGCTCAATATTTACAAAAATCCCATGTTCTTGCATGGCGTGAGAACAGTGTGAGTATTACCATGCTTGCAATTACGAATGCAAGGCCTTCCTAGGTGTAAAGTCAAACGGGATATACTCACGCACCTTGAAGCTAATTTGGCTCCTTCCGGCAATTTTGTGATTCATGAATGCTGCTTGGTTCGCGACATACTGGCAATAGGCTCACAGTAGCTGACCTGGTGTTGCAGATTGGCTTATTCAATCGTCACCTTCAACAAACCGAAGTATCTGTCTTTCAGGGGATCCAAGGGCGATGGTAAATTCACCATTTGGTGGTTTACCAAAATTTACCAACTTTTGTGATGCTTGATTATATTAGTAACATAACGTCGTGCACAGCCGCATACGTGCACGTTTGATAAGGCTGCAGCAGCTAATTCTGTACGAAGTGCCTTATTATTTCCTTGGACTACCATTTCATCTAGCTTCTTAATGCGACCTATGTGTTCATTGCTTTTATTAGTGGTAAAAGTTTTGCGCAGCGACGTGGTTGTACACGTTTTCTCCAGAAGCAGATCCAATGCACCACTGACTTCACCAAATTCTTTGTAGGAATTCGTCACGCTCAGTCGTCACCTTTAATGGTGCGCACATGAAAAGAAATAAGCGCAGCGTGATTAAAAATCAGGAAAATGTTAAACATGATTTTTAGATATGCAACTAAAAATATACCTGATTTTTCATCGAGGTACCAAGGCTGCGTACCTAATTAGAATAATGCAACTTATCAAACCATATATCCAATCTGCCCTGCGTTAAATATGCTTTCCGGCGCGAAATAACAAAATGAATAAAACGCTAAAAGGAAAAGCTATCCTAAGGCTAGAATATTGCGTAAAATGGCACAACAATAAGCTATTCAGCACTAGCATTACCCGCTGATTATGTTAATAGTAAATGCACTGCAACACGTAAAGCATTTTGCAAGTTATGCGCGATTGAATGGCGTTCTACGTATAACGCCAATATTTTGTTCCCTAAAATGGCTTTTACACAGCGACCTAGTTGCAGCCCCGTTACTCCGGGGACAGGTGAGTCCGCCGCTGTTGCGATTTGGAATACAAGCTGTTGTTCATCAGGACAACCGGTTTTTGAGTTCTCTAAATGTGTGGGTTTTATTGGGGTAATTTGTTGCAAAAGTGTTTATAATGAGGTCAGGAACCCCAAAAAGCTAGAAACTGTGCTGCACCATGCTTAATTGCAAAGTTGTAAAAATGGATAAGTTAATATATAACGGTACGCAAGTGGTTAAAAACGAACAGAATCTAAAAAATCGTTTAGGGCTGGCCAAGCTGTCGCCTTAAAATGAACGAAGTGGCAGCATGTGTGGCAAACTTTCCAAAATATGCGAGTGTCGATGTATAGCCTATGGTTAGTAAGTAGGGATTGCTTCTAAGTGGAGGTTACCCGTGGAAGGCATTACGGTGTAATCGAAATGGTGATCAAAAGCATTATTAATTGCTAAATAATTTGCCGCCTGTGTGCAAACATGTCTCCTGCTCTGATATATATATATATATATATATATATATATATATATATATATATATATATATATATATATATATATGGTTGGCGGCATCCGGTTTCGGATTTGCCTGTCACTGTGGCAAGCCACAGGACGGCTGCGCCTACAGAGGGACCATGGATGGCTTGCGCTGCACCACCCACAGCTCCAACCATACACCCCATATCCAGTGTAAACCCGAAGCAATAAGACCGGGAGGCATGCGGATGGGAACCACGTTTCATCAACGGAGCCGGCCCACACTCCTTCACAGGCAAACACAAGCACACTGTATTTGGGGAATCAACCGCACACAAGGCGGTGGCTGGACCGTAGTCCGCTTCACACTGAGTGCATGGAACCACGCTTCGAGCCTAACACGTCCACAAGGACCGTGCACCCCGTCCCCTCCAGCAACGACCAACTGTCGCCTGGAGCCAGTATGGACGACGTAATGGGTAATAAACAGGTAGGCACCTTTTTGTTCGTCGCAGGCACCTTGTCAGCATGCACATCAAGGGCAGCCATAACGGTGATATCAAACAACAGCCAATCACTTGAGAGAGAGAGAGCAAGAAAAAGAGAAAGAAAAAAAAGAGAAACAGAAAAACTCGATTAATGCATAAGGAAACGGTGACATAAACCTTAATTTAATAGCATACGTAATAAGTTGTTTACAAACAAATCCTAGCTAAGTGCACGAGATCAAGCAGTATAGTTCACGGTATGCCACGAACACAAAAATGTTTTGGAAATCGAGTACAATTGGCTGAAGCTATGTGTGCAAGTTAATGGAATAGAGTACAGGGAGATATTTATATGAGAAAGAAAAGCATTAAGGTAAAAACTGTAAACCCACCACCTGAAATAAAGAGACTTAGCATGCAAGCACGCGGTTAGTAAATCGAATTCAGCGTGCCTACAAACGCTGCGCCGGTGCCGCCTACCTTCACTGCTCGACCCGTCGGCGCTTCGGCAGTGGTCCCGAGTGATCTCTCTCATGGCTCACTAGGCCTGTCTGACTAAGGCACTCGCGACCGCATGTTCTACAGATCAATGCGCTCGATGTCGATGGAGTACAATTGGTCGGTGCTTGCCGATTTCGCAACTGCCGCTTCTTCTCTGCATGCAGGAGGGATTTCTCCCGCACTTCAGCAACTGCCTTCGTGATTAGATCGCGCCATGCACGCCGATCAACCGCCTTCGATTCCCATGATCTGCGAGCAAGATTAGAACGTGTGAGGCTCAATTTAATTATGTCCTGGTAACGTAACTTTGGTTTCCCAGCATGCCGCTTCCCAATACTCAGCTGACCGTATAAGAATTGTTTCGGTATCCGAGTCGAATCCATACGCCACACATTACCGAGCCATCACAGGTGTCTCAATAAAAGTATGCAGTCCACTGCATACATCCCACCTCGGCGCAACACTTCCGTGTCTGCAACTCTGGCGCCCCAGCCGATCCGCGAAATTCGTCGCAGACACTGCTGATGGAACCGCTCGAGATATCGCACATCCCGACGGTACATCGTCCACGTTTCACTGCCGTATAGAAGAACGGACAGCACCATTGATTTGTACACCATCAGCTTCGCGCCAATGCTAAGCTGATGGTTGTTCCACCCTCGGTACTCAAGCTTCCCGAATGCCGCTGCCGCCTTCGACACGCTAATGCGCAACTCAACGTGCAGCTGCTGATCAGTCGACATCACAATCCCAAGGTAGCAGAAGCGGGAGGTGGTTTCCAATATTTCAGCACCAATGCTGATTTGCTGCAATATTGAAGATTGCACCTCCGGTGAAGGCTGAAAGAGACAGACAGTTTTGCTTGTGTTGATGGTGAGCCCGAACTTAGCCGCGGTCGAAGTCAGAGCACTAGTCATGTGCTGCAACTCATCCGCGTTGTGTGAAAACAACGCACAGTCGTCAGCAAACAGCAACATACGGATAGTTGTCTCACAGGCTAGAGTTCTCGCACCGAAACGACGGATGTTCAGCAACCCACCATCAATACGGTGCTCCACACGAACACCGTAAGCACAAGTGGCATCAAAAGCACAAGACAACGCTGCGTGAAGATAGATATTAAACAGAGCAGGAGCTAACACACAGCCTTGCTTCACACCAGAGACAACTGCAAAGTCATCCGAGGTCTCTCCACTCAGCTGCACCCTCGCTTGCATACCACCGTGCAGACATTCAAGTAAACTTACAAACTTACGCGGGCAACCAAACTTACCCAACACCAGCCACAGTGCCTCGCGGTTCACTGCATCAAACGCCTTGGTGAAATCAACAAAAAGCGAGCACAGAGGCTGGTGTCGAGCTCTGCACTTCTCTTGCAACTGACAAGCCGCAAACACCATATCTATAGTGCTGCGACCCAAACGGAATCCACATTGCTCTTCCGCCACGTTTGGTTCCACAATCTGACTCACGAGGCGATTGAGCAGGATTCGGGCAATCACCTTGCCCACACAACTCAGCAAGTTGATGCCACCATAATTCGTACAACATTGCTTGCTACTTTTGCCCTTGTACAGTGGTAGCACAAGGGCATCCTTCAGCTCAGCAGGCACCTCCTCCTCAATCCACACGCGTTGCACCAAGTAGTGCAGCGCAGTCAACAACGCGGGTCCACCGTGTTGCAATACTTCAGGTGGGATCCCGTCACCTCCGGCACATTTGCCGTTTTGCAGCTGAGCAAGTGCTCTCTGCGTCTCATCCAGTCTCGGCGTATCCGCCAGATCCGCCTTCACATCGTGCTGCTTCAGGCAATTCAATGTAGGCCAGTCGATCTCTGAACGGTTGTTCAAGAGACAGTCAAAGTGTTTCCGCCAGACCTGCATTATGTCTGCAGTCTGGGTGCATGTAGCGCCTGAACTACCATCGATCAGTGTCCTCAGCGGCTCCAATCTCGGTCCATACACCGCCTTCAAGGAGTCAAAGAATTCCTTGTGTTGGACGGCGTTCGGCGTAGCATTCCATCTGCTTCGCCTTCTCCGTCCACCATGCATTTTTAATGCGACGGAGCTCTCGGGTCAGTCGCCGTCGAACTTTGCGAAACTGACTCTTCTTCCCCAAGTCACTGGGGTCTGCAACATTTGCAGCAAATGCTGCATTCTTCCTTGACACCACTGCGTCAATCGTCACATTGTTGTCATCAAACCAACCAGGCCGCTTACAGTTTGCGCGCCCGATGGTCTCCTCGGCAGCAGCTGGCACCTGGTCGCGAATGTGGTGCCACAGATTGCCCACTGTGGCTATGCAGCCCACATCACGACAGGCGTGCAGCCATCGCCTTCTCCAGCTCAGTACGTTTCGCCACAGTACCGAGGGAGAGAATGTTAAATTTACGCCGATTCCCGGCGGGAGTGCAATACATAGATTTACGAAAATATATGTACAGTTTGGTCTGCACCAACTTGTGATCAGTGTCACACTCAGCTCCACGCAGTACACGTGTCATGCGCACTTCACGCATATCACGCTGACGTACGATGACATAGTCGAGCAGGTGAGCGTGACCACTCCGTGGGTGCGTCCAAGTTGCTATATCACTCACACTCAGTGCAAACCGAGTGTTCGTGATCGTCAGGGCGTGAGTGGCACACAGTGAGAGCAGCCTGTCACCGTTCGCATTCGCTGAACCAATGCCATGCGCACCGATAACATCTGTCCACGCTGATGCATCACGCCCAACGCGCGCGTTGAAATCACCCAGCAGAAATAGTCGGTCGCTCTTCGGCACAGACCGTATCACGGAGGATAGCTCAGTGTAGAACTGATCACGCGTGTCATCAGGATAACACATGGTCGGACCGTACGTGCTTATAAACGTAGCAAAACTTACCTCTTCCGAGTCGTAGGCGAACAGTCATCAGTCGCGCGCTGAGGCCCGTTGGTTCACCCACCAGCTGGCCATTCAGGCGGTCGGATATTGCAAATCCGACCCCATGTTCACGTGGTGCTGAGGCGGCGTTGCCCACCCAGTAGAATGTGTAGCCAGCACCTGCTTCATGCAACTTATCTTGCTCAGCGAGCCTAGTTTCACTGAGCGCCGCAATATCGATGTGGTAGCGCGCCAGCTCCATTGCGACCAGTGCAGTGCGTCGCTCCGGGCGCTCGCTGGACTTCCGGTCCAGTAGTGTGCGCACGTTCCAGCACCCGATGCTGAGTGCTTTGCGTGCAGGCATACGATTGCATTGGTGGGCAATCGCACGCGAGGTGGTCGTTGTGCTTCGGAGGTTTGCTAGAGGGACTCCACCCGGAGCCTTTGGCTCAATAGCCTGACCCACAAGGCAGTGGGTGGTTTGGAGTTTGCTTGAGGGACTCCACCCGGAGCCTTTGACTTAATATCCTGACCCACAAGGCAGTGGGTGGTTTGGAGGTTTGCTTGAGGGACTCCACCCGGAGCCTGTGCCTCAATAGCCTGACCCACAAGGCAGTGGAGAGCAGATCCAGCTCGGGAAGGTGATTCCAGAGACAGATTGGGATCTGCTTGGCGGCCGTCACACGCGGCCTTTGAGGTTCTGGAACAGTAATCATATGTTTTGCGACCGTAACTGGATACGCACCTGCGACCACGGCCAGACGTAGGTGGGTTTTTGGCGGGTTTGCACCAATTTGACCAGGGGCTGCCTGGCTTGAGGCGGGCAGTAGCAAACCATTGAACACCCGGAGGTGTCCTCCCACCGTCAGAAACAATGCGTGGCACGCGTGCTCTACGCCAATCGATCATTGAAAATATCACCCGTAACCTGTTGTCTCCCATGGCTAGGTTTTACGCGAAGTGGGTCATCGACCACATCCTAACCTCCGGAGAGGATGGACTAGGATACTGCCAGGGCGCCCAATCCTGACAGGAGAACGACTCGGGTCCTCAGCCAAAGCCTTCGATTAAATGAACACCCGAAAGGCAGCGGGCTCTAGCACATGGTCAGTTAGTCGACTCATGCGGATTGGTGTCCTGGATCTTAGCAGGGAGAAGGGCGAACCCCAACTCCCACCCAGCGGTCGCCACGTGGAGGCGCCCAGGACATGAGACTATGGCGAAGCAGTAGCAGCAGTGGGTAGACCATCTGTTAGGATCTAGCCACCACCAGCCTCAGCGCACCATAGGCTCTCCCGCCATATCTATATACATAAACGGTATATTCTCTGTAAAACGAGACACACCTCTAAAGGCATGATCAAATATGCATACAAGCATAGCTTCTTTGAAATATTAAAACATTTCGTTTCAATGAAAGGAATAAACGAAAAGATGTAGTCCATATGAGCGAGCATATTGCCAGGTAATAGTCAGATCAAGGACCATGATGGCGCTGTGGCGCGCAAAATCTGTTGCGTCAAGATACAAGTGGGGGTAAATTTGCCATGTAGTGATCCATGAGCACAGGAGCCCAAACAAGGTTTAGTGCAATCAATGACCATTACGAAGCCGGGATGATCTGTACTCCACTAAAGCATTCTTCGTAGTAAAATCAGTTGCACATGTTGGATGTAGGAGGCTGAGGACTGCGTCAGTGTGAAATGTATAGCTGTGACTTTATTTTGTGGCGAGTCACATCCGCCACGTTGCAGTGTTGTTAAGCGGACATTTGTGGCTTTTTATAGGGAGAACGCTTGCCAGGCGAAAACCCACCACGTCCTGGAACACTGTCGTAGTTTCCGTTGAACTGTAGTGCTAGTCGGCTATGCATCGTATAGACCGATTTTGCACTCTATTATTCGCAGTCGGTTGAAAGCCAAAATTCTTCCTTCGTTGGCCGAATGGCTTAGTAATGATCCGGCAGTAGTCGTTGAAGCCGGTCAATGATGTAAAAGAGTCGCAGAGTCGAATGATATTGATGCAGGTGAGTAAACACATTGTTAATAGAGGCCGGCTTTTTCTATTATATTGTCCGGCTCGCAACCCGTGTCCAGCTATCCATGCTGGACTTGTCATAGGGACGGTGAGTGCAGTTGTTTCTTGTGTCTGAATATGTCCATAACAGGAAAAAATGCTATTCTCCGCAAAGTGGACTAGTAATTCCTTCAAATGTAAGTGTAATTGTCTCCATGGCCAAGTGAGAACTCCATGAAAGATCATCGGAAAAGCCGCTTATCCGCGCGCAATGCTGTCCGTGAAATGACATCAGAAAAGCTCCAGGTGACTGGAGAATCGGAATGTTTGAGGCAGTGAAGGTAATCACGCCAGAATTGTCTGTCTTCGGTTGTGGAACAGTGGATCCATGTAAATACATTATTCCAGGTGAGTAAATTGTTCTACTGTGAGTACGAGGCGAGCTAAACCCATTTGTTTAGACCCCGTGGTGGTAGCTTCTCCAGAATGGCGGAAAGAGCTCCATTTGGAACGATGTGTGGGTTCTTCATCTCCCGGAGAAAAGATCAAGCATGTAAACCAGCTGGCTATTGAGGGTGGGTCGACCAGTCCCAGTGGATAAACCTTCTTGTTTTGGCGGATGTATCTGTGGAAATCTCGGGAGAAAACGGGCAACGGACAAGAGGCAGCCAAACAGAAAGACAGCAATGAATCAAGAAGCACAAACACAGACTGGTGGCGCGCAACGGTGCCTATGATACATTAAAATTTATGTAATTTTGTTTAGTATACATGATTTGCAAGCGCGTTCTTTACATCACGTCGCTGGTGTGACTCAGACTACAACTACTAGGTAGAAAGAAGGATCTGCACGCGCAGGGTCAAGAGACGGATATAACAAAGCTTGTTGACAAAGTTAAGCGATTAATATGATTGTTGGAGAGTAACAGGTAAACCGATGATGATGACAGCAGTCCGAATGCGAGCGGCATCTTAGGTGAAACTAAGGACAACTAGGTTGAGACCGAATGCGGGAGCAACATAGGTAAAGCAACGTTCCAAGAAGAAAAGGAAATTTAAAGAATCAGCTATGAGCGGAAGAATGCGGACGGCAGTGCGAAGAGTAACTCGTGAGAGCAATTAGGAGACGATAGTCAGGATGAAAAAGGTTTACTACTAAAGTGTGGTGAAGCCAAGGGCGCTCTCGTGCGAAGTATGAATCGATCAGTTCTGAAAAATCACCGGTAATACCCCGGTAGTCAGAGAGAACTCTGAGAGCCGGAGACCGAACAGACGAGACTTGAATAGTCGACACATCCTTAGGCCTCGTAGTAGTCCCAGAGCATTTCACTGATCAGATGATGACAAAGAAGGGCATGGCACTAAGCGTCGGTCGTCCGATTGAAGGTTTGAGGGTACAGGTTACTGATGGAAGTGCCTATATTAATAAAGGGTAAAAAAGTCTGCCCGGCTGTCAATGTAAGCAAGACATAATTTGGGTATATCTTTCTACTCTGGAAAAGGTCAAAGGAGCATACCGGTCAGATGAGACTAGGTTATTACAGGGCACTGAGAGTTGGCAGTCCGATTAGAGAAGAAATGATAGTAGAGAACGCCATAAGGAGAGGAGACGGTCCGGATAGAGAGAGGTTTACTTATAAGGTGTGGAAAAGTCCATGGGGCTCGAGAGGTAATGGGGACAGAGCGTTCGGTGTTCTCATCAAATGCTGGTAACCTCACAGCAGTCTGAATGAATTCGGAGAGCAGGGGACCGATCAGACGAGACTGGATTAGTCGGCACATTGGGAGTAAGTCGAACAATTAAGGTGGGAAGATAAATAAAGAGTCAGCGGAGACGGATAGGTTTGGGATGCAAGTGGCTACATGAATATAAGGTATGCAAGTCAGGCAGGCTCGCAGTGTGAGAGAAGTTGTGTGTTGGTGATACAGAGCCTAAGACTACATTGAGCTAGTTAGGAAGCAGTCAAAGAGGATAATAGGGCAGGGCTCTGAGAGCTCGCTATGCGGATGAAGAAGTGATAAAGACAGGCCGCGATAGGGAGAGGACAGAGTCGAGAGTTTACGTTTAGGGCTAAGAAATGCGACAGTTAACGTGGCTCTAGAGGTAATGGTGACAGAGCATTCAGTCTTCCGAGTATGGCAGGCAGCGTCGCAGAAGTAGGAGAGAAGAAGACCGATCTGCCTAGGTTGGACTTGGTCGGCGCATTGTGATTGAGTCCTATGGTTCATTTGGGAAGGAAAGTGGAGTCCGTAAGATTGGACTGGTCAGAGATAGAAGTAGTAATGTTAACATAGGGCGAACAAGTTCGGCAGGAAATCAAGGTGAGGGATGAAGTGCTTTGGATCGACGGAGTCTATATATATATATTATTTCTACGATTGTAAATGTTTAAAGAACCCCTGTTCCCCCCCCCCAAGAAAACCTGTTTTGCTCCGGAATGTGTAATCCTGGACTTCGATGCTTACATAACATTACTTCATGCGAAATCATCATGCGTGAATCAAAATCATTCCACAGGCACACCTAGTGGAAAAATTATGATGATTACAATAACAAACCCCTTCAGTCCCCATTATCGAATATCACATTCCGCCGCGTTCACAATTATACATCACAAAAGCATTCGCAATTAAACACAATATTTCTTTCACGCAAAGCAACATTGAGGAAATCTCTTAAATCACCAATTCCACATGTATTATGAATCAAACTTGCAGGAGTACATAGATTTACAAAGAGCAATAATTCACGTACGCAATTCTGACTTATAAACATACCATTGTTCCTTACTACCTTCATTAACCTATATATGCATACATATGTAGGCATATCCGCACTATATATATATGTATATATATAGTGCGTATATGCCTACATATGCGTTAGCGCTTCAAGGCACTCAGCTTGCTAGTAGTCTAACAGTTCGAGACCTAGGTGTACACTACTCCAGTTCTCTGAACTTCGCAGAGCAAGTGAGCCATTGCTCAGCAAAATCCCGCTCCCTCATAAGCTACATATTTAAATCGATGACACTGCAAGAATCTAGGCTTGCTCTATACAAAACCTGCGCCCGACCTGTGCTAGAATACTGCTCCATTGTGTTTACCAACTCCAGAAAATGCGATAGGGTAGCCATTGAAAGGTTCCACGATCGTTTACCAAACCTCTTCTGGGCAACTCTACTCTCAACTATCGTGGTTGGTGTATCAAACTCGTGCTGGAGCCTTTATGGTTGCGCAGGCTAAAAACTAACATCATCTTCCTATATCAGCTTATCAATAATCCTCTTGCGAACTCTCTAACTCCCTTCCTATCATCGACCAATATTTCGTACCCTTCGTAATAGACCGAACTCCATTATCTTGCAGAAAGCCCACAGTAGTATCCGTGCGAACTTCTATCTTTACAGATATGCGTATGTGTGGAATAGGCTTCCACATAATGTGCGGTCATCTGATAATGTAATGCACTTCCGTACAGCACTTAATAGGTACCTCGTAGTCAGTCAGGTTTCCACTCTTTTAAGCATTAACAGACTTGAAGACGAACTGTGGGAAAATGGCCCTGACCACATATAAGCGTTTCCCCATCCTACCTCACTCAACTCTAATGTAGTCCACTTCTTTCATTTGCTTTTCCGGCTCAGTCTACCGTAGTATGCATTCTTTCCGTTTTCTGTTCGCTCTTCATTCAATCTTTTTTTAGCTCGCTTCAGGTGACGTGACTCACTCAGACAACTTACTGTATGCTTGCATTCATCACGCCGGCTGTACTTTCTTCACTCAACCTTTTTAGCTCTATTCTGGCGACCTTCCTTATGTCATCAGGTCAGCGCGCAGCCGCTGCTTGATAGATGCCCAGTTGTCACTTACCTGTCTGTAACACCTAATTAATTGTAGTTCAGCTTCCTTACCGGCTTTTCCACAGCTCCAGCTACTTTTGTAATATCTCATTAGCACCCTAGTATAATTTGACTATCTGCGCGTCGCTGTGTCTTAGCCTCTAGGCTCTGAACTATTTAGCAACCATATTGCATGCCTGCGCTTCTCCCGTTCGCTGTACATTCATCATGTTACCTTAGCTCGCTTCTGTCCAGCAAACAACTCAAATAGTCCGCGCGCAACCGCTCCTTTCTAGACGTTCATTTATCTATTCCTCACTACATCTATGACACCTACGTATACTGCAGTTTAGCTATCTTACCGGCTAATCCCGGCATGGGCTTCAATGCTAGATGCACAGCTGTCACCTTCTCTTCTGCGACACATAAACAATTGCAGTTTAGCTTTCTCACTGGCTTCTCCCGCCTCAGGCTTTCTTAGTTATATACTATTACATCCCTGTCATGATTTGCATATCCGCCTGCCGTCTTATGTCCTCAGTCACTGAACTAACTAAAAGCTGTATTGTATGCCTGCGCTACTCCCGTTCACTGTCCTCCTATCATGAAACCTTCCTTAGCTCGCTTCTGAAGATCAAACATAACTCAGCCCAAGCCTCACTATTCTAGACGTTCATTTATTCATTACTCGCTCTTTGCTTGATGCTCAGCCGTCACTTACCCGACTGTGACGGCTAATAACTTGCAGTTCAGCCCTCTCACCGACTTCTCTTTGCTCAGTGCTTCCTACTTCTATTACATTAGCACCACGACATGGGTTCATCCTCTGCTCGTCGCCACGTCTTCGCCTTTTATGCTCTGAAATATTTAATAACTTAGCGTATGCTTGCGCTTCATCCGTCCGCTGTCCTCTCTTCATAAAACCTTTCTTAATTCTCTTCCGTGAAGCAAACATAATTAATGTGGCCTGCGTACAGTTGCTGCATTGCCTCTACCTTCTATACGTCCATTTATCTGTTACTTGCTGCAACATCTGCGACGCATGCTCATGTAGGATTCCAAATCTTTCACTGGCCTTTTCCAGCCCAGCCTACCTTGGTACCAAAATCTTAGCACCATAACAGGACTCAGTACCTGCGCGCCTCTGACGCATATGCTGCGATGTCCTCAGCAGACTTAATATATGCATGCACTCAGACTGTTTGATGTCATTCCATATAAACTGTTCAGCTTTCGCTAGTACTCCTTCCAACTCTTCAAGTCGGTGCTCAGCCGCTCCTTAGCCTCTCTATTCTAGACGTGCTCATATCTCTTAATGGTTGTAAAGTCTTTGACTTTTTCACCTTGAGCGACCAGCTATTGGACTAGCTTTCCCAGGCTCTTTCCAAAGTAGTAGTATCTCAGCACCATAGCATGAATCGTGAACTTATACACCGCCGTGGTTCAGCATTATATGATATGACTCCCTTAATCAACTCACTGTATGCTAGCATTCTTCTTGTTTGTTTTCCTTTCTTTATTCGACTTTCTTAGCTCTCGTGTGGCGACCTACTTTACCTCATCCGGTCGGTGCACAGCTGCTCCTTGCTAGCTTTACAGCTGTCACTCGTTCATGACACCTCTCCTTATGGCTTTCTCTACTATCATTTCTTCTCTAATAGGACTGCCAACTCTCAGTGCCCTGTAATAACCTAGGCTCATCTGACTGGTCTGCTTCTTTGACCTTTTCAAAACCAGCAACACTTCAACGGTCTAAACTCTGTAGACACAAGCTATGTCGCACTTACGTTGACAGCATGCTAGACTTGTGCACCCTCTATTTATATAGGCACCTCCACCTCTCGACCCACTCCAGTTGCCCTCCAAAAATTAGCTGTTGGACTCAATCTCGTTTCGCCGACTAAGCCTGCCTCGTCTGATCGGTCTCCTGCTTTCCAACTTCTCTCAGACTCCTGTGACATTACTGGCCATCGTTCAGATGAATAAACGCCGTCCAACTTCAATCATTCTTCAATCGGACGATCTGTCATCCGGAACTCAGCCTCAGCTGATCAGCCAAATTCTATGGGATTGCTACCAGGCTGCCGGAATGTTAGCGGTCTAGGCTCCGTCGATCCATTGCACTTCATCCCTCACCTTGATATCCTGCCGAACATGTTCGCCCTATGTTAATATAACCACTTCTATCTCTGACCAGTCTAATCCTACTGACTCCAATTACATTCCCAAATGAACCATAGGACTCAATCACAATGCGCCGACCAAGTCCAACCTAGGCAGATCGGTCTTCTTCTCTCCTACTTCTGCGATGCTGCCTGCCATACTCGGAAGACTGAACGCTCTGTCACCATTACCTTGAGAGCCACGTTAACTGTCGCATTTCTTAGCCCTAAACGTAAACTCTCGACTCTGTCCTCTCCTTATCGCGGCCTGTCTTTATCACTTCTTCATCCTCATAGCGTGCTCTCAGAGCCCTGCCCTATTATCCTCTTTGACTGCTTTCTACCTGGCGAAATGCAGTTTTAGGCTCTGTAGCACCAACACACAACTTCTCTCACACTGCGAACCTGCCTGAATTGCATACCTTATATTCATGTAGCCACTTGCATCCCAAACCTATCCGTCTCCGCTGACTCTTTATTTATCTTCCCACCTTAATTGTTCGACTTACTCCCAATGTGCCGACTAATCCAGTCTCGTCTGATCAGTCACCTGCTCTCCGAATTCATTCAGACTGCTGTGAGGTTACCAGCATTTGATGAGAACACCGAACGCTCTGTCCTTATTACCTCTCGAGCCCCATGGACTTTTCTACACCTTATAAGTGAACCTCTTTCTATCCGTACTGTCTCCTCTCATTCTGGAGTTCTCTACTATCATTTCTTCTCTGAGCTGACTGCCAACTCTCAGTGCCCAGTAATAACCTAGTCTCATCTGACCGGTCTGCTCCTTTGACCTTTCACAGACTAGCAAGATATACCGATGTAATCTCTATAGACCCAAAAGTATGTCTTGCTTACATTGACAACCGGGTAGACTTGTTTACCCTTTATTAATATAGGCACTTCCATCAGTAACGTGTACCCTCAAACCTTCAATTGGATGACCGACGCTTAGTGCCATGCCCTTCTTTGTCGTCATCTGATCAGTGAAATGCTCTGGGACTAGTACGAGGCCTAAGGATGTGTCGACTATTCAAGTCTCGTCTGTTCGGTCTCCGGCTCAGACTACCGGGATATTACCGGTGATTTTTCAGAACTGATCAATTCATACATCGCACGAGAGCGTCCTTGGCCTCACCACACTTTAGTAGTAAACCATCTTCATCCTGAATATCGTCTCCTAATTGCTCTCACCATTTACTCTTCGCACTGCCGTCCGCATTCTTCCGCTCATAGCTGCTTCTTTAAATTTCCTTTTCTTCTTGGAACGTTGCTTTATCTATATTGATCCCGCATTCGGTCTCAACCTAGTTATCCTTGGTATTACCTAAGGTGCCGCTTGCATTCGGACTGCTGTCATCATCATCGGTTTACCTGTTACCCTCCAACAATCAGATTACTCGCTTAACTTTGTCAACAAGCTTTGTTATATCCGTCTCGTGACCCTGCGCGTGCAGATTCTTCTTTCTACCTAGTAGTTGTGGTTTGAGTCACACCAGCGACATGATGTAAAGAACGCGCTTGCAACGCATGTATACTAAACAAAATTACATAACTTTTAATGTATCATAGACACCGCTGCGCGCCACCAGTCTATATTTGTGCTTCTTGCTTCATTGCTGTCTTTGTGCTTGGCTGCCTCTTGTCCGTTGCCCGTTTTCTCTCGAGATTTCTGCAGACACATCCGCCAAATCAAGGAGGTTTATGCACTGGGACTGGACGCTCCACCCTCAATAGTCAGCTGGTTTATATGTTTGATCTTGTCTCCGGGAGATGAAGAACCCACACATGGTTCCAAATGGAGCTATTTCCGCCATTTTGGAGAAGCTACCACCACGTGGTCTCAACAAATGGGTTTAGCTCGCCTCGTACTCACAGTAGAACAATTTACTTACCTAAAATAATGTATTTACATGGATCCATTGTTCCACAACCGAAGTCAGACAATTCTGGCGTGATTACCTTCACTGCGTCAAACATTCCGATTCTCCAGTCACCTGGAGATTTGCTGATCTCATTTCATGGACAGCATTGCGCGCGTATAGGCGGCATTTCCGATGGTCTTTTATGGAGTTCTCACTTGGCCATGGTGACAATCACACTTACATTTTAAAGAATTACTAGTCCACTTTGCGCAGAATGGCATTTCTTCCTGTTATGGACATATTCAGACACAAGTAACAACTGCACTCACCGTCCCTATGACAAGTCCAGTATGGATAGCTGGACACGGGTTGCGAGCCGGACAATATAATAGAAAAGCAGGCCTCTATTAACAATGTGGTTACTCACCTGCATCAATAGCATTCGACTCTGCGACTCTTTTACATCATTGACCGGCTTTACCGACTACTGCCGGATCATTACTAAGCCATTCGGCCAACGAAGAAAGGATTTTGGCTTTCAACAGACTGCGAATAATGGAGTGCAAAATCGGTCTATACGATGCATAGCCGACTAGCACTACAGTTCAACGGAAAATACGACAGTGTTCCAGGACGTGGTAGGTTTTCGCCTGGCAAGCGTCCTCCCTATAAAAAGCCACAAATGTCCGCTTAACAACACTGTAACGTGGCGGATGGGACTCGCCACAAAATAAAGTCACAGCTATACATTTCACACTGACGCAGTCCTCAGCCTCCTACATCCAACCTGTGCAACTGATTTTACTATGAAGAATGCTTTAGTGGAGTACAGATCCTCTCGGCTTCGTAATGGTCATTGATTGCACTATACCTTGTTTGGGCTCCTGTGCTCATGGATCACTACATGGCAAATTTACCCCCACTTGTTTCTTGACGCAACAGATTTGCGCGCCACAGCGCCATCATGGTCCTTGATCTGACTATTACCTGGCAATATGCTCGCTCATATGGACTACATCTTTTCATTTATTCCTTTCATCGGACCGAAATGTTTTAATATTTCAAAGAAGCTATGTTTGTATGCATATTTGATCATGCTTTAGAGGTGTGTCTCGTTTTACAGAGAATATACCATTTACTTTTTTATTAATTTAATTGTAGTTCAGCATTCTTACGGGCTTCTCCTGGCTCAGTCTTCCTTAGTTTTAGTCCTTTAACACCACAGCATGATCTTATTATATGCGCATCGCTGCGTCTTCGCCCAATTTTGCTATAAACTATTTCAGAGCCTTAACGTATGCCTGGGATTCATCCGTTCGTTGTGCTTTCTTCATGAAGCCTTTCTTTGCTCTCTTCTCTCTTGCATGCATAACCAAATATTCAGCGCAAACCGGTGTTCTGCCTTACCCTTCTTACTGTCCATTTATACCTTACTTGATGTATTGTCTTAAACCTTATTACCTGAAATCATCCAACTCTCGGTCTAGCATTCTCTGGCACCATCCAGCTTGGTACTATTATCTTAGCACCTTAGCTGCTGCGGTTAGGCCTCACTGCTCTGATACTCTAAGCAACCTTACTCTACGCTTGCATTTCGGCCATTCCCTGCCATTCCCTCAATTAATGTTTCTTAGCCTCTTAGTTCTTCCCTCCTCTCACTTCGTCAGCACACAGACGCCCGTTAGCTTCACATTTCTAGGTGTTCATTTCTCATCATTTTCTTATCACCATTGTATGACTTGTTTCTCTGCACGACGCTGAATATACATTTGTTCTGCACGTCCACTTTCCTTTAACTGATCTATAATACTTCACCTCCATCGATCAATCCTTTCTCACCTAGTAATGGGGTCCGTTCTTGCAGCAAAGTTTTCAACACTTACCTTTGTAGGAGGTTAGCTCTTATAGACTTTTCCTATTTCAATAGGCCATAGCACTGTACTCCAAGTACCCTCGTGTCGTCTTTCTGTCTTGATCACCCGATAATTTTTACTCAGCGCTTGAGTCCTATCTATCAGCTGACCAACCACCAATTGACCTATGAATCTCTTTCGATGTAGGCTGGCCACCAGCCGTCTATCCACCATTCAAACGCCGCTGGTCCCCAAACTCTGCTTTCTGTCTTTCTACACAATAGTCGCATCATAGTAAACTGATACAGCGTTTCTGCTTAATGACGCAACGCTCTGTATTTCATGTCGATAGTAGCAACCAACTTCTTATGCCACTGCCCTCGAAAAACATTCAAAAAACACCTTCAGCACAATCATTGCTGCAAATTGTACATCACTTGTCTCCACTCTAAATGTTATAACATAGGAGTTTAACAATGCTTGTTTCCACGCCTGTTCGTTGCGGCCTTGGTTATCTCTCACCTTCCCTTTTCGCCGAGGTCCGGAACTTCTTGGGAATCTGGGATTGAACCGTGAAACCGCTTTTGTCCTGGACAGGACAACCTATAAGGACCTATGAAGCACTTGGCTGTACAACACACGGATACAACTGCACTCAATACCATGACCGTTGTCCACTGATGCTAGCTGGAGTCGAGAACTTCACACTCCTGAAAAGAATACATACTCCTGAAAAATCCAGACGCAAGAAACTGACGTTTAGCCCACCTGAATACCCGCAAAGACGATTCTCCGTGAAGCCCCGTCCTCGCTTCGCCTCAGCCATTATGGCGGCCCAAGATACCTGATCAAATAGCAGAGGAAATTGAAGGTCATTTGACTGCGGATATCTGAGTGTGAAATCCGTCGACAACCTGGTCTGCCAGTTTAATATTAGTGCACCGACAAATTTCTGACAGTGTTCCAGGACGTGGTGGGTTTTCGCCTGGCAAGCGTTCTCCCCATAAAAGCCACAAATGTCCGTATACCAACACTGTGACGTGGCCGACGTGACTCGCCACCGAATAAAGGCACTACCCAGAACAACCTACTGGCAAGTCGACTAGAATCATTATTTAATATTTCCATGACACTATATGTATTGTCTTCATTACACATGTAGTGCCCTGATTGTTTACACTACGCACGCTATAATTTAACATTTTGTCATTTATTGATGACTCTATCCCTCATGACTACTCACACAATTTCCGCAGCCTGTACAACCTTCGGCTTACTGCCGAGTACACTCACAGCAACGTGTTTGTTGCGAAGCAATATTGCATGTAAATATTGATCATGCCTTGCTTGGTGTGTCTCGACAAATTCGAGAATAAACTATTTGTTTAGTTATTTATTTCTTACTTTATTTGTATAGGTTACTGAAGGTAATATGGAATAATGGCATGTTCGTAAGTAAGAAATGCATACGTGTATTAATCTCTGTGTGCAAATCCATGTACCCCTGCATGTTTGATGCATAATACATGCAAAATGGGAGATAAAAGAGATTTGTGCAATGTTATGTTGCCTATAAGAAACATCGTGTTTAATTACAAATGGTCTTGTGGTATACAATTGTGGACGCGGAGGTATGTGATATTTATAGTGGAGACTGCAGGTGTTTGTTATTGTAATCATCATACTTTTTCTGCTAGGTATGTTAAATGGAATGATTTTGATTCACTCGCATGATTTCGCATGAAGTAACGGTATGTAAACATCGAAGCACGGTTACTCATTTCGGAGCTTAGGAGGTTTTGGGGGAACTGGGGTTCTATAAACAGTTAAAATCGTTTATAGAAGGTGACCTCAGGAAGGGTAACGGATTTAATCTGTTGTATGCGGTAAAGTAGTGAAGATGGAATTCTGTGTAGGTTACCATGCTAGTTAAATAAGCCAAAGTGTCCCGTGTTCATTAATTCTAACTGAAGATGCAGCCGGTTTTATATAACTTATTAGTGCCGCGTTGTAATTATAAATTAACCCGCTGCTGAATAGACTAACAAGACGCACTGAGTAGGAAGTAAATGTTTGGAGCAACGGATTGGCAGTACAAAGGATACCGATGCATATGATGATGTTGTATTGATATATGCCTTTCGTTTAAGGTGATGTATGATTATATCAGGTAGGCAGAGGGGCGCTTAAACCATATGCAAATATTCTGGTCTTTGTGGGGAGCGTTGTGAACGCTCATCACCCAGCAAGCCAGAATACTGAAAAATGGTTCATCATGTATTGTTACGGTAAGGATAGAGGGCGCTACAACGTAAACATGCCAAAGGCACAGTTAAATAAGGGAACGAGCTTTACGAACAATGTAGGGATATAGCGGCATGTTCGGCGTGAAAAATGACCACATAAGGTGAACTTACCACGTTCTTAATGGATGAGCATGTTGTTCGCATTGCTTGCAGTGTTTTGTCACACGTCAAATTGTAGGAATTGGCCCATATATTGTCTGAAGATTACGGAACCACCCACGGAACCTTGTGAGCTTTTAGTCCAACGCTAGGAATGTGCAGACTTTGTACGTTGCCTATGCGATGTGGGACGACAAGGCACAGTGGCAGTGGTGCCCTGAAAAAGCCGTTGGTCCGTTCTCTAGGGAATGTAAAATGTAGACGAAAGTGGAAAGCGAAGGAGACGACTAATGCACGCGCGTCACAGGGTGACCAAGGGAGCTAATGATGACGGCGGATTATGACGCATGTATACTATGTTTCTGAAAAGGAGGTCATCATTGAAAGTTGATGTTACCTTTGGCTGGCACTCACTAACGCCTGATATAGAGGTACCAGTCGGGGTGGGGAGGGCCAGAGGCAGGGATAACCTAGACGTTGTGGGCGGCGCATATGTACTGTGGCTATCAAAGGGACGTCACCTTTGAAATGACACCCTACCTTTGTACATGTATAACTGATGAAGGCTTAAGTGGGGCGAACACGTAGGAAAATAGACAGTGGCATGGTTCACATTGACGGCGGAGCAGGCTATTTTGGCCGTGAAAGGACTGTCATTAATGAAATGAAATATACCTGTAACTAGGTTTCACAGAGACGTCGTATTACGGAGGCTATAAGTTTCAGGAGACGCTGCGGTAGCGGTAACTAGGATGACGAAGGGCGGCACATAGCACTGTGACGCTGAAAGAGAAGTGACCATGGGAATCTAATGGCACCTGTGCCTATGAAGCAACGATTCATCACATGCTGGTGGCAGTAGGTAGGATTAGGCGCAGTGGCTGAGTTAAGTACTAGGGCGAACGGAGGCGCATATCACTTGGGCTCTGCAAGAGAAGTGAGCACGGCAATCCAACGGTACCTGTGGGTATGAATCAATGACGCATCGCTTGCCGGTGGCAGTATGTGGGAAGAGGCGCAGTGCTGCTGATACAACATAAGGTGCCAGCGGATAAGCAACGGTGGATGTAAATGGTTCCGTACCTTCTGAAACCGGATGCAATAAAGGTGACGGACGTTTGAATCATTCAGAAATGTTCGCCACTAGTTGAGTGAGCGTGTATACAGCTCGGAACCCAGCAAGGTTGAACACTGAGAAATGGTCTGTTCTCGAAACCCACCTCTTCCTAGCCGTCACTGATGACGTCACACCGCAAGTGCAGCCTTCTCAGCTGCTATAGGCGGTAGATGGGAAACTGTGGCGCGCAATTAGCCATCCCGAAGGAGCCCACACACAAGTCAGGCAGACCTGTACGGTGTACATCAATGGCACCAAAACAACCTTCCATTTAACGCTTCGACACGTCCCGACATTTCTACTCGCCCTTCTGATTTGCTCCTATATATTACCTGGAAGAGTCTATCCACCAACTTTCTTCAGCTAAAAGAGATTTCGGTAACATAATCCGGACCTGTCATTCCGTATCCGCTTGTTGCCGGAAAGCAGCTGCTGTTGCTAACCGCATGGTGGCATTGCTGAATTGAACCTTCGGTCAAGCTGACCCTAGTAATTTCTGCATCATACTCAACGTTTTTCTTCGACCCCAATAGCAGTTCGGTAATCAGGCTAGGAGCCCCTGGTTGTTGAACCACTAACGCATACTCCAAGCACCACAACGGGCATCTACGAGACTTGGCTGACGTCTCCAGGATTTGGATTATCCACAAGCAGTTCGCTGCCTGCGCCTGTACGTCTTTAAGTGCACACGTCTACAGAGCGACGTGATCCACGTATCTATGATCCTATCCAACACCAAACATCCCTGTCGCCAAGTAATCACACAGCACTAATCCCGCTCTCATCTACTTGCCACTCACTGTGGCTCACACATCAGCACAATCCCCTGAACTTGTCTTTACGAATCAGCCGATCGTGGAATGATCTTCCTGCTGATGCTGCCTTGGCACCCGTTGTGACGGATGTTGACACTCGGCTACACTGGCAGTTGGCGGAGCTGTACGGCACTAAGCCCCGTTATAACTACCTACCACTTGATGGGGTTTCTGTCCTTCTCATTCTTCCGCATACTTGCTTTCCATAGCGGTTTCGGAGGGAGTGTCGTGACGTCATGCTTTGAGCCGGCGTGCATTCTGTTTCAATGCCGCATAAGCCCGATAAAAGTAAGGCTACCACGCAAGTCCAACCGGCTGTAACTTTGCTTAGCCTTTCATTGGACACCACGGGAAATGTTTTCCGTATGGGTCATGTGAAGGTCCACAAATGCAATGCTCTCTATGTAAAGGGAGGTTTACATCTCTCAGCTGCGTAGGTCGAAGTCACATAAACCTCGGAAGAACATTGATGGTGGACTGACAATGGTCACTAAGTAAGCAATGTAGTATCCATTTCTGGAAAGAAATCCATAACGTGCGCACTCACCGTTTGCATGCGTTTTCCAAAGGGAAAACTTCCTGAGGAAACCATGAAATTGTGCTCTTTTGCAACCCTACGGAAATGCAACGTTACATACGTGAAACGTAACTTACCCGCGGCAGTGCGTACAAGTGTAGACGGGCTTACCATGGTATGTGACACAAGTTTGATGAAACCAGCGGCCGCATACGTCGCAACTTATTCAATCGACACATTCGGAGGTCCCCGAGGCGTCATCCTCCTGCACACGCAGAGCGGAAACAGCGTTGTTCGCATTTTCAGCAGCGGCCGCCCTCCTTGCACGCCATGTATATGTGCGGCAAGCAGCGGATGTTCTTCTTTTTCAGGGTACGGAATTTCCATTCCCGTGACTTCGTGCTGGTAACCCCCGCCTCCACCACACGGGCTACCGAAGGTGACTTTCGTTTGCGGCGCCGACGGGCATTGCAATTAGGGTGCGAAACACCAGCCCCTACCATCACCAACAAAGCGCTTCCCAAACATGTGTTTCCGGTGAATCTCTGCTGCTCGAAGAACAGTTGCCCGTCCACACTCGGGTAGGGGCGTGGGAAGAAGGCGCGTGCGCCGCTTGGAAAATAGGCAGGTCCGCCCAGGATAACCGTTGTAATGGTTCAACCATCGATGATCGGGCGAACACCTTCATATTACTGTGAGTAGCCCGCAGCTCACGCATGCATGCCATTACGCCCCTTGTGCGGTAGAACTCCACCATGCTCATAATAGATGCGCCTCCAAGTCAGCAAACATATCCGGAGTGAGGGGAATTTTTCCCGGCGCGGTCAAGGACTCCATCACTATGGCATCGCATCCGCGCCACCTTCACGGTTCCTTCCCTGTCCTCCGAAAGGGCCGACACTGATACACTTTCCGCTGGCAGCACCTGGCGGCAACCACGAAACGCTACCTCCTCGTCGTACGCTTGTAGGCTTCCCACGTATATTACGTGCGCACCTGGAATGCGCCATTGACGGTTAAATCGACATCCGCATAAACTGCCCCTCAACGACCACACGTTGCATGTGTAGGCGCTCGTACTTCACCAGACAATACTCGCTGTCTGGGTTCACACTAAGTATGGGAACTGAAAGCCTGTGCCGCACATACTGCCGCCGGGCGTATGACGACATTCTCCTCAAACTCACATGCGCACTGCATACACCCTGCACAACATCGCACATACCAAGCTGATCTCTCGCAAGCAATGTTTTCCTCTCTTCCAAAATGCCAGTGCAACGATTCACTATGACCTGCAACAGGTGCAGTAGAGTAGGCTGCTCACCCAATGCGTGTTTTTATTCTCAATGCCATTTGTGCTGTCACACCCGATTAATACCACGTGGTTCATCGAATGCGCCGCCCAGCTAAGCCGCCATGGGATCCACGTGCGACGGAGGTATTGGAAGCATTCCGCGCTGCGCACCGATATACCTTCTATAATCTGATGAAAATGTGCGCAATCGTGGATGTGCAACAACGAGCGCAGCATGTTGAACCGAGCCCTGTTATCCTCCGTGTTACAAAACGGAAGGTGTGAACAACGCCGCTGCATGTCCCGCATGATGTGTACCCGGCAGCATACGATGTTGGCAGTGGGATACGCATTGCGAAACGCATTCACCTGCGCAGCGCACTTGTCAGTCACCAAAGTTCCAGCCCCCGCAAACCCCGGGGGCCAAAACCAACATACCTCCCATGGCCTCTTCCTAAGTAGCCTCCGTCTCATTTGGCAGAAGCGCGTAAAATAAGCTCATACAAACGTCGCTTACGTCCACAAACATGCGTTGCCATAGGATGTAACCCCCGTAGTTGATCTGATATGTGTAGTCCGCCAAAATGACCTCACCTTATTGGCCCACCAACTCCAGCATACACAGGGGCACGAAAAGCAGGTACCGAATCTCGTTTCCCTCAGGCCTAATTTTAAGCTGACCATTTCTTCGCAACAGCTGCGTAATCTCTTCCACTTCCGTGTCACAAGCGTTCCGATGACGCCGCCGTATGTCATACAAATCGCGCCTTGTCAAACGAATGTTATATTGCTGGCGCACAAATGCAAGCATCTTCTGCTTCCGACGAAACGTTTTCATTAAGTTAAGCAACATGCATTCCTACTTCGCCGGTAGTCTCCGGTTTTTCGCGTACAGCCAAGGCTTCCCCACTTGAAAACTGTGCGAATGCCACAGACCCGCGCTTCAATGCTCGTAACATTCGCCAGTAAACGTCGCTGAAAAGCGAGCAGGGCAATTGTCACAGCGGTACCTTTAATAATCTGTTCATCAGGCAGATGCAATGCACTTACCGCTTTCCAGCAACATTACTGCCCTTGCTATGCACTCATGCAAACAGAATATACCGGTACGTGATCCTTCTGGTAGCATCTGTCCAGTCTCCCTCTGGTACGCCTTCGCAGTTATAACGTTCCGACAAATAAACGATGTAACCGTTTCCATCTGAAAGTGTTTCACATCTTCAGTCGTACATGCTAAGTCCAGGTAAGGACTCTTGAGTATACGTCGGAATACAAACGAGTCATCCCCCATGGCTGCTACGCTTGAAGCAGGAAAATGATAAAACACTGTAACCCATTTAAAACCGCTTAGTGTATTGCTTTCAAATCCAACTCTTAGCATTTCAACATACACCCTAAATTAATAATAAACATTCACATGCGTCCGATGGCCCCAAATTTACATCCAACCACATCCAACCGTGTGTACCGAAATCACACTGTCGAAAGATCATTGATCGCAAGTGGCGGATCCGACGCTCCGGTTACTCCGTAATACCTAGTGTGCAATAAATTGTTTAAAGACATTTTATGGCACGATTTCCGGCTACCTTACTGTCTTTGCGGTTGCATTCTATTCGTTGCAAATGGGATATTGTATTTGCTTAAATGTCTTGAAAACCACGTACGCTGTAGGAACAGTATTTTCGAAACCGTCCGCCACGGAGTCTGATCGCCAGAGAAGCTTCCTTGGGCGTTCTTTTGACCTTGTTGAGGTTAATTAGTTCTTTTCATACTTTATGCTTTATTACGTCAATTTCGGATGCTACAGCAAAAGAAGGTGTAACGTGTCGCGGGTGAAGTATGGCTGAGTCATTTATGGATGTGTCCGCTGCGTACGTAGGAAGTCGAATAGTACAGGAATGCGACGTGTTTACTAGGCTTTTGCTTCTATTATTTTAACTCCTTTAGCATACGTGATACTAACTGCAATGGTTGTGTGAAGCTCATCAGAACAGGGCGCAAGATAAAAGTAACAACCTTCGACCTGTCGCAATATCACCCAGATAACTGCTTTCTTTTTGAGCGACACCCAAGCAAGCTCCGTCTGACAGATGATGAGTTCACTCAGTCCGTGGATCTTTTCCGTTACAACACATCAACAAGCGGCATCAAGCAGTCCGACGAGGTTCGATGCGGGAAGCATACTACCAGCGATGATGTCCTCAATGTTCGTCATAAATTGAGACCTGGTGTTGACGGTAAGCTAATTTGGATGGTTTTTACTACATGCAGTGAACTTGCATCAAGTTGGCAAGTCTAAGGTGGAAGACAGTTGCGTGAATTTTTTCAGAGGAAAGCTTATGCACACACTATTATTCTCTTGGCATCGACAAATGGAACTGTTCCGCCAATTCTCGCGCGTCGTTGGTGTAGAAGTTATTCAGGCTTGCAGTTTTAAGCTATAACAGTTTTTACTAACCGACGGAATGGATTACCGTCAGCCAATATTTTGTGCGTTTCTGCATCTGAGAGCTTACGCATCTGCGCTTAGTTTCTTCGAAGCTTTTCGAGATATTATGGGTCATGACGTTCCCGTCAGCACAGTAATGATGGACAAAATGGCTGTTCAAATACGTGCAGTGCGCGCGGTTTTTCAATTCGAGATTTGGCTGTGCTACTTCCATATCCGCCACGACATCATGAAACATATAAGTGATAAATCTTCAATACATTCTGTACCAACCATAACCGGCTTCGTTATCTATTTCATCGCATGGCAACGTCGGTCACGGAGACTAAGTCCAATCTATTGCTATATGTACTATTCTTGTTTTAGCATTCAACAAGATTTAAAGCTTCTTCAACGAACGGACACCCTGTTGGTGTGCTACCTTACGCCGTACTGAATGTACATAAAACGCTCGTGGGCGAAACACGCCCAAGTTGGACTGGCACATTTTGGAACTAAAACGAACAACCTAGTTGTGAAGGCCAGCTTGCGGTTGAAGAAAGTTACCCTTGCACCGGATGGGCATGTTGCACCTGTTCGCAAAGTTTGGGCGCATTTGGAAGTTCTCCTGCAAACGTCCCATTCGCACGCGGCGTTTTTCCGTGACAAGCTTTAGCTACTAGATGGCAGCGCATACGTTCTTTGGGTAGTTTGCCCCCTAAATTGATACGCCTGCAACTTAGTGACGCGCCAGTTAGCACAAGCACGTGTTACAAGCACGTTATTCGGATCTTGGGGATGGAGTGTTAGGTGAATAAATATTGCTGACGTTCCATAGTTTGAGGCAATTCACCAACGAACCCGCTTCAACATCAATTGCTCCTTGCGAACCTGTACCTGTCCATTTTATGAAACCATGTAGCTACCGTGTGTACATTTAATGACGGCATACAAGCAGCACGCGTACCCTACGAGTAAACCCTCTCTGACGTGTGCATCCAGTTACGGGTCAAATATCTATTTGCATCTGCTGGCTGACGGACCACAACCTACCCACAGAGTGCATGCAGTTGCGGACGTTAAAAGCTCGTTACAGAACCAACCAGGCCCAAAATTGCATATCTTCTACCTTGCCTGAGAAGTGCAGCAGAGGTTTATCCATCCGCATTTCCCGAACTGTAGCAAGAGCTCCTGCGAAGGACCAAGGATGTAATTGGTGTTTCATCCGACTTTCAACCTGCAAAGCAACAACCGCGTTGGCCGAAAGCTATGGCGTTCGCAGATTTAGGTTTCAGCTGCAGCAAGCCTGTTGTAGTTGACTCAATTCGCTGTGCACACAATCGGTTACGTTACCATCGAACATGTTTGTGTGTGCACTCAGCAGCCCATTGTACAATTTGTGTCAATACTTCGCAAACGGTATCCGTGCCCATGATGGCAAGGTCCAGCTGTATTACCTGTAAGAAGGAAAATGTTTCCTACGTTATTTAGCTATTGGCCGTTCACCTTCAATAGAGTTCACAGTTACCTCCGCCCTATCAACACACCCCGCTTAGGAAGGTAACCTACAGCTTAGTTTAACACTTTTCTGCGCAGACAGTCAGAATGCTTGTACCACCGAGCCCAGCACAAGTCAAGCTATCGTACCCCATTATATAGCACCTGCACTGGGTACTGATGACCACTCGTTACGTTTCATCGATAGGTTGTCGAAAGAGAGCAATTGAGTTCCCCACAACGGGAGGTAGTGTGCAGAATGCGGTGCCAGAATAAGCTATTCTGTGCAACTTAAGTTCCCCTTTCCACGTTATTGTAGCGTCGACACGGATGCAAGCACAGTGAGGAAAACGCTGCGAAGGTTAAATTTTGTTCAGACAAAAACTCATTTAATTGCCTGGCATTAGGCTATATGTTCACTCAACTATGATATTGTGGCAGATGAATACGACCGTGTAATGATACCCTGCATTGGACTGTGCGTCCAAAGCACGGATGTAGGGAACAACGCGAAAGCTTTTCTCGCTGTTTTTAGTAAACAGAAGTACAGTTGTTAGCGCAGTTGCTGCGCTACTTCGGGATTAAAGCAGTACTGGCAAGTAACTGGAATAGTGGCACGGTGGGTGTCAATGTAATGGGACCCAGGCAGGACGTAATAACACACGGTTCCAAGGCTGGTGCTCGTGGTATATGTGATCCATCAGTGGCACTTTTAGTGCCAATGTAACAGGACCCAGGTAGGTTGTAATAGCACACGACTCCAAGGCTCTTGCTCGTGGTATATAGGCTCCATCCTTGACTTGCTACAAAAATGCTCTTCAGGGTTACTGTCAAAAGGCGCATAGCGTTAGGGGCCCGACCTTCTAACAATAAGCAAGCAGTTGAATTTCGGGTAATGCTTAGATGTAAACCGGAAATCTGGTGCGCCAGAAAAGCGCAATCAAAGTGAATGTTGATGCATTTACGACATAATAGGACGTATAAGCTAATAAGAAATTAAAAATACTAATTAATAGTTGTGTATTTACTCAGGTTGCTCATGTATACTAGTACCGTGATAGGGTTACATTTGGCCTTCAAATAATATAAAGCTATTGCCTAATGCCTATTTTATGGAAGAGTTTATGATTGCTCCTTCAATCAGCCTTTCTGTGTGGGAGCGGATGTAGGCTGGGCAGGTGCGTGTGAAGTATGGTGTGCTAGGGGCCGCTTTTAACAAATTCCATCCAGGTGGGCACATCTTCACTAAAACATGGTTATTTTACGACGTCATTGGTGGTGAGGTGTACTTGCCATGCTACACAATAATGCGAGCTAAGCTCTCTTCCGATCTTCGCAGAGGCGGGTTGCAACGTTCGTCATTCCTGGCGTTGAGGTTTTTAAAACCAACGGGTTTTCACTTTCCATAAAATGCTTGAAGCTGTTGTGGTTGCGTTAGATATTGCGTCCGTCAGGTTAGCAACAATATTAGTGTACATGGGCACTGGAAGCACCTCAATTACACTTATGCTTCCTTCGCACACAATCAGCGACTTGGGGTCTATTGATGGGTGATTTTAAAGAAAATGAAGGAAATTGGCTACCATTTCCTGTGGCGTGGCCAGAGGTTTGGCCGGGTAGCACCTTCAGTTAGCACTGAAAGTATAGTGCACCACTTTGTAAATCAACCCACTAGGTTTGTGGAGAATCCGACCTCGTTTTCTTGGGTCCGGTCCTGGCTAAACCATGGGACTTTGTTAGTGTCCCTTTTTATGGTCCTTTCTAGGATGTGGTGAACATGCTAGGCTGTCATAGGCTGTACATTTGTTAGGGATTGCAAAGGCCTCCGTCCAAAAGACTACATATTTGGCGCGCTAGGTTTCAGGTAATGGGAGCTTATGCAAACGTTCCCCTGAGCCAATTCACCTGACGAGGGTATACAGATATCTCTGAATAGATTAAATCCTACATTTCAGCACTTCTTCTTTCCCACATCCATCTATCGGTCAGCAAGAGGATGAAAGCAAAACGACCATGGCACGACTCAGCTGCACATAAACTGATAAACAAAAAGGACAATTGTTAGAGCACCTACTGGTCGGCTCCTCGGATGACACTCTGAGGCGTTATAGTGAAACGCGTAAGCGTCGTAAGTGGCACTTACGAGCCACTTGGATCAGGTATAAGCTAGAGCTGACTGATTTAGCCTCTCCGAAACTAAAGCAAATTAACGCCTCTGTTAAAAGACGTAGTAGGTTAAAGCAATCCAGACAGGCTTTACTCAGAATCGACGGCAATGTCGCCCTCAAGTATCAGGACAGGACGATTCCTCTTTGAGCAGTATGCTGATGCAATTGTTCGAGAGGCCAATATGCTGCTTGCTGCGTTATATCTGAGAGTTCCACTAGACGCATTTCTAACTGATAGCACTGTGTCTTAAACTAAGCTTCACTTTCTTCTAAGGAAGATAATTCCCGCTGACGGTGCTACTGGGGACGCGATTCACTCGTAGCTTTATAGGAAGTTGCATGTGAGAGTCCTTTACCCATCAATGGTCTATTTGACGTGTCGCTTCGGAGTTATACTCTGCCTAAGGAATAAAATAATATTGTCTGCTCAGCCTGTGTAAAAGGCGACAAGCGTTTAACCACCAATTGCAGACTTGTGAGTTTGACGAGTTTTCTGGACAAACGGTGGGCTAAACTGGTAATGGAGGTACTTGAGAGCAATTTAGAGGCTTCTGCTCTGTTCAGTCAATTGCCACACGGTTTTCCTCAAGGCTATCCCAGCTTGACCAAGTTACCTATTGCACGCAACTTATGGGCGAACTCTGTAGACCGGCGTCAAACAGTGGCTGCTCTGTTCATAGCATTTGCTAGTGCATTTGTTGCCTTGCCCGAAGTTGTAGGCGTTCCGTACCCAAATTTTGCCGCTCTCTTGAACTTCTGATGCCCAGTGACCTACAATGATGCTTCCCAAATTTTTCAAAAGACCCTCGTTAGACTTTGAGACTGTTCGCTGGTAAATGTTTATCAATAGCGCGAAGTGTTAGTGCTGTGTCTGGGGTAGAGCCATCTTCCACACGCCATCGGCTTGAAGGACTTTAGGAACTACAGGTGTCCGGGCTGGCTGAAAAGGATGCTGGAAGTTCAGCTGATTTAATGTGCAGCAAAAACTGGAAAATGGTCGACAGCAATGTTTGCAGAAGGCTGTGGATTATCGGCAGGTCTTTTGGAATTATTAGTCCAGAAATACTCCCCAGCTTGTTTCCGGCCTTCGTTGGGCAACACCAGGTATATATATATAAATGAAAAAACTTTTATTCTCGACAACGCGAGGCACACCTTTACAGGCCTGATCATTTTGACAAAACAATGTGTGATCAAGTATTTACAAAATTCCGATATGTTTGCCATAACAGTGCTTATTTATGCTGGAGGAATGTAAGTATCTAATTGTGTGTGCGTTTATGTAGCTGTGTAATTTGCGCTTGTGACTGTGCCGCTCCATTCTTGAATGTTTGCTATCGTCAGCACTGTGCGAGTAGAAGTTTGGTGTCCTTGGGTTGGAAATTATTATCCAGATATCCAATGGGCAGTGACTTTATTTTGTGGAGAGCCACGACCGCCACCTCACGGTGTTGTTAAGCAGACCTTTGTGGTTTTTATAGGGAGAACGCTTTCCAGGCGAAAACCCACCACATCCTGGAACACTGCCGCCAAACTATTAGCTGCAACGGCTTAAACCCGAACCGCCCAGCTGGCACCACGATGAGGTGGTTCGGTTAGAATGTCAGTGGAGCAGGTCCTTAGGATTGGCACAAAAATGGTTCAAGGACCACTTCACCTGTCATAATCCTAGAGACGCCGTAACCTCGAAATGTGTTCGCCGCACTATGGTCGATATCCTAAAGACCTGATTCTGACGAACCATTTGCTGACAGGGAAGACTTGCCCTGAGTTGTTCTGGCTTTTAAATAACAATAAATAAATAAATAGTTTATTCTCAAATGCATAGAGATACTTCCAAATCAGGTATGATGTCGGCCGGTGGCCGAGCGGTCTGCACGTTTGCTTTGCAACCATAAGGTCACCGGTTCTAATCCGCGTAGGGGTGGGCGTCCTGGCGGTATACACAGCCCGCGCGCGGCTGGTGGTCGTCGCGCGGCAGCTAGCGCCCTTACGGTGTACAGCTGCCACATTATTATTATTATTATTAAATCAGGTATGATCGTGGTTTAAAAGCAGTTGTGTATCACGACGGTACTTCGGGTTCAATCATGTGTAGTTGAAACGGTCAAGGCACTAAAAGTGCAATGAAATGGTGCATGTAGACGGAGGGTATCATATACTTGCGTGATCGGGAAGAGTTTAAATATGAGTCTAGTCGACTTGTCAGTATGTAGTTGTGGGTAGTGACTTATTCAGTGGCGAGTCACATCCGCCACGTCGCAGCTTTGTTAAACCGACATCTGTGGCTTTTTATAGGGAGAACGCTTGCCAGGCGAACACCCACCACGTCCTGCAACACTGTCGTAAAGGATTTTTAACATTAATGTTTAACTGGCAAAGCCGCTTGACGACTGGTTTCATATTCGGTTATTCGCAAACAAATGGCTCCTAAGTTCCTCTGTTAGTTGGACAGGTATTGTGATCGGGGTCGCCATGATTGTTGAGGTCCGTTGAGGAGAGGAACATCGCGAATAGTCGTATGTTGTTTGTCCAGGTGAGCGAAAGTTCAAATTTTCTGCTGTCTGGAGTTTTCAGATGTATAATGTATAGGAGTATGAAGATTTGTGCAGTTCTAGCATGCTCCATATAAGTGCTGGTCGGTTGTTACGTTCGGCTTGGGCAAAAGTTGTTCCGCAGTCCACTCCCAGGTCACTAAAACGTTCCGGACCTCGGCGAAAAGAGAAAGTGAGGGACAACCGAGAGAAGACCGCAAGAACAGGCACGTAGTTAAACATTATTAAAGCTTTATGTTATAACGTTTGGAGTTGAGACAATAACATGAACAGTGTGCAACAATAATTATGCTGAAAGTGCCTTTTGAATATCCTATAGAATCATAAGCCGTATGGGTGGATTGCTAACGCCTGCGTAGATACAAGAGCGTTTTACCAGTAAGTAATATACGAAGTATCGGTTTAACATGAGTCAACCCTAATACGAGCTCATCGTGGCCATTTGATGATGTTGCACAAAGAGGATCCAATTCCTTTGGGTCAACGCCCTGCTGGCACTTAGAATGGTTAATTCAGGGAATGCATTAGTAAGGACGTCGTCTCATCTTCAACCGTGAGGGAGTTTGAGCCAAAACACGAAGCAAGCTGGCTGCAGCTCCAATTATTCCCTTTCACATATAGAATTTAACCATTGACTTTTATAACTGGTAATGCTTTTAGCTTTCCTATTGGCACAGCTTTTTTCTTCCTATCTTTGCAACCTACAGAAATTCGGTTACAGGTAGTGGGTACATGTCCAAGGATGGCTAGAGACACATTAAGGACGACCAAACTGATGTGCCATCTCTTCATACAGCACCGTGAAAAGAATGCGTTTATGGCAACCTTAGCGTCTGAAGGTAAAAAACAAAACTCGAGAGACTATCGGGAGCAGGACAGACTAGAGCAGTCATCTAACATGACTGAAGTTCAAATGCCCACAACTCCGCTAATGGCCGATACCGCAACTGTTGGCACAACCGCCAACATTAAAACAGCGTCCAGTGTTATAATTTTGATTATGGAGCAATTATATTGACTGTATACTAGCCTACAAGCTCGTAGTAGTAGGTTAATTCAACTCCGACACCGCCATGCCTTCGAGTCCAATGATACCCTAATGATCATAAAAATGAATAATCGTTCCAACCCGTCTTGCACTTCCCCGCAATGGCAGAACGGGGAGGGGTGGGAAGCGATCCGTTAATGCAGGGCAAACCTTCGTTGTGAACGCATAGGTGATTCTCAAGCACTTGTCACTGATCTCCGTTAGTGTAAACTGTGGTTGCAGGAAGACACTACACCATTCTCTAAAACCATCGCATCATTTGCTTAACTTTTATTAAAACGCTTTGTTATATGGGTCTTTTGACCCTGCGCGTGCAGAACCTTCTTCCCACGTAGTAGCTGTATTCTGAGTCACACCAGCGACGTAATGTATAGAACGCGCTTGCAAATTATGTATACTAAACAAAATTACATAAGTTTGAATGTATCATAGGCACCGGTGAGCGCCACCAGTCTGGGTTAGTGCTTCTTGATTCATTGCTGTCTCTGTTTGGCCACCTCTTGTCCGTTGCTCTTTTTCCCGAGATTCCCACAGGTACATCCGCCAAAACAAGGTTTATCCACTGCGACTGGCCGACCCATCCTCAAACGCTTGGTCCTTTCTCCAGGAAATGAAAAACCCACACCCTGGTCCAAATGGAGCTCATTCCGCCAATCCGGAGGCGCTACCTTCACGGGGTCTAAACAAATGGGTTTAGCTTGCCTCGTACTAAGAGAACAATTTACTCACCTGGAATAATATATGTACATGGATCCCCCGGACCGCAACCGAAGACAAACAACTCTGGCGTGATTACCTTCACCGACTCAAACATTCCTATTCGCCAGTCACCTGGAGCTATTCTGATGTCATTTCACGGACAGCGTTGCGCACGTATACGTGGCTATCCCGATGGTCTTCCATGGAATTTTCACTTGGCTATGGAAACAGTTACACTTACTTACATTTGCAGGAATCCCAAATCTAACTTGCGGAGAATGGCGTTTTTACCTATTAAGGACATATTCAGCCACAAGAAACAACTTCACTCACCGACCCCATGACAAGACCAGCGTGGATAGCTGGACATGGGTTGCGAGCCGAGCAAGCATATAATAGAAGAGCCGGCTTCTATTAACAATGTGTTTACTCACCAGCATCATTATCATTCGACTCTTCGAACCTTGCATCATCGACCGGCTTCAACGACTGCTGCCGTATCAGAACTAAGCCATCCGGCCAACCAACGAAGAATTTTGGTTGTCAACCGACCGCGAATAATAGAATGCAAAATCGGTCTATACGATGCATAACCGACTTGCACTACTGTTCAACGAAAGCTACGGCAGTGTTCCAGGACGTGGTGGGTTTTCACCTGGCAAGCGTTCTCCCTATAAAAAGCCACAAATGTCCGCTTAGCAACACTGCAACGTGGCGGATGTGGCTCGCCACAAAATAAAGTCACAGCTAAGCATTTCACATTGACACAGTCCTCAGCCTTCTACATCGAACCTGTGCAACTAATTCTGCTATGAAGAATGCTTCGTTGGAGCACAGATCATCTCTATCTCGTAATGGTTATTGGTTGCATAAAGCCTTGTTTAGGCTCCTGTGCTCACGGATCACTACCTGGCGAAATTACCCCCAACTTGTGTTTTGACGGATTTTTGCGCACCACAGCGCCATAATGTCCCTGGGTCTGACTATTACCTGACAGTATGCTCACTCATACGGACAACATCTTTTCTTTTATAACTTTCATTAAAACGAAATGTTTTAACATTCCACAGAGGCCATGCTTGTATGCATATTTGATCACGCCTTTACAGGTGTGTCTCGTTTTATCGAGAATATACTACTTATTTATTTATTTATTTATTCATGTCCGTAGTTTACCGACAACCCTATTCCACTCCGGAAATAAGGCACGGACTAATATCGGCATTTCGCATTGTGATAATTCAGAAAAACACCCACGTGCCAATAACAGGTGCGATCAACACTCATGGTTAGGAAACCAGCAATAGAGGAGGAATAATTCAAAGCCTATTTAAATGAGCAAATCTATAGCACACTTCTATACAACCACGTCACCCATACCACCAGATTCAGGACCTCGAATTAGCCAGCAATATTATGCCTAGTGCATACCATCGGGGAGCTAATGACTGATGGGCTGAATGACTGCAATTCTCTGCATCGAAACGACCCCGTGACGTTGCTGATTGATAAGGTTTGCTATGTCGAATACCCTGTTTCAGAGTACGGAAAGCACCATCTTGTACGAATTTTCCGGTTTTGCCCGCATGCGTTGAAAATGTCAGTTAGACATTCACAACCGAGTGCACCACAGATAGTCGGGGCAACTTCTTGAACACCTGCATTTCAATATTTACCAAAACATAAGAGCCAACGTCCTGCACCGTCCCCTCAAACCAAAATACTTCCTGCGCAGTCGAACACCAACCTTTATTGCGATGAGGTATCGGACATAGCGCCTTTAGCTAATCACCCCGGCGCAGAAATTTGGACAGCGAACAGATGGTGCGTAAATATAAAGTAACACACCAACACACCAACCACTAGCTTCTTTTCAGACACTTGCATGGACATCCAAAGATGTAGCACGGAATCCAACTACTCACAACCATTGATGGGTATACACACACAGCAAAAGAGGCAGCCAATGTCTTAAGGCACCAGCAGTTGCCTAGATTCTAATGAGTAGAAGACTCAGCGGTTATATTTGCCTCTGACATTACACCGTCGGTGTAGAAAGTGGGCTATAAAGCTACTATACTTACGTACACACACCTTGCCTGGAGTGGATAAGATTCACACGAAAGCACTACAGGTAGCAACCATACACCTTGCACAAACAATTGCGAGGTTTTTCAGCGTTGTCTAGTTCCGTCAAGGTGGAAACGCTGTATTAAAACCCCTTATTCATGATGGAATACGTCGTTAAGGCCTAACCAATTACCCTCCCGTACAGCTACTCACCGCGCTCGCCAAATTCATGTGGGCGATCATCGGGGATGTACTGGTGAACTACCTGGAAAGTTCGGGATTCATAGTGTCGGAGCAGCATGGATTTCGTACGCATGGACAATGGACCACGAATCGCACATAACACGTGACAGTTGGACCGAAACAGTCGACGAGAGGAGAGGAATCGGCGTTATTTACGCGTACATTTCGGAATCCTTCGCTGGTTTGGATCATGGAATCCTGCTGCACAAACTGCAGGTCTATGTTGTCGGCGATGCATTATTAGTATGAGTAATATCTTTCTCCGCAAACGGCAGTTAAAGGTTAGAGTAGGTCCTTCGCTGTGCGACGCCATTCGAGTGGTGTGGAGCACACCGCAAAGCTCGGTGGTTGGATATCGCTCGTTCCTAATTTTTAGCGACGATTTAGGAAGAGCCATCATCGCAAAATTTTTACTTCTCGCGGATGAGCTTAAATGTTGGCGGACGGGCAGGGCAAGGTACGACCACGAGAACTTCCAACGCGATCTCGAGGAGGCCTAGCACTGGTCGGTGAGGAATGCGTTGCCTCTTCCCTTTTCCGGAGGATCATTCACACATCACGGACGTCATCTGATTCAAAGCGTTCCATCGATTCCCCCTTTGACGGCGAACACAACGAACAAAAGCACACACAGTTACATTTACCTACTCACACAACATATCCCCTTCCAAATACACAGTTGAACATCGTTTTACATGTCAACACACACATAAATTCCCATTCTATTGGTCAAAATGTACTCATTTGTGCAATTGCTTATCATACATGTCTGTAATACCATGATCACGCCCTTGATGGTGTGTCTCGCTGTGACGAGAATAAAGTATTTACTTATTTATTTATTTAATGTGGAGAAGTGGCACATTGTCCACATCCGCCGCAGACACGCCTAGCTCTACAAACTTGAGGCATACAATCCGCAGGCAAGTCCGCAGGAACGTGAGCTCGGTTATTGCAGACAGTCAGAATCCACTTCAAAATATGGTAACCACCATGATAGTCACTTACGGGAGCATTTAGCAGTACGAGTTCGTCCATCTGAGAGCTGATGCTCAAGACCTAGGGGTGTACGCGCGTCGCATACTCAATCCAGGTTGGGCATCCTTGGCTAAATCGTGATCTTATAGCGCTCGAAAGACCCCTATATCGAACAATGAATTTTGTCAAGGAGTGGCGCAACCTTCCGTACACACAACGACTGAAGATACTCGGAGTGTTCAGTGGACGCTACCGGCGGCTACTTGGAGAACTTATAGCTCTCTACCAGATACTGAGGGACTACACTACCGCATGCCACCACCTACAGAAACGGTCCGGACACCAACCTCAGAGGCAATAGCCTGACACTGACTCACCAACACATTCGTCTCGATTATTGACGAAATTAAAGCTCCCTGCCCGTCTGACACCCCTGGAACGCCCTTTAAAAGTCCGTTGTCAGTGCAGCCGTGTTAGCCGTTTTCAAACAACAATTGGATTTGGAATTGAACGCTCTACACTTTGTTGCCTGAACTGATATGCTGGTTGTATTCTGGCTAACTTTCCACTTTGGAGTTATGACACAGAGTGATGCGCGTAAATCTGTGCTGTAGCTAGAGCAACCTGCTATTACTTACTACGAGTATTTAGTCTTACAACTCCTTCCAACCCCCTTAATCATCCCTCTTAATAAAATTACTCCATAGATTTGACCATGCGTTCTTTTTTTGATCCGACAAATGCCACCTTTTAATCGCCCGTTCTTCTATCGCCAAGCTACCGGCTGTGTTAGGCATGTGCTTTGCTACCAGTTATAAACCACTCTTCCCTTGTCACATTGTACTGCTTCAGGTAGCAAGCGCAGGTTAGACTGCTAGTGCCGGTCAGATGGGCATTGGTTGGTTGATCTTGGTGTCATTCGTGCGGGTAGCTTTGACTGGCCAAGGGTGCCGAAAATGCCGTGGATGTGTACCCGGATAAACGACGCTTGCACGACTGAAAATACACGGGAGTTTCCTGCGGTTCCATTTCCACTGCAACTTAAACGTGCGCCAAGGATCCCGCGCAATTTTCCATTTGTTTACTTTTAGTTAGGCGTTGTGCTCGAAATTTACTTTGTGGATCTGTAGGATATGGGTTGTTTAACCTCGGGCAAACGGCCTTGATGTCCCCCGACTCCTCAAGGTCGCGACGTGCACGGTAGCACGTTAACGGGTGAGGTCGTTTGGTTTCGATTCATGTTATCCTTACCCTCTTATTCCACTCAGGCACTTTCCTTCCCATTTCCGTGCTTCTGTAGCTGCCTCCCTTACATAGGTTTCTTACTGGGCGGTTGAGCGTTCAGCTGTCTACAGGTTATTTGTGTTACGGCTCTAAGTGTTCCCTACGGCTCCTCTAATATTTGTACACGAAAGAGATGGGATCGCCGGACGGGAGCAATATTACATATATGGCGATCCTGCCAGTACGCGACAGCAGTCCACGAAGCTAGATTGTAGCCGTTGAGGCAATAGTTAACTCTTCCATTGTCGTGTTGCTTGTTGAATCTCCCGAGTGTAATCATTGTAATCATTGTATTATAGAGAGCAGAAGGAAAGACCTTTGTCAGCTCCATCACCTCCCAATCATAGCAGGTGTTGGCGCAACAGCAATTAACAAGTTAAATTGTCACAGTTACATAAGAAACAACAAGATCCCTGCAAATTCAAGAGGTATAAATCCAACAATCGTTTAAAACATTCTTCCATATGCGCGTTGACGACGGAATTAGGCAAGCAGTTCCAGTCGTTCACCACACGAGTCGATAGTGTAAAATCAGAGCGAAGTCTGAGTCTCCTAGGTTTGAACAGTTTCCAGCAGTGGCCCCGAGTCGAACACTCAGTGTTAACCTGGAAGAAATCTTGGAGCTCGTTTCCTATCTCGCCTCGCAGAATGCGCCGAGCGTAGATCAGATCGCCTCGGCGACGCCGATATTCCAAGGAGAACATATTCAAATGCTGGAGACGAAGGTGATATGGCAGGTGTCGGAACTCAAAGACATACTTAGAACCGCGTCGCTGAACTTTTTCAATCAAGCCATGTTCAAGCTTTGAAAGTGGATGAACTGCGGGTAATCCATATTCGAGGATTGGACGCACATGGGAGGAAAAGATAAGTCTGAAGATTTCCGGCGTCAATCGTGAGAAGGCTCTTCGGATAGAACACAGTAGTCTGTTAGCCGCAGCAACCTTCTTCAAAGTATCTTGGGTGGTTTTTAGATCACAGCATACTATAACACCAAGGTCTCTTTCCTGTTTCACATCATTAAGCAAATAACCACCAAGGTGATAAACACCGAATGGTTCAGTAGCACCAATGGGGAGTACAGAACATTTATCGTGATTTATAGGCAACTGCCATTTAAGAGACCAATCGTGCAGCCGATCCAGTGTATTTTGGAGGCAGTCAGCATTCTCAGCGCTGGTTACCTCCATCCATAACTTCAAATCATCTGCATAGATCAAGCATTCGGTCTGGAGGGTTGAAGGAAGGTCGTTAATGAAGAATTTGAACAACTCTGGTCCAAGAACAGAGCCCTGAGGAACGCCACTGCTCATAAGGACGGAGGGTGAATACGTATTGTTGACCTTAACTCGCATAATTCGGTCTGAAAGGAAATCCGAAATTCACGACAAAACCCTCCCAGAGACACCAATTGCTTGAAGTTTGAACAAAAGCCGCTCGTGAGGAACTTTGTCAAACGCTTTGCTGAAATCTACGTAGATAACATCCATACGTTTGCCAGCATCCAGAGAGTTCGCGGAATCGTTTGGTCACTATGTATCACGTTCGTCCCGCCTCAACGAAAAGACAGATAGACTTTTATTGCCGAAACGCACAATCACGCTAGCTGAACGCACCGCAAAATGGTTCTACCTAGGGGAAAGGTATAGTCGCCAGCCGAGACGCAGCAAACGCTCTTCGAGGCGGAAAAGCCGGAAGTGCGCGATTGCGATTCGTCTTTGTGACTCAAACATACGTAGACATCGTGCAAACAGGCAAGTTGTTCTGTGAGTGCTGCGCAGTAACTCGATTTTTTGGCGTGCCATACTGATCGAGATTTTTAGTTGAAATAACGTGGGAAACAGTGTTTGAATAAAAACTTGAAACGAAATTTGAATATTGTCAAATTTCCTCTGATGCAAGATATCTTGGATCGACTAAAGTGGTACTGTCCAAAGCGTCTTCCTGACGCTTACTGGTAATTTTGCGGTTGTTCCCTTTTTTACTCCCGTTTTACACCCTGTCTTGCCTTTTTATTATGGTCGTTTTACGGTTGTATACGTGTTTTTAAATTCTGCTCTGTTTTCCACTTCAATATGGTCGTCTCGCGAAAAACCGAGGCGGATGAACCCCTTGCGTCTTCGTTTGATGAGTCAAATGCAGCTTGCAGCAATTCTGCCTGTTCAAGGCCAGTAGCGGATTCATCTGGTGGTATGGAGTGTGATGTTTGCTCTCGTTGGTATCACAAAGTTGTACTGCCCTTTGAGCGAATTAGTACAATATGCTATCATCCAGTGAAAACCTTCTGTTTAGATGTGCTGATTGTTGCGCTCAGAAAGCGAAGCTTCCGGCTTTCACCTGTGCTGAATTCCAAGCACTAGCATCCAGATTCACAGTTGTTGAGAAGGCATTAGCCGAGGTTGCCTCTCTTGTCTCGCTCAACTCTAAAGTGGATTTGATTATGAAATCCCTGAATATTGCGAATGTGAACGCTGTAACGGACTGTCCTTCTGCTGTCACTCCAACGGTGGGCGAGGCGTTCATCCTACCGGACGCTCCAGTTCACGTGGATATAACTGACACAGATGCCTCGGACTGCATTGTTGACCCGCCCCAAATGGAAGGCGGGTTACGGGCTCCTGGGCCATTGAAAAATAAGCGCAAGAGGGCAAGGAAAACGCGCAAACCGTCCGCCCCCAAACCGGAAGGTGACAAAATGCTCAAGAAACAAGCGCCTGATTTGGAAACACCACCTGGTGTTTCACTTCCCTCAGTGAGACAAGAGGTGCCGTCGCCTTCAGTCCCACTGATTCCTGTCAAACAACCGTGTGGCGTGGATGGTAGAGCATGTGGTGTAAATACACCTCGTCAAGGCGATTCTTACACATAGCAGTGTGATTTTCAGCAACGTCACTGAATCCACTGCCGCTCTTCCCACCGAGCGCATGCTTGATGATCTTGGTTGGCTTAAAGTTTGCGTGACCAGGCTTTTACCACCAGGTTTCCCTGGCGTTACTGTCAGGAAGCTCATCAGATTGGGGAACGTTCCGGTTGGTCAACCAAATCCTCGACCCCGTCTGCTTAGGGTGGTCCTCTCCACCCCAGAAGAGCGCAGGGCCTTACTGAGATTTGCCTTCAAGCTCAAAGGTACCAACGTTAGTGTGCAACCAGACCTTCCGTTAGCGGATAGGTTAAAGTTAAAGGAAGCCATCAGAGACCTAAAAGCCCGGCGTGCAGCTGGCGAGTAAGGTCTCCGATTGGTGGGTTTTCAGGTGGTCAGCCGGTCCTTTTCCGCCCTGCCAGAACCTATATTACTTGCTCACGACCCAGGGCTGGTCATGCCGAAACCCTCCAAGTAGCACTTAGTAACGTGCGTAGCTTGAGGAACAAGGTGTGCGAGGTGTGTCTGCTCGTAGACAAATCTCGTCCAGATATACTCGCTTTCACTGAAACGTGGCTGTCTGAGGATATCACAGACGGCGAAGTATATCTGCCTGGCTACGCACTGTTCCGCGCTGACCGCTCCACTGGCCGTCAAGTGGGTGGTGTAGCTCTTTATGTGAGTTATCACATCGACGTATTGAGGACCAGCGTTTTTCAATCTCTCGACAAATCTGTTGAGGCTCTCGCAGTCTTGATTTGCGCTTCCTCGGTTCAGATTACGGTTGTGTTAGTGTATAGAAGCCCTATGAGCACCTCCAGTGGAATCGTCGAGTTTATACGCACTCACTCTGCGAACAAGTGTCTGGGGCTGGGAGGCTTCAACCTCCCAGAGGTTTGTTGGGATGATCTATCTTGCAGTTCGGCTCTGGAATCGTTCGGCACGGAATTGCTGGACTTGACGCTGCAGGTACCACTACACCAATTGGTGAACCTCCCCACTAAGTACATGAGCAATCAGCAGCTGTCCATTTTAGATCTTGTTTTCGCGAAGTCACTTGACTTTGTAAATAACATTAAATACGACTCGCCTCTTGGCGCTAGCGATCACGTTTGCTTGTCTTTCCAGTGTGCTCTTATCAGGTCTTGCCAATCTGCTACCAGTTTGTATCCGAACATTTGGGCCGCGGACTTCCAAGCGATTCGGGATAAAGCTAGGTCATCGCCTTGTGTGATATCTGAGACCGATACTGTTCACATAACCTGGGAAAAGCTTAAGGCTCATCTCGTCGACATTTCTGCACCTCATCCCACTGGTAAAAAGATGGGAGTCGAGAGCGCAGCCTCCGTGGATAGATTCCGCGGGGAACGGCCTGCTAAAGAAGCGGTCTAAATGCTGGCTAGCATACCGAACAGCTCCGTCGAACAGTACGTTTGACAAGTATCGGTTGGTTCAAAATGAGTGCAAGCTGCATCTTAGGTTGGCCCGGCTTCAGTATGAAAAGGGCTTAGCTGATACTGCCTCGAAAAATTCCAAGCAATTCTTCGCTTTCGTTAAACGACGCTGTGGTGCAAACTCGCTCATACCACCATTGCTTCGAGGAGATGGGACCCATGCCTATAGCGACTATGACAACGCATGCGTGCTTGGTGAGTAGTACTCAAACGTCTTTGTCCGCGAAACAAATACGCCATGCAAAGAGTTAGCTTCAAGAGTCTCTGAGGACTGTTGTCTGGATGAAATTCCTGTAACTGAGTCCCAAATTCTCCGGTTGCTAATAGAGGTAAACCGAACTAAGACTTCCGGGCCAGATTCCGTTCATCCAAAATTGTTGCATGAATTGGCAGTGGAACTCAGTGGACCTCTGACTTGTGTTTCAGAAGTCATTCAACATGTGTCTTGCCTACCGAATGGAAGGAGGCTGTTGTCTGCCCGATTTTCAAGTGCGGTGACAGACCTACCAGCTAATTACAGGCCTGTCAGCTTGACTAGCGTGGTCGTTAAGTTACTTGAAAAATTAGAACGAGATACAGTGGAGAACCATTTAAATAGATTTAACCTGTTTTGCATCGAGCAACATGGTTTTCGCAAAGGATTTTCGTGTCAGACAAACTTGCTGGTAGCTCGTAAGAGCTGGGCTGAAGCCGTAGACAGTGGACGTGCGGTGGATGTGGTATGCATTGACTTCGCCAAGGCCTTTGACACTGTCCCCCATTCGCGACTCTCACTAAAGTTGATGTCGTACGGAATAGCTGGTCGCGCTCTCCGGTGGGTGTCAGCTTTTCTGGATGGACGGGAACAGTGTATTCGTGTGGGAAGCAGTCTTTCATTTCGACAAGCTGTACTTAGCGGCGTTCCGCAAGGCTCTGTCCTAGGTCCGCTGCTGTTCTTGCCGAGGGAGCTTGAGGTACCATCGCTCTTATTTGCTAATGACCTGAAGTTCTGGAATATTGTTGATATCCCTGGAGGTCCTGTGGCTCTTCAACGGGCTCTGGATAGACTCTGGGAATGGTATGTCTTGTGGTTGATGCCCATAAACCGGGCAAAGTGTTCTGTGCTGCGTATCGGAGCGTCTGTTTCCTCCACAAGTTATGTGCTCGATGGGAGTGAACTTCCTCACGTGACTCATCAGGTTGATCTAGGTGTCGTCCACTATTCCACACTACACTCTGGAGACAACTGGAAGAAGGCGGCTAGTAAAGGGTTCCGGATGTTGTGGTTTATCCGTCGTTCTTTTGGGACCCTAACCGCTGATGTGTTTGTAAAGCTTTTTTCCACGTTTGTACGACCCCACCTAGAATATTGCTTCCAGGCCTGTCCACCATGCCTTGTCCGGGACAAAATGGCACTAGAATGGGTGTTGCGTGTCGGTACTAGGTTGGTCAAGGGATTACGAGGGCAAACGTACCCCGAACGCCTACTTAGTTTGGGGACGAATTCGATGCACTATCGAAGGGTTAGAGGGGATCCAATTCTAACCTACCGTATGTTGACTGGGAAGGTTGGCCCTGATTTGTCCATGCTATTTAGTCCTGCTAGATTATCTGGTCTTCGCGGGCATTGTATGAAGCTGGACAAACCGCGGTCCGATCGAGTTAGAGCGGAGACACGGTTATCACGTCAAGTCATCGAGCGCTGGAACCTGTTTCCAGAACATGTTGTCAAGGAATCTACGGTTAAGGGGTTTGAGCATCAACTAGACGCTCTTGGATGACAACACAAAACCTTTCCTTTTTCCTGACTAATTCCCATCTTCATACTTCGATTCTATTTTCTTTACTTTTCCTCGCCATTGGTATTATTCTCTTTTAACTGATTCCCCTACTCTCTTACCTTCGCTTTTTCTTCCTCTCTTCACGTAACTGACAGCTGGGACAGCTAATGTAAGGAACGTGGGCATTAAATTGGTGGACCAGGGTGTTTTTCTGGTGTTTTCCTTTTAGACCCATCAAGAAGTCGGAGCACTCCTGGAGCGACGACCCGCTCAAGAAGGAACACTTACGGGATTCATCCTATCGTTCCAGTCCCACTTGAACTTGAACTTAAGTTGTCTATATACAGAATGATATTATATTTTAATAATATTTTACACAAACAGGACAATCTCCAGATCACTACATAGCCTCCCCCTCTGGAAGGGAACCGTTGATGATCCTTCGAACTACGTGTGGACTGTCCGTCGCGGGCCAGCCTTTTGCGAGACCTGGTGATGAAACCTTATACAGCTGCTGGGGGATAACCAGCCTATCGGACCCTAGCGGTTTCCCACCCATGTTCTCCTTTAAGGTGCCCATAATAGAACAAGGGGAGAAGGTTCGTAGCGTACGGTCACGTCTTTGATCACGAGTGAGTGTTCTCCGGTCCGCAACCTGAAAAGAAAAACAACCGGGGATCTCAGACATGCAAAAGAAGCGACAACAATGGACGAGTAGGCAGCGAAAAATTAAGGAAACAACTTTTTATCGGTTTTCAAAACTTTTTCTCCGTTTTTTCTTCCGGTTTTCGAAATCTTTCGCGCTGTTTTTTTGGGTTTTCAAAATATTTTGCGTCTTTTGCGATTTTCGGAGGGAACTGACGCGAATGGTAACCTGGAAACGCTGTTAGAAGCAAACATGCTAAGCTAACGTCCTAAGAAACGTCAGCCAGTGAACCCGACGACCAGACCTAGTGAACTATTTAGGTCTGGCGGAGTCGGAAGACACAGGAGGCGGGTTTTCGGTTGTGGTGTTGCTGTCCGTAGGCGTTTCCTTCACCATTGGTTGGATCAGTTCATCGGAAGATGGACTGCAGTCGTCGTTCGACGTAAGCAACTTTGAGACGGTTTCGCGCTTGTCGCTGCGTTCGATGGCGAAGAAGCGATCCTTACGTTGTAGGACCCTGAATGGACCTTCGGAAGGCCGTTCGAGTCGTCTGCGTAAACCATCAATGCGAATGAAGACAAATGGGCAGTGGTGTAGATCTTTGCGAACGTAAAACTTGCGACGCTGTTTCCGTACTGCGGTCCATTTATTGCAGCGCATGCTCGTGGTTAGCTGCCGAGCGTAGTGCGCGTCGTAGCGAGGAGCGTTCGCGCAAAGAGCTCCGGGCAAAATTCCGTGACATCCTGATAGACCGCGAATCCTGGTGATCTCATCGCGCATCAGAGATGGAAATGGCCGCCGCCCTCGGGAACCATCGTAAGTTAATCTGGCCGATACGGGAAACGCAGCAGAAGACCTGCTGTTAGTGAAACAATTTGGGACGAGAGTGGACAGCTTGTCCACAACTTGTCAAAACGGTTAAAGCGTTGGGCTGGGCACTTGAAAGGCAATTTAATCGGTCGGAATTGTTAAATTTCTCGCCGGCCAGTGATCGCCCTGCTCCCTGGACTATCCATTCGAATCCACCCTCCCGCTAAAAAGTGGAACGTGAGATCGCACTGTTGGAGTTAAATAAAGCCGCGGGACCAGAAGATCTACCTCTAATCCTCTTCAAATTCAGGGGACCAGCTCTGGTGCATGGTTTATATGAGTTACTAGTGAAACTGTGGGAACAGGAAACTGTCCCAACCGACTTTAGCTGTTCCGTCATAGTCTCAACTTTCAAGGGAGGTTCAAGATCCGAATGCGGCAACCATAGAGGAACCAGTCTGATCTCCATCGCCTCCAAATTACTCGCCTCTATACTCCTTCACAGACTGACTGACACTTGTGAAAGCCATATTCGTGAGGAGCAAGTCGGGTTTCGTTGAGGTCGTGGCTGCATTGACCACATCTTCACTTCGCGTCAGTTGTTGGAGCACCGTCACACATATTGGCGGCCAACCGTTGTCTCGTTCCTCGATATCAAAGGTGCATTCAATTCGGTGGATAGACGTGCACTTCTGGATTGTCTACTCAGGTAAGCTGTACCTGAAAAACATGTAAATATTATCCGAGCATTATACGCGCGTAGGTCAGGCAGAGTGAGGGCTTACGGCAAGCTGTCGTCGCCCTTGAATATCTCCAGCGGTGTGAGACAAGGATGCCCGCTGTCACCTTTCCTCTTCAACTTCGCTATTGACGAAGCCATGGAGATTGCATTTACAGGACGTGACTTGGAAGGTGTGGAGCTACTCCCAAGAGAACGATTTCTTGACTTGGAGTGTGCAGACACCATTGCTCTCATCTGTGACAGCTCCCAGACGTGCCAAGCCGCGCTGGACAGATTAGCACTGGCTGTCAGCCGCTTCGGGCTTTGCTTTGCACCGTCAAATGCAAAGCGTTCCTCCAAGATTGGCAGGGATCGCCTGCTGCACTGACCCTTGGTGGGGATCAGCTAGAAGTCGTTCAGAAAATCAACTACCTAGGAAGTTGTATCAGTGCCCGTAGGATTGAAGATGAGATCACGAACCGTATAGCAAAAGCTTGAAGTGTTTTTGCTAACCTTCGCCACTTATGGCGTCGGCGCGACATCACTGTGGCCTTGAAGGGTAGGGTGTACAATCCAACGGTACGTTCGACCTTACTGTACGGTTGCGAAACCTGGCCCCTAAGATCAGCAGACATGAAGAGGCTAGTTACATTCGACCATCGGTGCCTTCGCAGTTTGGCTCACATCTGGTGGGAACACCGAATGAGTAACGAGCGTGTTCGACGCCTTGTTTACGGCACAGGAAAAGGGATAAACCCTTCAGCACCGTCATTTCACGCACCGGCCTCCTATGGCTCGGCCACGTGTTACGCGTGCCGGCCCACCGACTCCTGCGACGTGCGTTGTTTGCGCGCCGGGGGTGTGGATGGAAGAATAGGAGGGGTGGCCAAGCGATGACTTGGTTGAGAGGAATGAAGGTTTTCACTTCGGAGCTGTCCTGGGTTGGAGCGTCTCAGCTCCCTGATTGGAGTCCGAAGGACGGTGAACACGTTTGGCTGGATGCATTTAGTGACGTGGCTAGGAGCAGACCTCAGTGGTGTTCGTGCTGAGTTCATTTGTCGCTCCTCCTCCCTCTTAGCCTTCCTTTCCAACCACGATCTCACTACTTATCCTTATATAATTTTGCATAGTTGCCGGCTGATAGCTTACCGGAACGATGCCCATCCGTTACCGGTAGCTCAGCTGGCTTGTATCTGTTGCATTTTCCCTTTCTTCTTTTATATTTTGCGGCACAGTAGCTAAGGTGTTTCCCACCTCTAGCTAATATGTATAATGATGTTCTGATGCGAGTGTAGTTAGTTGGCTCTCCGTGCTTTCAAACTTTTTCTACAAACTCTGTCCTGGATGAATGACGCACCCAGGAAATAGCAATAATTGGATTTTCCTACTGTTCTCGTCCCAAATTGAATTAGAACTTCTCTTTACCTTTTTTCGTTCACGACCAACACCCGTACATGCTTTTATCGAATTTTTGGCGTGCCGTACTTACTGAGTGTTTTAAGCTGAAATATTTTGGAAAACCATTTGATGAAACAATTGGAAAGACATTCGGCTATTGTCAAATTCTCTTTGATCCAAGGCAGTTTGAATCGATTACGGTGGTCTTGTGCCAAGTGTTCCTTTGGCGCTTGCTAGTAACGTTTTCAGTTTTTCTGATAACCAACCCGTTTTATACCCGGTTTTACCCTTTTGCCAACTGACCCAGCTCCTTCGCCACAGAAGAAGCACGGACACTGTTGTGCTGGCGGGGGATCTGAACGCACAAATTGGAAAGTTGTCCACTGATGAAATGCATCTGGGTGGTCAGCACGGTGTAGGCTGCCGTAATGATAACGGTAAGCAGTTACTTCATTTGTGTGTAGATTCCCGCTTATTTCTTGCGAATAACAACTTCCGACGCAGCACTCGCCGGAGGGTGACTTGGCGCCCACCAGCCTTGGACGCAGATCGATCACATTGCTATTAGTTACCGCTGGAGAGACTGCATCCAGAACTGTCGCTCGATTTGGAGCACATATGTGGACACCGATCATGCACTTGTATGTGCTGACATGCGAATGCGTTTTGGCGGACGCCCACGACGACGCTGTGAGCGCATTGACACCAGCCAACTGGCGAAGCCAGCTGTTCTGAATGTGTATCGAAGTACGCTGACATGCGAGTTGAGTAAGCGCTCATTGGAGACAAATGATGGTCACTGGTCGCATGTTCACCAGACCTTACTAGCAGCAGGCAAATCCTCATGTGGTATGTCTAATAGCCAACATGGATATTGGGTCTCTTCGCGTTCTCTGGAACTTATCGACGCTCGCCGGCATATCCCGGCTGGAAGCGAACACAATGAAACTCGCAAAGAGCTCCGGGCAAGACTCCGTGCTAGCCTAAAGAGAGATCGCGAATCTTGGTGGTCTCCTCGTGCGTCAGATGGCAGTGGCCGCTGCCCTTGGCAACCATCGTAAGTTATTCCGTCTGATACGGGAAACAGGCAGCAGGAGACCTGGTGTTAGTGAAACAATTTGTGACGCGAGTGGACAGCCTATCCACAATTTGTCAGAACGCTTTAGCGTTGGATAGAGCACTTCGAAAGGCAATTTAATCGGTCGGAATTGTTAAATTTCTCGCCGGCCTATGATCGCCCTGCTCCGTAGGCTGTCCCTTTGGATCCGCCCTCTCGCTCAGAAGTCGAACGTGAGATCGGACTGTTGAAGTTGAACAAAGCCGTAGGACCAGATGATCTTCCTCCAGCCCTCTTCAAATTCGGAGGCTCTGCTCTTGTTGATGCTTTACATGAATTACTAGTGAAACTGTGGGAGCAGGAGACTGTCCCAACCGACTGGAGCCGCTCCGTTATTGTTCCCATCTTCGAAGGAGGCTCGCGTTCGGAATGCGGCAACCATAGAGAAATCAGTCTGATCTCCATCGCCTCCATAATTCTTCACAGACTGACTGGCGCTCGTGAAAGTCAGATTCGTGAGGAGCAAGCCGGGTTTCGTCGGGGTCGTGGCTGCATCGACCACATCTTCACTTTGCGTCAGTTGTTGGAGCACCGTCACACATATTGGCGGCTCACCGTAGTCGTGTTCCTCGACATCAAAGGTGCCATCGATTCGGTTGATCGATGTGCCCTTTGGAATGGTTTACTCAGGAAAGGTGTGCCCGAGAAAAATTATCCAAGCATTATATGCGCGTAGCACGGGCAGAGTGAGGACTTACGGCAAGCTGTCGCCACCCTTCAATATCTCTAATGCCGTCGCAACGAGACTGGACCTTAACGTGGTGCGACGGTTTGCGTACCTCATTGACCCATTGAGCTATACTGGGTGATGCCTCCGAGCATCTTGAGAGCTACTCCTACCAGGTTGGTCAATGGTGAGAGGTCAGACAAACTCAGTCTCCTGGTCCTCCAGGTTGGGGGTTTGAAATGGGATGGCGTCCATTTCTGTAAAACTAAATCACTGCCACCCCGCTGCCTTGCGGACAGGCTTTTGAGCCAAAGGCTTTGGATGAGGACCCTAATCGTTCTCCTGTCTAGGTCTGGGCGCCCTGGCAGTATCCCAGCCCACATACAACCATGACATTTTCTTCAAACATAAACTTCATTCTGCATCGGCCGTCGCGCAGATTATCAAGGGTCGCCTTATCTGCTGCATACAGCAGGGCGGATAAGCGAAAGCATGCTACTGCTGGCGCCTCCCTTCTTTCTTTTCCACCTTTTTCTCTTACTCCCATCCCGACCCCCATTACTAACCTTCCTTCTATAATTCCCAGCTTAATTGACAGCAACCGAAGTGCTACTGGAGTAGAACCATCTGCAGCCACCATCCCACAGCACCTATCGGACGCCTATCGGCAAAAGTCTCTTATAAGGCCACGCTGTCCCGTTTCCATGGCGACATTCAACGTCCGCACTCTAAGACAAACAGGTCAGCAGGCTGCACTCGCACGCACCTTGGACACACTGGGTGTTGATGTGTGTTGTGTGTCCGAAACCAGGATTAATGACCCTAACGGGGTTATTGAATTGACTGCACCCGGCTTATCCTCTCGTTATTGGTTGCACGCATCCGGAGACGCCGATGCGGCACTCACGGGTCAAGCTGGTGTAGGTATCATTCTAAGCTCCAAGGCTGAGTTATCGTTGGTTGATTGGATTCCGGTGAACAGCCGTTTATGTGCAGCCCGTTTGACGACATCAGCTAAGGTGAATTCGCGAAGTAAAACAAAACGCTGTTTGTTTGTGATTTCTGCTTATGCTTCCACGGACTGCAGTTCTAATGCAGTCAAGGACACTTTCTATCACGAACTGAACACGCTGCTACGCAGTGCTACTAGTTCAGATATTATAGTACTTGCAGGGGATATGAACGCACAAGTAGGGCGTCTGAGCTCTTCAGAAGCTCAGCTGGGTGGTAAGTATGGACTTAACTCCGAACGGACTGACAACGGCCAGCGTCTGCTGCAACTGTGTGCGGAGCACCAGTTGTTTCTTACTAGCACTGCTTTTAGACACAGTGGGCGCCGAAGTGCCACTTGGCGTCCACCTGTAGCTGGTCAGCAATGGACCCAAATTGACCACATAGCCATAAGTTACAGGTGGCGCGGTTCCATACTGGATTGCCGCTCGTACTGGAGTACCTGTGTCGACTCTGACCATGCCTTGGTGCGCTGTCGTTTCTCCATGAACTTTACCGGGAGGCGCACAAAGCGTCTCCTCCGATTGGCAACGGAGAAATTGTCCCAGCCCTCTGTCAGGCAAGCCTATCAAGAAGCACTGCATAGCGAACTCTCGCTGTCTTGTCCTAATGATACTGAACTTCAGTGGAATAGGATCTCGGCCACTATGCACGACGCAGGAGCATCTGCTTGTGGCACTATCAGTCGTCATCGCACCAGTCACTGGATATCCGAGAGGTCCGTGAACGTTTTGGAAGTTAGAAGGCACCTCCCGGCTGGTTCTGAACACAATGTGACCAGACGGGCTATTAGGCGTGAACTAAAGCGGAGCCTACGTGCTGACAAGGAAGCCTGGTGGACCAGTTGGGCTCAAGAAATGGAGGAGGCAGGAGCAGTAGGCAATTACCGGAAGCTCTTCCAGCTAATACGCACCACTGGTCCGAGAAAACCAGGCGTCAGTGAGACAATCAGGGACAGCGCGGGTGCGCTGATACACAATAAGGAGCGCCGTATGGCTCGTTGGGTGGAACATTTTCAAGATCAGTTCAGCTGGCCCCCTGCTCCCGGACCTCTTCCTACTCAGGTGATGCAGGACGAGCCATGGACGGTTAGTTTAGAGCCTCCGTCGGAGGCCGAAGTCCAAAACACGATCACAGCCCTCAATCGTTTTCGCGCCGCTGGCCCGGATTCCCTCCCACCTGCACTATTTAAGGATGGTGGTGAGGTCCTCTGCAAAGCACTGACCTCCCTATTCGAACGTATCTGGAACGAAGAGAGTGTGCCAGCTACTTGGAGCGAATCGATTATAGTGGCAATATACAAGAAGGGCAGTCGCACAGACTGTGCGAACCACAGGGGTATTAGCCTAACGCCAGTTGTGACAAAATTACTGGCCTCGATTATCGTTCGTCGCCTCACTGCAGAACGGGAATCTCGGATTAGAGAAGAGCAGGCCGGTTTTCGCCCAGGACGTGGCTGTATAGACCATATATTTACTTTGCGGCAGGTGCTAGAGCAGCGCCACGCATACCGCAGACCGACAATAGCTGTGTTCCTCGATTTCAAGTGTGCGTTCGATTCAGTCGATCGATCGATTCTGTTCGAAATACTTGCGCGGAAAGGTGTTCCCACGAAATATGTGAACATCCTTCGTGCTCTATACTCGAACACTAGAGGCGGCGTCAGGGTCTATGGTGCCCTATCGGATAGCTTTTCGACTACAAGTGGCGTTCGACAGGGTTGCCCGATTTCCCCATTTTTGTTCAATTTCGTCGTGGATTCTATCATGGAGTGTTCACTTGAGGAATCTCACGATGTAGGTGTTGAAGTGCTGCCTGGTGAACGGTTAGTTGATCTAGATTATGCGGACGATATCGTCTTGCTTTTTGACAATGTTGAGGCGGCACAATCAACCCTGAATAGCCTATCCAGAGTGGTCCCATCATTTGGTATGCGCTTCGCACCTTAAAAGTGCAAACTATTGCTGCAGGACCACCAGCCACTCGATGGCCCCTTGACGCTTGCTAACGAGGAACT